>CM051497.1:21083726-21121122 GCA_028031935.1 Paedocypris micromegethes | reverse complement strand
TTACCACTGGACCCATGTACCTATACTGTTAGTAAGTATGTGTGTATTAAACTATAAAATAGTGCCACAGCGGAGAAAAATAATTGAAGTGTCATAAAGTGTAAGGTATAAACACACACAAGCATGAAGCCATTACTCATGGCGCCTACACAGCAGATTGTGTTCAAGTTCTTGCTCATGACATCTTTAGGTTGGGTGGTTGTGGTCTATTGATAGGGTTCATACAAGGAAGCACAAGATCGAATCAAGTGAGTCGTTTCACAGTTTAGTGTCCTTGGGCGAGTCACTGACCCCCACTTGCTTCCACAGTGCTATGGCTTAAGGCTGCCCACTGCTCCGGGTTTGTGTGTGTTCACTTCATTGTGTCTGTGTGCACTTCAAAGGTGTCTGGTGGTCTTCAACGCCCCTTGTGGCCATTTTGACAAACTCAATAAAGGTCCTGTGTCTTATTGGCCGAGAATGCTGCGTGTGCATTACAATGCTATCTGGTCAGGTGTACAACTTGGTGCCTGGGTTCACAAAAGATTCTGTTCTTTAACAATAAGCTTCTTTTTGCAGACTTTTTTAGGTTGATATTCAGGCTGGATCTCTATTAAAAATGTTGTCACGGACCTATCTTAAACTCAACTTAAGAGATGGCCAATTGTGCCACTGATTGTGATGGCTTTGTAATCAGGGGAAGTGGGGAAGTGGTAGGAGATAAAAAAAACCTGTTATAAATATAACCGTGAATGTGCATTTTTGATCAACCGACTCGGCCTCCTCAGTGGAGGATTAAGGTTAATGTGAACATTAACGCGTCTTCATTTCAACCCATCCAAAGATTTTACCCTGCTTAAAAACTAAATCAACTGCCTTCTAAAGACCAGTTTCCCACCTAAACAGATTGGGCTAAACCACATTGTCTGATCGGGAGGGGGAACAAGAAAATAAATGTAAACCTTATCATATAAACCTTCATTAAAAAAACAAAAAGGCAAAATGAAGGAATAAATTAGAAGTATGCAAAATAAATGTACAATACAGTTGATAAACACAAAAAGAAAACCACCATCACCCACTGCACAAAATGGCACCAGCCCAATCCTATTAATGGCTTTTCTTTTCAAAAAGGGCGACTTCTCTTTTCAAAAAACAAAAGGAAGTGATGAGTATGCTGGGTTTTAAACTTGTTTTAACAAAATTATTTAGACCAGATGTATGCATTTCTTTACGTTATGATTTTAAAACCAAGAATGATCAGACAATTTAAGTGCTCACTGTAACCAAATTAATAAAGGTGAACACGGGACACCTTAAATTGTTTCTGTGATGGCCCTCGTCCTCACAGGCTTACAACAGACAAGAAGCTTTACATGTCCCTCTGGCTTCCTACTTTCCAAAATTTGGCTGGAAATTGTGGTTTGCATCTCTGGAATGAAACCGTCTACTCTAGAAAGACATGTTTGGTTGTCATTCTTTTGGCTCTTTAAATAACTTTTATCAATATCCCCAACAAGTATATTTTACATTAATATTTATATATTGCCTAATTTTAAATCTTCTGGAAAATAAAAATAAATACATGAAGAGAATAAACAAAACAATGTGATAGTAAATATTGTGAATGAATAAATATAAGAAATGTGTTGACAGACGCAAGTGGGAAAATTTACTTTGCTACAAAAACAGTTTGGTTTGCGACCAGTCAATGTTTCAATTATTTTTGTGAACTTAGTATCCACTGCTTTAAAATTTGGTTTCAAATAACATAAAATATACTACGCATCACTTATACAGCCAAAATATGTTTGGCAGTGCATTTGTTTTTTTGTGCTAGATGTTCACTGTGGTCCACAATAATCTGAAGACCACCAAATAATAATAAATACATTCACCAGAATATTTAATGATTTAGTGGGGGCTGAACTGTAATTGTAAATCTAGTCATTGGTTTGGTTTACATGAGCATACACACGTTCCATTATGGATTTTATTTGCTTGTTCAATGGCCGTGTTGCCAACACTTAAATATTCACATTCACACCCGGGTGTAAATCAGTTTGCCTAAAGACTAGTTTAATTGACCGGTTGCATGTACCATGCAGTGCCATTAGAAGCAGATTTGTGCGAGTCATTAGGGGCCAGCAAAGCCATTTTTATTTATGACATGCTTTGTATTTCTTCATAAACACAATATTTTGTTTTGGTTGCTATTAACAACAAAAAATGTTTTTGAATGTAATTTAGTGAAACTTGTCGATTGATTTAACTTCATTTCTACTTACTATATATACTGATTCTAAATACAAATACTAAAAACAGAAAGTAATTTGGGTTTTTATTTTAAGACAAATAATGTTCAAAAAGCAGTGAATTGACATACATTGTTTCCTTTCCATAATGTGCAAATTTAGTTCCAGTTGAGTTTTTCAATCTCCATTTTAGATAATTTTGCAACCAGTTTGGAAACTTTCTTCAAAGCTTGTTGAATGTGGCAAAAAATAGTTCCTTAACAATTTGTAGAATGCATGAGCTCAAATACCTTTTAACACTGCCGTTAGCTAGAAAAAAAAAAGAGCAAAAGCGAGTCCTTGGAGTAATTCCTCTTTCACTCTAATATGTAGAATATTTCTTTGATCTTTTACATTTTCGTCTGGTATCAGCTTCTATTGCTGTTTTGCAAAGGCTTGTTTTTAAAACCCAGATTTTTTTTCTTTAATTTTAGTGAATCACTTAAGGATTAATTTAGAAACTTATAAGAATGCTAGAGTGTAAAAATAGATCTGTGTAAACAGATGGATTAAAAAATATCACACACACACGCGCGCACACACACACACACACACACACATTTGTAGTCTTTGAAAATACATAGCAATTCCATATTACCGTTCTATTTAAAGCTTCATGAGTTTTCTCTCTTTTCTCATGGATTCCCATGAATGAACTGTCTAAGGTCACATTCCTGACGTATGTATGTGGTTTGCTGTTTGGCACTGCAGGGGTTACAAATGTGGAAACCCATGAAGTCAGAAATGTGCTGGTTGGCTGGAAGAAAGGAAACCTCAGAGGACAAATGGCCCTTTCCCAAGCAAACTGCATCCAATCAAAACTGAGGAAAACAGTGGATTCCCATCATTGAGGCGACTCTGTGACCTCTGGAGTAAATACCAACCCAAGGCCTAATGGCAGAGATGTTTTGGGGGCTGGTGAATTTTTAATTGTGTGTTTGGAAATAGATCGATTTGGCAAAAGAGCGTTTATTGACTCTATCTTTACCTGTGGTGATTTTTTTATCCTTGGATTCCTTGTTTAGCAGCCCGGCTTAAAATTTGAACCCAATGCCCCTGTTTATTCCCTGGCTCACGTCAAAAAGATTTCATTAGTCATCCATTAAGAACATGAAACTTTTATAAAACATTTTCAAGTGAAGTTTCACACGCTTGGCATTGGCACAAAGTTTTATTTTCAACTGATCTGATGTTGTTGTTTTTTCTCACAACAAACCGAGTTGCATAGAATTGTTCGGGATTGCTGAACCGAAGGATAAACTATTATGACTATATAAACTATATAAACTATTATAAGGACTATTATGTGACAACGAACAGCAACATATGTTTCTTATTTCATAATGGCCTGGGTTTGTTGATATTTCTAAAGTGTCACAAAAGCTAATCCTTCCATTCAGGAGCAAATTAAAGGGTTACGGTTTGCAAAATGTTGCGGTTGTATTTCACACAAAAAAATAAACGGCTATAGTTTGCATCACGACTTTTAAAATGTACAAGTTAAGCAAGGTTGTGACTCATTGCCTAAACTGTGTTGTAGCATAAAACCATAAAAAAGCATAAAAACCCGGTCAAAGAGACTGAAGAACAGTGGGGCTCTTTTGCCCCGGGGTCATCAGACTATTGATCAAAACGTAATAGAACTGCATCAACATATTTGTGCAAAAAAAGTGAGGAAAACTTGGTATGCCAGTGTTTTGTGAGAAATGTCTGCTTATTTATTGTGAATATATCATTAATTCTTAAAACATTTTTTTCTACGTCATTTATTTTTTAACATTAACTCATTAACAGAGTGTCAAAACTCTGTATGTATTCTATATTTCTATTTTTATATGTGTAGATTCATATTTTTGTACAATGTCACCAAGATCATAGTCTCCATTGTCATTGTATTCTTGTTGTACAAGGCCATTAAATGATGTTCTATTCTATTCAACATTGTCTTTTTATACAGCAAAAACTCAAAGGCATTTCCTACACAGATCAAATTCACTTCTACACACACAACTGTGCAGTGAGTCACGGTGTAGCTTCTAAAGTCTTGAGTCAGTTCTTAGCCAATGAGGTTTTAAACAGCCACTGTAAGAAACCACATAAAGCCCTAGTAAATACAGAGAAATGTGCTGAAAATCCTTCACACCACTTTGGCTCAGCGGTTTCTTGGCAACCTTCGACAAAACACGAGCAGACAATTTCTTCCAAAACAGTGGTTTGGGTTCATTGTTACATTTACAAGCAACTTCTGCTGTGTACGTGCGTAGTTGAAAGTGGCGTGATAGTGAGGCATTGCTATATCCTGCGTCGCACTTCCTGTGGTAATGCAAACAGGACACGATGTACTGTGTAAGTAGCGGTCTGGATGACTCATGGAGTCGTGGAGGGCTATCCCTGCTTGCACCCTCCCTCTCCCACAGCCGAACCGGGACCTGCCCTGATGATTCACTGCAAAGGCACGGAGCCCCCAGTGAAATGTGTGTGTGTGTGTGTGTGTGTGTGTGTGCACGTATCTGATTTTTTTGGTATAAAAGCCTGATATTTCTTCCTGCTGTTCGCACATTGTTTGGTTTCTCTTATGTAATTCGAAGACTGAGTTGTACAAGTTGTGATTTTGTCTACTCGTGACTTCTGAGAAAAATTTGACCATTGCACAGACAGTGAAACTAACTGGCATATTTAGCCAGTTATATTTATTATAAAGGCTTAAAAGGTGTAAAAAAAAAAACAATATATAATATAAATATATAACACGCAAAGAGACAAATGAGTTGACAGACAGACCTGGTTCTCATTATCATATCTACCTTTATTATCATATTTCTTCTGATTTCATATCAACCATCTTTTAAAAAATAATGCAACAGCTATCAAGGGGACAACCCGGTTAGTGTGCAAATATTTCCTCCTTATGCGGCTTCCTGGAAGGACTGATAAATGACTCCTGCACAAGATTTCAAGGCTATTAGGTTGAGTGCCTTTTTATTCAGTCTCATTACTTTTTAAACAGCCACAGGAAGTCGCAATAGAGGTTGCTAAAATTCTAATGTCTCACAAAGTTATTTAAATACTGAATTTTACATTTATATAAATGGTGTCTAAGTCTTGGCCGATGGCGATGAGACTCCACAGACAGTTCTTTCAGAGCGGACGTTCATCTTCCATGGGGCTGTGACATTTTTTTGACTGGACTTCTTTAGAAATGGAACTAAAGGATTTTGAGTGAGTGAGTGAGTATGTGTGTGTGTGTGTGTGTGTGTGTGTGTGTGTGTGTACGTGTGGGTATGTGTTTTCACTGTCTGTGAAGAGAACAAATAGATCCTCAGCAAAACATTGTGATCATCCCGAGTCAGGGCCACTGCTGTCACCATGGAGATAAACACATACCAACACACACACTCACAGACAGAGACGTTCACAGACATTCAGAGAAAGAGCGAGAGAAAGTCACTGCGGTTGTGATGAAGTACTGTGTAGATTACTAGCAACTGGATGAATTAATCGGGTTTATTGAGTGTTTACCTGCTGAATTCTTGCTCGAGAATTCTCCATAATTCCACCTTTTCCTGTAAAAAGATTAATCTATTGTTTTCAGTGAAACGTCTTGAATAAACGTTAGTCGCTCACAGTTTATGTTGTTAATTTGTTTAATCAATTAGTGATCATTAGTAATATATGTGTTAACATTAGCTGTATTCATCACAATCTAAACTGCCAAATAAATCAAGTAAAAAATAAGTATGAAAATGTGCTGTTCTAAAAGTGACTATTTAGTCATGAAAGTTGTCATAGTTATTTTAATGTTGCCACTACAACGTCTATCATCGGCGATCAGGAACAGCAGCGCGTGAACGACACTCTCCTCAAAACTGCCCCTTCACACAGTCCTGTTTCCAGCTTTTATAAATAGAACAATGAATGATACTGCCATTTCTGTGCGGGTGTTTTGTCATAAACACATATTGCCATGGAGACCTTTGTAACACACAGATCACTGATTACAGTAACAGGGAGGGAGATTGTAGGATTCCCTTCCACATTACTGCCATCATGTGCTCTGACTTCAGCTGATCTTGGTTTGGAGTTCCCCTGCTAATGGTGTTCTTAAGTGTGAATCGCAGCAGTTCTTAGGCAAATGCTAAACGGCAGAGCTAGTCACTCAAGCCAGTCAATGATAGAAACAGTGTCAATTCTGAAAGTCATCCATCTGTTTTCCGAGATGTGGACCTGATTTAAATTTCTGTGTAGAAGTTCTGAACGTTTTTTTCTTTTCTGGGTCACGAGGAGCTGCAGCCAATCCCCTAGGCTTGAAAGCGTTAGAATAGTGGCAAACCAATCACAGAGCTTGACACAGACACATACATCCACACTCTCAACGACTCAAAACTGTATGTGTTTGTACTTTGGATTGAAATTAGAAACCTGGAAGAAACCCACGAATGTCAAACGGAAAAAAGAAAACAAATGGATGTCAAACTTGAGCCTTAACTACTTGAGTCGCCAACCATTACTTCACCGTGTCATTCTTTAACAAATCGGAAAGAAAAAGCAAAATCAGGAATGGCTGCGAACACCCAATTTGAACGAAAGGATGGAATGTATAATTTGTTATGATACATGGGTTTGGTTCACAATAGGCCCATGACGAATCAAAGTTTTGCTGTTGCAAAAGGATTTCAAACCGCGCTGTACTTCCCCTGTCACACTTCAATTATTTGTCTCAAGGCATGAATCCAACATGGCAGATGGCCATGGAATGGCAGACATAAGCACAGCACCGGGACTGTGGAGGAAACAAACACATATGAATCGCTCTGCAGTTCTGCAAGGCTGCCGAACTGGACCATTATCAAGATGGCATTTGGCACTCAACAATTCTCCAATCCACACAACCACATACACATTTTTATGTGCAGTGCAGAAAAAGCACAAAATCAATTTTTGTTTTTCTCTCAAAGGGCCCATTTGGCTAAAATATTTAATATATGAAGGCGTTTTCATATACAATACACAGTAGTTCCAATTTTAAAGATGATTCTTCTGATTATTTTAGGCAGAGGGCTTTTCAGGAAGGTTCTTTTTTACCCAGTTTGTAATGCAGTATATATTTTATTATACTGTTAATCATTGAACATGGTTTCTTTTTTCTTTTCTTGTAGTTTCTTGTTTTAACCCCAAGCACCAGCTTCCCTTTGTTGTTGTGAAACCACATTCAATAGGTTTTTTGTTTCTTTTCACAGACATACAAGACTTTATAACTGCAACGTACAATGTTATTTTGAATAGAAATACCAGATATATGCTTAAACTTGATTAATAATAAATCGAAATTTGATTCACGTAGAATTTGATTAAAAAAAAAACACACACTGAAGTTGTGGCATTTGTGGTCCAATGGTAGGGAATCGGACTTGTGTCAAAGAAGTTTGAACCACTGTTCCGGTTTTGTGTGTGTTCACTTCTCAGTGTGTGTGAAACTTCGCTGGATAGTTTAATGTAGAGCACAGTTTTGATATGATCCCTAGTGGCCATATTGACAAACTCACTCACTTTAAAACAGCAAATGAAGGTTACTCTTCATGTTGCCGCTTGGAAATTTTCAATTATTTTCTATAAAAAAACAGACCTGGCCACAATGGAAATTCCCTAATGCTTTCAATGAAAATATCCATGCTATTGCTTACATCTATAATGACTAGAAGAAACTTTACAGAGGCAGAGAGCCTGAATTCAATGAGTCTGAAGAAACAGAATACATCAGAATACATAGCTGTCTCCGGCTGAGTAGGGCCATGTGAAATTTCTGAGGAAGTGGTTTAAAAGGCTCACATATAACTATTATAAATAATAATGTTGCTACAATTGCAACACAGCTATGCTGTATAATCTATGTAAGCTTGTTTTATTGCATCAACGGCACGTTATTGTTGTTTGAGTATTGTAAAATGCATTGTGATGTGAATGAAAGTAAAAAGGAAAAACTGCAGGGACTCTTAATTTTACAATTTTATACTGCTGGAAGAGTATCGTTTCATTTTACAGGGAAAGTTTTTGCAATTCATGAAGATTTCATGATGCAGAAATTAGCAATACTATACAGTAGATATACATGGTTGAACAAAGCAAGTTAAATGTTCATGTACTCAAAGTGTCACTCAATGTCAGTTGAACTTTTTTTTTCATTTTTTATGTTCTGGCAAAAATGCAAATATTAAATCCGAAACACCACAGATTATGCCAAGATAAGATTGAATCGTCAGCTTTGTCATTGCCGAGTGAGTCGTGGAAAATAAGTGGTTCTTTCCAAACTTTTTAGAGAAAGATTTGAGAATAACATGTTCTGGTTGCTCATACATTTTGTGTTAAATATCACCTCTTGTTTACGCTTTTACAATAAAAATTTTGTATTTCTTAAAAAACTAATGAGTGAATTTGTCAACATTACCACTAGGGCAGGGACCGTATCAAAATTGGGCTCTGCATTTAACCATCCAGTGAAGTTGCACACACACAGTGAAATGACCCACACAAACCCGGAGAAGAGGGCAGCCTTAAGCTGTGGCGCAGTGTCAGTGTCTTCTTCAAGGACATTCAGTTATGGAACTCACCGGACTGGGATTCTGACCTGCAATGATTGTGTGGCAGGTCCAAATCTGGACTGGACATCCATTGCCACAACTGCATAGCATTCTATATGCAAATTCCAAGACTTGTTATGATTTAAAAAAATATAACTACAGTACATTGGATGAATAATTACGACAACAATCTATAAAAAAATTGTAGATATTTTTTAATTTTGCTAAAGAAGCATTTTTTTTTTTATCAAAATTTAAATTGACAAGAGCATAGAAGTTGAGCGAAAAAAAACTGAAGAAATTCTGTTTTTTAACTCAACCCCATAAAAATTGCTTTGGTACTTGAAGTTTGTGATACTTACAATGCTTTGTTCAGCATAATTTGAAATGTCAATAAATGACACTTTAGGGCAGGGGAGGCCAACTAGTCAGAGACTAAGAGCCACTGTTTTTTCTATGTTACTGCAAAAAGCCACATCATACACATAAGCACACAAACATCATCCAATTCCTTAATCTTGTTTGCACACGCACGCACGCACAGACCTCTGCTCAGCGAGATTTAATGAAGAAAAAAACCACACCAACATTATAATATTAGCTACTTTTCAACAGTTAACATTGTGTGCATATTTGACTCATGTCATGTGAACGCTCCTGAAGAGCGTCATGAAACTAGTAAAGAGCCGCATGAGGCTTAAGAGCCACTAGTTGGCCACTCCTTCTTTAGGGAGTTACTAGGGATGCTGAGGCGTGACAAACTACACTTATTCCTGGAAGCAGGCTGTAAAAATACAAATCAAGAGTATGTACAAAGTTTGCACATGTGCACTTGTGCGTATACACCAGCTATCATGATTTAGTTGCATTATGTGATTCTGTTCTCCTCAAAGGTTAAATGAGACGCCGGCTTATATTTTCTCCCTGAAAAACCTGTGCTAGCTAGCGCTTCAATTTCACTGGCTACCTTTTGATGCTCTGGTGCTATAATGCGCTGTCTTTGGGTTGCTTTTGAAATAGAGCTAAGATCTTGTCTGCATGCTAATCTGGAACTGTGTGAATGAAAGCATCCACAGTGAGGGAACTCCAGATATTATGTTCAGAAGATAAAATAAAGACTGGGGGAGGGGGTGAAGCCAGTCGAGGGGTGGGATCAGGAAGAAATTGAATCACCACAGCAACTTTAATAATATCTATTTTGCAGCTCACATATGAAAGGAAATGAGTTTCAAAGGTGAAGTCATGCTTCAACTGTCAGTTCTATTTGATAGCTTCCACCCATCAGAGACGCGAATGTTAGTTTATACACTAAAAAGAGATGTGTTAATATGTGCTATACCCTACTTCAAACGTAGTGTGAATTCTTTATTGCTTCTACCCAAGAGCAATGTGGAAACATAATAAAACTTTCCTTTTCCTCCTCCAGTAGCCACCATGGTAGTTTTATTGTTTTCGGATAAAACAGCTACTGCTGTATTCTGGTTGTAGAAAAGGAATTCACAATAATATATATATATATATATATATATATATATATATATATATATAAATATATATATAATGAAACAGAAATTTAATGACAAAACGAGGACGGTAACTTACAGAGAACATTACAGAGTACATGACGAAGGTGCACCGTTAATCACTGACGAGGAGCATAGGGACAGGTGCGACTTAAATATTAGTAAAAATGAGGAACAGGTGAAACCGATGAACCACATGACTACAGACACAAACACAACCAGAGACACGAAAACACTGGAACTGTAGTCTATTTGGCAATTATTAAAAGATGTGTTCGTTCATTTTTTTTTACTCAATTTCTGAGCTGCTAAAGGCAGGGCACACAACCTGTATTGGTGACTAACCAGGTCACTGGTTGACCAAGCAGGTCACTCATATTACCACTTTTACTTGCTCACACCTAGGAACAATTATCCTGACTAAGTTTGCCCTGCATGTTTTTGGATGTGGAAACATAATATACAAAACATGATATATAGAGGTTTTCAGAATTCAAGTTTGGCTGGAACAAATTAAATGTAACACGCTTGATTACCTTTTCTCACTCTATCATTTACTAACATGCTTCATTGCTGGGTTTTGGGATCTGGAAGTGGTCCCAGAGGCACGCAATGGGTGTGACACCCATTTGAGGGTGAGGTGAACAGACAGTTCACGTACTCACTCATCTGTACAATTTAGGTCCTTTAGTTCACTTAAACACATGCTTTTTGTACTGTGTGAGGAAACTGGAGACTGCTTAAACTGACACAAACACGGGTAGAACATTCCAGTCCCTGAAGAATGTCTCTGAGTCTTACACACAAATTACTCACACAGGTCCTCGCAGTAACGCATCAGTGCCCATGCACATTACCCATACCATTATGCTTCTTACCATTACAACTACCAATCCGCCTTCTCACAAAGACTAAATAATGTCAGTATCTTGGGGAAAGCTGTGTTTTCTCTCTTTCTCTATCAGAGAGATTTGTTTTCCTAGCCACGGTCTCCTTTCCGGTGTATATATACTGTATATAACAATCGTATAATGTTTTGGATTGTATCAGTTTTATAAGAGAAAATCTGTTTGTAAAACAGTTGTGGTCCAGCAGCAGGAGGTGTTGCAAGTTCAAATTCTGGTCCGGTAGGTTCCACAACTGATGCCCATGTTCCCAGGGAACCACGGCTTAAGGCTGCCTGTTTGTGTGTGTTCACTTCAAAGTGTGCAACTTCGGTGGATGAGTTAAAAAGCACAATTTCGATATGGTCCCTACTGGCCTACAGAAACTAACCTCACTTTACTTTATTTTTAAATACTGACTAGTTCAGGCAAGACCTTAGAGAGCCAGGAAAAAAAAACAGGTTGTGAAAATGTTTTAAATTCTTTTTTCGTTGCAGTGCACACAAACAGCCTTAGTGCATATTTGTGGTGTTTTGCGCTTCTGGCATGGTTTTAAGAGCTGCTGCAGGCTTCAGTCAGCAGTAAATGATAGACTCTGATCCTTGCGCTCTGTGGTGTAACACCTCCTGCATTCCTTCTAATGGGCAGGTTGCCTCTCACAAGTCATTTTCAGACGTGATGTATGCTGAGCCACTGTACCGACTCAATGATATCCGGTGGCCTGTGTTTTGAAAGCGGTAATGACCCCAGCTCATGCCAAATTCACAACCTCCCACTGATGTTTTCAGATGCAACAATGGTGCTACTAAGTACAAGCTTTATTATCTCTCTTTAAAATATAAAATTCAAAATGCTTTGCTTTGAGATGTTATTTTTAGATATCATGGTGTGTAACAGTGTAAAAACTGGGACTTATTTTATGTTAAACACATAAGGTTAAAGAGGGAAAAAAATGCTTGTCAGATTCCCTCCATTCACTCATAAACCAACTCAATTGCTGGATTGGAGTTACATATCTACTGTATTAATTTCCATTACTGGGTCATGGGGAGATAGGCTGAAGTCAAAATATTCTCATAAATGGCAAACCAATCACAGATCAGGACACAGACACAGGCAATATTCTAATCCCAATATTCAGGATTGCATGTTTCTGGACATTGGGATGAAAATGGAGACCAAGAGAAATCTCATGCAAGCACAAGAAGAACATGCACCAGAACATTTGTCCTAAACTCGCATCTCAAGACTTAAATGGATCCTTCTGGTTGAGAAAGACTCATGATTGTGCCTTTGAACACGATCTTCAAATGGTCAATGCGTTGCCAAAAACTGGCAGAACTTGTATTCAGCTGACGAAAATGGAGCATAGAGTCTCTTTCTTGGAATTATTCTAGGAATCTTGTCTTATGGTAGGAGTCATTCATAGAAATGTTCATCCTGTAATGTAATGTTCACATGTCAGTGAGATGTATGACAATGTATGTCATCTGAATAGAAAATGGTTTGTGTTAGTAAGTCAGTGGAATTGCTGTTGAGTTTAAGTTGAAGTAGCTTTCAAATGGATTGCAGTGCATGTTCTCCAAACGATTATAGGTGGTCCTCATTTAACAAAACTAGCTGACAAGTGAGATAGGCAGTAAAATGGCCCCTTTTAATCAGTCTGAAGTTAGAATCAAGCATTTACATATCTTTTCTTTTAACCTTTGGCTTCCTTGAGTATGACCTTTACCTCTGGCCACAACATGGTAGACGTTGATAAACCTTTCCCCTGGAAGCTTGAGGCAGGGACATGACAAAAGACATGTGCTGAAGCAGTACTCCCATGTGGGATTTTTTAAACGAAACGAACATTTATCTGTGTTGCTTGCGATGGTCAAACTGTGATTAAGTACGTACTACAATTACCCCAAATTCTGCGTTATTTTGGCAAATGTCTTGTCTATAGGTGGAGTCAGAAATTCATTCCCTTGATGTTTCTTTTTCTCCAAGATCATGATGACAACAAATGCTTTTAATCAAACCATGTGGCTCTGGGGTAAATAGAGGTGGTGTCAGAAGGTTGCATAGAGCAGACCCAAAAATCTGGTTTAAATGGTCTTCATTAGACAAGACCATCCCCACCCACAGAGCACTGCTGTCCAAACATGTGCTTTAAGCTTGGCTGACTATCTAAGAAGTATGGTTTCAATCTCATCTGTTTGGTATAGGGGGATTACCAGGCTAGTGTAATAATTTCAACATCATTTAACAATTATCTGGTCTTTTGAAACGTACAAAAGTGCATCCATGCATTAAATCAATACATTTATTTATTTTAACCCACCAAAAAAAAAAATTTGAATTTTAAACCACATTTTAGCTTTTCTTATACAAAGCAATCAATGCACCATTATTCATTGATTCTGGTTTTGAAACCAAACCATTCAAACCAACTCGACATAAGATCTCTCTGTTAACTATTTGCTCAATGTGCACCTGTTTGAATACTGCGGATATATGCAAAAAAAAAATAATAATAAATAAATAAATGGTTACAAAGTAAGAAAAAACTAAACTTGTCTGGATTAAAGTTGAGTATGAGTGGTGTATTTTTCAACGTTTTTTTTTTTTGCTATGATGCAATCAGAGTATTGACTGGAAGTAGATTAATTTGCCAGAATGGCAGACAAACACTCTAGCTTGTCAATGTCATGAGCAGAGTTTTCTGAGGAAAACTATGAATGCCATTGTTCAAACCTGTCAGAGGGTTATGTAACAATCTTTAGCCTAAATCAGCTCGCTAGAGTCTGTACTTTTCCACAGCTCTTTGTTGCCCAGGGCGGCTTGTTGAGATTTTTTCAGTTAGTCGAGCTTCTGGCCCTGAGCAATTATAAAACTTTAGTTCAAAATGCTGACACATAAAAGCAGAAGATATGAGCTATCACAGGCCTGCACAAGTCAGATAGACTAGATCTTGAGAACCTGTCAATCTTTTCTTCGTCACATGATTAAGGTGGATTGGCTCACTGATGAGCTCATTTACTACATCACTACAGAGAAGAAGTAGCAGAAGAGTCTTTATTCTAAGTAGTTGATTAAAGACTTAATTCTCACGGACGTGGTTCTCAAGTCTCATCTATGAACTTTAATGAGCCAGAAATTTACAGAGATCAAACTGAACTGCTTGACAATGGTTTTATTTTACAAAACCTTTATTTCCTAATAATTAGAAATTCTATCATGAGCAAAAACAAGCTAAGCAAACAAATCACAATACCAAGAATAACAGCTCAAGCTTCTAACAAAGCTCCACACAAGAAAGCCCATTTTAAATATTAACGTACATTTAAAACATAAAAATTATACATTTCAGCAGATGAATGAGGAGCAAAAAAAGCAAAAACTGTGGGGGAAACATGATGAAACAAAACTTTATGGGCAAGACTAGTTCTTAATCTCAGAACACATGACAGTTTGTGGTTTGTTCATGGAGTAATGTTTCAATTAAAAAGTAATAGTTTTATGATATTGAAACTCGAAAATTAAAAGAAAAATGCTCCCTTTCATGAGTAGAGACTGGGTTATTTAGCCTGAATAAAAGTCAGTTACTAATTGATCACAAGTGAGGACCCATTCAAGTGGGCATTCATCTTTTGCTTAAGCGCCACTTGCTCTTTCTGAAGTACGGAGGTTATGGGGTCACGAGATGACTGATGCAGCCAGATCTTTGGCTCCCTTGAGGCTGATTCCAGACATCCCTGGTGGAGACCATAGAGAGTGAAAGGGTTGAGAAAAACAGGGGACCCTCTTTTGTTCCATCTTTCGCCCTCTCGTCTCTAACCCTCTCCTACCGTATTGATCGTGTCGGGTTTGCTTGCATGAAACCTGACCGGCTATGTTCATTTTTCTTGTAAGATTTGGCAGGTCACTTCCTCATGGTGACTTTTAATCCGGAGTCACTGGCTGATTCACTATAGTCACATTTCACTTCTATCTTGTCAATATTTCAAATCAAGATTTGTTATGGAAATGATCTTGGCTGTTGACCTTGTTTTGAAGGACACTTAACATTTCTGTACATAAGACAATTTTTGAAGAATTGTTGAAATTGCAGCTTTGCTGCTTACATTGTTTCTTGTAATCCTCTAAATTTAAAATCCAATGGATTGGACAAATTAAGGCAAGGCTACAAATGCAAACTGTCGATTTGAATCAAATACACACACGTATTGGAAGCCGTTTAATTCAGAATGCTTGTTTCACGGCTACAGCATTTGTGACTCTGTGATGTATAATGATTAGCTGAGTGGGGCTTTTCTCCTGCTGGTAGGGTCATCACTCTGATCAAAACCTTCTTGTAGAGCACATACTCAGTCAGCGGGACTGCGGACATTCTGCATAATCAGCATTTCAAAGCAGCTCTGTCAGTATCTGTCCAAAGCTCCAGCGCATGGCTTTCATTTGTCTGGGCCACACGGGGTCAAAGTGAAGAGGGCCTGTAGATGACATCATCCCTGCTAAAGGGGGTCCTGGTTTTTCACTTATTTATTTTACCCTGTTAGACAGGGATGAATGCAAAGACAAGAAATACGACCTCAAGCCTATCACAGAAGTTGTTATTAGCGAGGGTTGCAACCAAACGGGCTACTCTCCAGGTTCTTACCTATTCCAATTGAATTTAGTCCATTTCTGATTTATTATGTTATTTCAGATGATTGTTTTTATTGATTCAATAATAGTTAAGTTGGACCAGTCCTAATAAGTTCTTCTCGCATAATTAATTTCAATCACAATAGACCCATTGCTCTCAAATGAATCATTGAGTCTTTGTAGTGGTTATTTTTCAAACTTTAAATGTCAATGTTAAAAAAAGTACAGAGTTACTACAAGACTGATAAAAAATCATTTTAGTTTATTATTTTTTTTATTTTAACCTTTTTTTAATACAGCACCATAAAAAAACAATTTATCATTAGACGTTTAACAAAAAAACAAAACAAATCTCTTTATCTTGCCAGCAGTCATTACGGGAAGAGTCAAACACATCAAAACATAATTTTTTGTTTAAATTAAACATGTAAAAAAACAAAATGATGAAACATTTTCCTCATATTCTGCTCCTTCAGAGTTCGGAGTAAGGTTAAAAACGCCAAGAGTGCCATCAAACTGTCTTCCTCTAGAGTTTACTTCCTTGAAAGGTGGCATGTTTGTAATTAAGATGTTTGGATCTCTATGAACCTACACTGCACAGGCATTGTTAGATTGAGACTTATAAATAATAGATGGCTTTGGTTGTAGAGACACTCCACTTATATGGTCCCATCAAGGCACATGCGAGAGAGCAAGATGAAAGCTACTTTCACCATGCACACACATCCCTATATTCATTGCCTTTGAATTGTCATTTGATCTAAAAATACGAAGATGATTTTGACGTCTGCTGGTGATCAAAGTATTGGATGGTGAATTGTTTGCCTTCTAGTTCTGCATGTGGCATCCACGTCTAAACAGGTATTTTTTTACTGCAGCTTCTATCATCCGTGGTGAAGGTTACGGCTCTTCCTAGCTTTAAAACTTATAATCATATGCATTTTCTGTTTTAAAAAATGTTTAATCTATTTAAACATTTATGACCCTTAATGTGATCTCCTTTTTGCACAAGGGCAATTCAGCAATGGTAATTAGGATGGTAAATTCTAAAAAAACAAAATTTCCAATTTTCATTTTACAAGTGCTGATATTTCTGATAATCAATCCATCCATCCATTTTCAAAACCCCTATTCCATTTCTGGGTGGAGACAATCCCAGCAACTCTGGACAAACACTCTGATTTTGAGGAAATGCGCAAAATCATGAGAAAGACATTCAAACTCCACAGAAAAGCACTGACCAGCCTCAAACTTTTGTTTCCTTCTCCTTGTGAGCTGAGTGCTATACTTTGAAGTCCATTGTGTTATGTTCAAATCGCTTTTCCATTTCTGGTTGTTTGGGAGCTGGAGCCTAACCCAGAATCTCTGGGCCTGGAGTATTGGAAACTCACAGGAACACAGGGAGAATGATCAATCTCCACAGAACCTGACTGGGTTTCGAACAGGTCTTCATGCTTTGGGGTGATTATTAAAATGAGAAATGCTTTATCTACTGGTTTAAAATATGTCCCTCAATAAACTTTAGATGCAATGTCTTGTGCAATTTAAAACACTAGATATTTAATATTAATACCATTTCACAAAAAACTGTAACCTGACAGGAAAATATATAGTATCTCTGGTTGAAAAGATCTTAACATCAGAATCTACACTAAACATCCCCCCGCTTTGCTGATAAGCTCATTTAAATTCTCCTTGCTGCTCCACGATGAAGCTGCATTGAAGACAAATAAGCACATTTATTCTTCATAAGTCTTTTTCTGTCCGAAATGTGTGGAGCAAGTTTGGCACGCCACACTATCAACATTTGATATATGAGCAAACTTGGTATTTACCATCTAAATTGCCTCTCTAGAACGCTCAGATGATGACAGTGATTAATCCAGTAAAGAACTGAATCTTCCTCTTTCAATATGCTTCCACATTTCCCAACACCCATTGAAGACTTAAAGGGAACATTTGTATTCTTGGCGAGTGGCTCTCCTGACTTTTTGACAATATTACCTCCAGGAGAGAAGAAGCTTGGACAGCCAGCCGCGGTATGTGGCCTCCGATTTCGGTGTCATATATTTCTCGCCCTATCTTCTGATCATTTGGCAATTTAATAAATGTGGTGTGAGAACACTAATGTTTGATCATATATCAGAGACGACTGACCAAAGCTCAGTACGTCGGACAGGTTCAGGATACTGCTTCTCGTCCTCCCCCTGAATCTCTTTATTTCACCATTTCTTTTTCCCTAGGTGGGCACATTTTCATAGCTGCTCTTTTTAACGTTCATAGGCTTTTATATAGTTTACACAAAGGGTGGTCTGAGTATAAAGGTCATCTGGCAGAATATTCATCACATTTTTGCTCAGTGAGACATGGTCCTTGGAAACTCTTTTGCTTTATGCAAGAGCTTTTTCTTCACTGCATTCAAGGATCTATAAGCACGGAAGGTTCAATGTGACCTTGGACTTGTCTTTAAAAATTAAAATCATAAAATTAAAAGTACAATATATGAACTTTGTGATCGCAAAAACTTTGTGTTTAAGCATCACTGTGACTTTATATGCTCATTTTCATTCTGTTTATGCTGTGAGTTTCTATAGATGGAAGCATGTCGAACAGGACAGTGGGACAGAAATTAGTGCTGTCGAGAAGACCCTGGTTGAAGTTTGAGTTCAGGTCAATATCTTCCTGTCTGAAGTTTGCCTCTTTTTGCGTGGGCTTCCTCCACTGCACAAAAATTCAGGAAAATAGTTTTTTGGAAAATTGTCCTTATGTGTGTCCTGCCCTGGGATTGGTTTGCCATCAATTTATAGTGAGTATGCCACAATCAATAGTTGGCTCCATATCCTTGTGGCTCAGAAATAGAAAAGCATTCTAGAAAATGTACAGAGAGCGAAATAATTTTAAGAAAATCAAAGACTTGGTTTGTCTACATGAGAAATGTAATTTTCTCTATTTTCTCAAATATAGAAGTGCTGCAAATGTTTTTTGTTTTGTTTTTTTTCATTTTGAATTTACACATTTTTACACACACACATCTAATAAAGATCAAGACATATTTTGTTACTTAAACTGTAAAATGATCGGTTTATTGCGCTGTTTAAAATAAATGCATTGTTATGTTACGGCAATGCTGTTTTTTATTTTTATTTTTTTAAATCAACTCCCACGCTACTTTTTATAGCATGGCTGTACGTGTGAAATCCAGGATAGTTGTTTTGTGTGACCCTATTTTCATGCATTGACATGTTCTTACTTTATACCCTGCTTGAAATGCTGCCAAACTAGCATGTTGTGAATTCTTCTGTGTCATGTTGATTTACAGGTGAGGTTCATTCTCGTTCAATATTTAAGTCTTCGACTAGTTTCTCTTGCCAGCTAATCTTTGATTACTCTTTGCAAATTCACCCTAGATCCACTCCAGACTGGATGATTTATGGCTGTTATTACTCGTTTTATCCTATGTGCGCTTAAGCTTGTTGCTTGCAAAAGCTGTTAATTGCTTAATTCTGTAGATAAGACAGTGGGTGTGATTAGAGTAGCCAATCAGGCTGGAGTGAAGACATCGTAGTGCTGCTTGTTAAGGCAAGTCTTCTATTAGAAAAGATTCTACAACTGTTTCAGGACAGATTGATAGTGGAATCTAATGAGTTTGTCCCCTTTGAGGACTAGAAGATACACTATCAGACAGAAATAGAAAGATCTGGTTGATTCATTATACAAGACAGGGGTTAGTAATTTATTTTTTCCGGGAGACCACATGAAAAAAAGAAAATATTGTGGTTGGAATATTTGCAACACAACTTTGTCATTTTTGTCAAGGTTTTACGTTTGAAACGGGACAATTTTCATTTCTCAACTTCGGGGGAAAAAGTCAATGTTGTAGCTTTTTTTTTTAACAGTCCAAAATGCTGCTCTACATTTTTTCCCTTTGGAATAGTAATGGCGACAAGCAGATGAGACAAACACACTCTGTAAATGACATTGGGAAAGAAGCTTTTGTGTCATTCTGTGTGGAAAATGGAAGGATTTTGATTTGTTTACTTGTCCGTCTCATGAGTTGTGATGTGGTTGAATGCCCAGGCTGTTCAATATGTCAATCAAAAGATATGTCAATCAATGTGATATTCATATTGAAAATATCTTATTCCAATACACAGTCTGAACCAATGTGTGTATGAATCTAACCTCCAAAATGTTGGCGGTCTGTCAGTGTTAACTGTCAATGCTTTCCTGTTGTTGTCCCATTTATTTTCCCAAATTTCCCCACCTGTGTATCTCTTTAGCTCTCTTGAGAGATTGAAATGTTAGTCGTCTTTTTGAATTTTGTCCAGATCTTCTCTAACATTTCCCGTCAGTCCTATGTCGAGCTAAGTCCGTTCATTTTACCCAGATTGCTAAGCCTGGTTTAAATCTTGTTGTCTCCGGTTTCCAGTGTTTATAATTGTTCAACATTTCTTTCGTGGGTTTTGTACCATTGTTTTTGTTTCATTTCCACCAAAAAGGTGGAAAGTGTTTTTCTAGTGTGTATTTTTTGCTCTTGTGGCTATTTATTTTATTTTTTGCCCCTTGTGACAATATTTGTTTTGGAATTCATGCATTCATCGTCTACCGCTTCGTCCTTAACAGGGTCGCGGGGAGCTGGCGCCCATCTCAGCGGCAGGATACACACTCTGGATTGGTGGCCAACCATTCACAGAGCGGGACACACAGACAAACACATTCACTCACTCACTCATACCTATGTGGTCAATTTTCCAATTCTAATTTGCCTGAAACGCATGTTTTTTGGACTGTGGGGAAAACCGGAGAACCCGCAGAAACCCACGCAAGCACGGGGAGAACATGCAAACTCCACACAGAATGGCCCCGGCCTACCTCACACTCACACCTCGAGTGTCAAACGGAACCATCTTGCAGTGAGGCGGCAGCGCTACCCACTGCGCCAGCGTGCCATCCTGTTTTGGGATTTTTTTTTTTAAGTATTTTAATTAATATTTTAATAAACCGAGTATTTTGTCTTAAAATGAGACTAATCTTAAGGCTTCAAAGACACCAGATGATGATGTTCTCGCCACAGCTTGTCTTAAAATCTGTTGTTGTTGTTGTTGTTGTTGTTGTTGTTGTTGTTGTTGTTGTTTTGTTTCCAATATAAGTTAGTTGAGCTGCAATGTTTGTAAACTAAATATTTAAACAATTTTTTCTTTCTCCCTCCTTCATGTCATAAAACACCATTCACATCCAAAGATGGATGATAGGAAAAAAGCACAATAAAAGAACGAGTTAAATGAACCTAAAATGTTACAGAAAGGCACAACTAGAAAAAATGTGTTACTGATGTAATTCACACAGCAATGCTGGTAAAATACCAGTAAAGTCGTTCTGCTATTTTTCCTGTAAAAACTGTTCACACAGGCGCTGTCATTCCTGCATTTTAACGAAAAATAACCTTTCACACAGCGGTTTCAAAATCCCAGTATTTTCGGTGACATCATCAACTGGCGACACGCTTTAAACAGCTGCTCCTTTGTAATCATGAATGATGGCGTTAATTGTTTCATAAGAGAAACGACGTTTTGACGGCGTCAATAACTGTTCCTTTAATGTGGTGACAAATGTCTTCATCCGCCAGAATTATTATAGTGCTATTCTAATTATTCTTCTTCTTCTTATAATTATTATACCTTTTGAACGGCTAGACCAGCGAAAGCGCGAAATGAGCTCGCGAGAATTGAGGTTTTTTTTGAGAATTTGTTGACCCACGCCAGAATGTTCTGATTGGCTCAGAGCAGTGGGTGACGTCAGCATGATCGGAACTTTTCCGATAGCTTTCCCGCTTTCACACACAGCAGAATGCAGGCAAGATACCGGGAACGTTACTAGTATCCGTACCGGAATATTCCCGGAACGAATTTTCCGGCATTTGTCTGTTCACACATACATATGTGGTTGCAGGCAAGATACCAGTATTTTGCCAAGAATGTCTGTGTGTGTAAGGGGCTAATTGGTCTATCTGTCGGCGCACTGCAAGATGGTCTTTGAAGTTCGAAGGCCATTCGGGCCTTTCTCTATAGAGTTTACCTAAGTTTACTCTGGAACATGGGTTTCCACCCACCACTCTAAAAAACAAGAAAACTAAGGTCTGTAAAATTGTCCATAGGTGTGAGTAAGTGGGTCTGTGTATCCAGCTCTGTGATTGTTTGGCCACCAATCCACAAAATGTGTCTTGCCTTCAGGCTTAAAGTTGCTGTGATTGGCTCAAGCTCCCTGTAACCCAGAAATAAAATATTACATGATTGGAAGGTTGGATGGATGGATAGGTGGGTGAATGGATGGATGTCTTAATCGCAAGTCATGTATTCATGTTTTCATAGATCTGAATCATGAGTAAATGTGTCTCACAGCTGCATTACATGCCATTTTAATTTACTCATATTCTAAATAAATTATTATTATTATTATTATTATTATTATTATTATTGTAGTTACTCATACAGTACCTTTAATTGACTTGTAAACAAGTTTGCTTGTATTCTAGAATTTGTTTCTTCCAAGCATTCCAAATCTTTCTCTCATAATGAATGGTGATTCAATTATATCTTAAGCCTAAAGAAGACATAAGCGAGATGGTGAACAGTCCTTACGGGTGTGATTTATTTGGTTATGCACGTGAAATGGCAGTGTGGGATAACATGCTAGATAATAAATGACAGAAAAGCAGGGACTACCATCTGCCAGCCTTCCACCCATTAGCCTTAAAAGTGACAGTGTACTGAGACTCTTTTACACAGGCATGTACGAATATTTATTTTCAGCTAGGGTTAGGGTTAGAAAAGTACACATCACCAAATTAACATTAACAACAATCAACACACTGTAAAATAACACAAATCTGAATAAATCAGGAATAAATTAGAATAGAAAAAAATCAACACACAATACATACATTTGTAGCAACACAAGAAAATGAAAACCCAACAACACCCATTACCCCAAAATGGACCCAGCCCAAGCCTTTAAAATGGCTGATAGAAAGGCAACGCCTTTCCTTGACCAAACACAAGGAAATGGTAAGTCTGCTCTGAAAATTCTCACATTTTCTAACAAAAGAATTTAAAACCAAATGTATGTATTTACTTTCTGATGGTAACAAATGAATAAAGAGTGAACATGTAAAACATTTATATGGTTTGTACAGCCCTTTGTCCAGCCGAAACTGTCAAAAAGGGCTTTATAAATGAAGTTGTGTTGAGTTGAGTTAAAACAAACCAGTTGCTGAGATGGCCCTCGTCATCAGTTTGATTTATTATTATATATATATATATATATATATATATATGTTTTTGGAGTGGACATGCTTTATAAAGCATGAATGCTTTATATATCATGCTTTATCATAAAGCATGATAAAGACTGTCAGTACAGTAACAGAATAATCTAGTATAGTAGCACTGTAAGCATTTCAGTAGTGATTCAATTCAGACAGTTTTAACTTGGACTCCAGCCTGAAAACCCATTGAGCAAACCCCATTTGACAGGAAATCGTGTAATAAATTCTTATAATTTTGCGTTTGCAACGGTAATGTTCAAGTTGAAGTTCAGAGCTTTTGTAAGACTCTTTTCACAGCTTTAACTGTCTCAAGGCGTACAATAATGTAGTATGTATTAATATTATAAATTTATGTGTGTGTGAGTATGATAACATACTTATATTTTATTATTTATTATTATTTTATTATAAATTATTATTTGTTGTATGTATGTATTGTGAACTTACACCATCTGTGAACTTTTTCATTCAATGAGATGTCAGCTGGTTTACTGAAATCACTTTTTTTGAACATAAATGTTCTTCCTCAGGTTGTCTTCTCAAACTATCCAGTACACTTTCTATGGCCAGTAAAAAAATGTTTAAATTTCATCCAAAACGCAGCTGAAATGTACAGTACAATTAATTGGACATTTACAAAATATGTAATTTAGTAAATTTAGTTTGAAGACATTTTTGGAGTTAAAGTATGCTTATTTTTATTTTTAAAAACAGGTTGTAATTATTGAGACAAATTCAACTGATTACAGTACTTATATGAGGGTAATGGTGGTTTTATTTACATAGTTATACTGCATTGGATTGATGCCAAAGTGCTTTTCTGTTAACACCTGTTATATTGTGTGGAACACTCTTTTAGACATATTTTGTCTTATTTGATACTATTTATTTAGACTGTTTGAAGTTATTAAATACAAAAAAATAATTAAACTAAATTGTTATTACCACTGTGTTTCATTGACAGTTTAGTGATTACTGATGCACTGACTTGTGATGAAGCTCAAAATAAAATGTATAAAAGTAACCTCACCTACTTTTCTCAGTGTAGATAGAATTATCTGTATGCCAAGCCAAACAGTTTTCGCACGAGACTCATGCATTGTACTTCGGTCAAAAAGCTTAGACAGTTGCTGATGCAACTGGGCATGTGGAGTATCTAAGAGAAAGACTGAATCTTTCACCTGACAGGTAAAAGGAATTTATAGTTCCGTTTTTAATTAACACAACAAATTCTAGCATAGAGATCAGATTATATAGGACATGTTAAAAAAAATACAAAACCGTTTTTAAGATTTTTTAAAAATTAAAAAGTGTCATTACGTACTGTGATCTTCAATTGTACAAGTCATATATGTTGGTATATTGACCTCACCTTCAAGGTTGGAAACCAATCCAGTGCCTGCACCCTGCCACTCAGCCTCAGATTTGCTAGTATTGGTCCCAGGGCCTTGTGACCCTGAAATGATAAAGTAGAACGATTTGATAATGGGCTAGGGAACCAAAAAACAGGCAGGGGATGATACAAGACCTACAGTGGGAAGGTTGACTAGTGTCAGTTCTTACTCTCACAATGTCCAGTATTTTGGGTTCCTGATGTAATTGTCTATTGACCGTTACACTTATTTTCCAATTTATATGCACCAAATTCACATTTGTCTTTGAAGCCAGGAAGATTCTCTTTTTCAAGTTCTTTGTTGAGGTCAAACTTCATAAGTCATAATGCATGGACACTTTTATCTGCTCGCACTGATTAAAGGGCTGTTAATGATGGCGAAATGGTCGAGGATAACATTTGTAGAGATGCTCTTTGAAAGCTGACCCTGAGACATGCTCTCTGCTTTCATCTTTCTCTGCCCTTCTGCCCCATTTCTCTTTTTCTATTTTCTCAGGCCGTACCACTACAGAAGTAATGGCAGCACTCCCAACAACCCATCCAGGGCTTTTTAAGTGGACTCGCTTCACTATGATCCATTTGCATTGTCTTCCTGTCAAGTAAGAGAAGAGAATAGCGGGTGATTCGCACAGCCAGCGGCCTCCTTATAGCTGAATCGGTGTTGCATTCTGACGTCTCTCAAATGGCTGAATGTATCAGAGATGAATTGTGCGATTTGCATGAATATTTCTGCTTTATTGCCACAGAGCCGTATGAGAGGTAATTGCATTATGAGTCCACGGAAAAATGATTGTGAGCAATTGCGTTCTGTAGCATCCATACGTGCATATTGAGGAAGCGAATAGCTGCTAGTGAATAGTGGCAATAAAAATATAGAACTGCTCAAAAAGACAATTTAAAAGCATGTCGGGCTTTACATACATTTTCTTGCATTGTAGACAAGTAGACCACTAGCTTCTAGAGTCCATTTGTAGAGTCCAGCTTCTAAAAAAATGAATGCCCATTAAATCTTTGTCTAAGGGTCTAAAAACTTCCAAAATAAGATGATTTAAAGGGTCTTCATCAAGGCTCTTGCCATTTGGTTCAAATCGTAAATCGGTATGTCTATGTATCTGAAGCATTTCGTGATTTGCTTTAGAATCTTGTCTTTACTCATTGGGATTCAACAATAAGTCCTCGAAGCGTCACTTTCCACTCTGTTGAAGGAGAACTCTCAGTTAGAGAACAGAATACAAACAGACTTCTCTTTCTTCAGATCATAATGACTACGAAAGAACTCAAATCTGTTGCTGCTATTTGAACTTTAGAAGTTGAATCCGCCTCAATCTGAAAACACTTCACTGCACTTGCTAGTTATCTGAAGGATCAATATAGTCAATCCCACTCTGAAGAAACCCCGGTAATGAGAGAACTCTGAAACTGCTGCCTCCAACACTAATAAACATCTTAAAAAAAAAAATAAATAAATAATACAAGCGAAGTCCAGACATGCTCTGGTAACATGAAAAAAAGAGAAAATGAGGGTCTAGCTGACCCATTTACCGTTTACCTCATTCTGTCTTCCGAGTTTGTTTGCCATACGTTATCCCCTTCCTGTTTAATGAAGACCTAATCCACTTTGAAGGCCAAGCTCCTTGAGGTTGTCCAGTTTATCATGTTCAAGCAACGTTTTTGCAAAGGTTAATAAGTAATCATGCAAAAACAAATATCTAAAGATGAATCTTTTCAGCAGAACTTGGCATTGAAGTTTGAGTTTGTCGCTTCAAATTTGAATGACCCAATTTAACATTGCCTTTCCCTCAATTTTCTGAAAGCTGTAGTTATATTTTTTGTAGCAATAATAAAAACCTTAAACCACAGCATCAATGCACCTACTGTAATGTCCAAGCAAAAAAAAAACTGTTTCATATAACCTTTTTCGTAAAAGGTCATAGGAAATAGGAAAATGTTGAAATCTTGTACTGAGGTGAACCAGGGTATACGATTGCTTTGATGATCATATTTGGGACTCCAATCCTGTTTTTCAGTATCACATGACATGTACGGCTGATCAGGGACGGAATTTTCCAAGGAATGTTGATGGATCATCAGGATGTGGGACACTTCCAAGAATGTTTTATTTCTTGGCTCTGTGCTTCTATGATGCTTTCTAAATGAGATCACCGTTTTCAGAAACCTTTTCTAATTTCTTTTATCTAAATGCTTTAAACTAAAATTGATCCACAACCTGTTACATGTGGCCACTCTTTCGAATTCTATCTTTATACTCTTATTCAGCAATTTTCTTTTCATCTGGAGAAAGAGGTTATGACTGTGATATGACTTTCAAATATTAGGGTAGTGGTTTAAAAAAAATCAGCATCAGAAGGCAAGTCCGACAATTTATTTTTCAAAATGTAATGCTTTTTTGTAAACATGTTGGCTTGCAATATTTACAGCACAAAAAATTGTGTTCCCCTTTGTATTAATGATTGGGTATCACTGGTTAAAAAAAAGCACCTATCAATTTATTATCTGAACTGCTTTTTTTATTTCTGGGATACAGGGAGCTGGAACTAATCACAGCCACAATGGGCCTGAGGTGTTCAACTTTCAATCTTGAGACTTTCTCAGGCTTTTCTTTTTGTGAGGCAACAGCTCTCAAACGGTTGTAGGAGGTTTAAACTTCCCTTGCCTGTCCCACCCTCATAGTTCCTCAAGGGGATGTTTCAACTGCGGAGAATTCGACCCGGGGTTGTCCGACCATTCTTCAACCCTAAGACGAATCGACTTGATTTAGATCAAACCTCAAAATTCTGTTATGGCACTTAGAGAAAAGTCTGTTCCCCCTGTCATTAAGTGAAAAAGTTAATTGTAATAAAAGACAAAAATTCCCTAATTATTTAATAGCTTGTAATCCTATAACACGTATGTTACATATTTAACTTAGATTTAGCCTCTAAAACCTTTCTTTTGTATGATGTGTGATTTTGTAGTATAGTAATATATTCAAATTTAAACCTGTTTGTGAACTGTTTGATAGGAAACTGCAATAAATATCATCAAATCTGTGTGTTGAGAAAACTTCTTCTTGAATGTGCCTTGTAAATTAACAGGGTTACGAGAGACACTTCCTTGACATAACGAGAAATTAACAGCCCGGAATCTTCTGGTTTAAAATGTTAAGCTGTATTTAATGCTTTAGGTTGACCCATTCTCAGGTTCCGCTGTATTAAAAAGAGATTCCAAAGCCGCTGGCAGATTTTGTTCTTGCACATAATTTATTCAGAAAGGCCCCTGGAAGAGAGACACTATTTTTCTGCTTCATGTTACTGGCGATGTTACCCTGCTCGCTTCATTTGTACCGAATAATGTCATGCTGTCCCAGTCACTGAAACACTGGCCAGAAAATATATCCTACAAGACTCCTTTAATTTATATTCTCACATTTGCATCCACTCAATTATTGTTGTGAGTTTGTGGTTTCTTTATGTACTTCATTTATGTGGGATCTGCCAAAAAAGAGATTTTGACTTGATCCTGAAACACACACACACACACACACACACTATTTTGATTCATTTAACTCACTAATTATTTAAGTACGGTAATATTTTGATCGTTAAACATTAAATGCATTATTATTACTATTATTATTATTATTATTATTACTATTATTATTGTTGTTTTATTATTATTATTATAGTAGTAGTAGTAGTAGTAGTAGTAGTAGTAGTAGTAGTGTTAGTAGATCATCATAAAGTAGTAACTGAAACCACTCAATATGTACACATATTATATATATATATATATATATATATATATATATATATATATATATATTGTACACACACATATATATATTCATAATTCAGTAATATTAAGATGATTAATAACAAACAGTTTAGAGAAAAGAATATGAAATGTTGTCAAAACTGTGTGTTGTAATGTTTAACAAAATGTTTAACAAAAATGTAAAAATAAAATGTGTCGATCGGAAAATCGTTTTTTTTTTTTTTTTGTAACATCTGTTAAGGGAGCGTCCAGCTAAAGCACATGACGCGCAAAGCCTTTCATCAAGTTAACATCTGTTTCGCTTTCCTTTCGTTTGTCAGGCATCCAGTGCATTAGCAGCTTGATCAGTGCCTACATAAACGCAGCGGAGTTTGGGGAACCGACCATGGCAGATATATTTATTGTGATGTTCTTGGCCGTATATGTTCAGAAGCCAATCCCATCCGTTCGAATATGTTGTAACACACTACATACAATCACTCTCCGGGCTACCCTAAAAATGATTGATGATGGAGCGCGGTCTCTTATTTTATAACCCCTTGTGTTGGCGTTCCAGCGTTTGGCCGCTTGCCAGAGGGGTTCCTGTGGATCTTTTCTTGTCCTTGCTGGTGTACTTTACTACCAACAGAACAAACAGAGGTGACAAATTACACCTGCTCTTAAACCGCTATTATCCCGCGCTTACAAGTCTAGTAAGCATCCATCTCATATGACCACCTCATGCATCTAAGCTCAATTCTTGGGCATTTTCTGATATTGATTAATGCGAATCTGTGTAAAACCATCATAGAGGCAAACAGTAGAGTAACAACCTGGAATGCAGTCGGCGCTGTCATTTTGGGAGAGATTAAGTCAATCCAATATTACACTTCGGCAACAGCTTCCATTTAAATTGCTGGCATTGATTTATATTCCTGCCGTGCAACTGTTAAAGTTTTTGAACATTACATAAGAGGAAGAATTTATAGTCTAACCTGAACTTCACCTGTATTTTGGTAGACTCGCAATGCATGTGTTTTACACATACAGTAAAGCTCACACGCAGATTATCCCAATCTAGGGACTGAGCAAAAAGCATGTTATGCTAATAATACTATATGCTGTACGTGACCGAACAAATGATTTACCAGGAAAGCTAGAGAGTAAAAGACTGTAAAGCATACGTCTAGGACGTTTGACATTTCTGCTTTGAGTTTCTGGTCGCGAGTTTTTCTTTTACTCACGGTAAAACAGATTTGTCAGAGGATTTTGGAGTGAAATATAGTAGTATTAAATTGTCTCCACCAAATATAAAGCAAAATTTCACTTGCCTATGATTAAAAAGAGAGGAAGAAAATCATCTGAATCAGGGTAAATGGATGGTTAAATGCAGAGCACAATTTTATGGTCTCTAGTGGTCCTATTGACAAACTCACTCAGATTCACTTTAAAAAACGTTGAGCAAAACACTCTGGACAGTACTCAATTAAACTCAAAACACTGAACACATAAACCTTTAAATATATACTCAAAAAGCATGCAAATTATAAAGCACGTAAAAAATCAAGTATTTACGTGAATATAAGCACCCCTTTTTTCAAATTGCTGACGGTCAAAAACTTGAGGGGTGCTTATAATCGGCGATTTCAAATATGCGTGTAAATATAAGCCCAATTTTTCCGTATTTCAAGACAGGAATTAATCACAAATAAACAAAAACACATCGTCTTTATGCGGCGCTCTGTAAAACGTTAAGAAGATGAGTAACAAAAACTGATCTGGGTGTCAAAACACTAGTCCATTTTCACAACCGAGAACTAAAGATTTCGACACTAGTAATAGATTTTATTCAATGGGGTTTTTGGTGGCAATTTTCAAATAACATTATTATACTATTATATTCTGAGAATCAGTTTCAAACGTATTCCTTAAACGTATCATTTTCTTTATTTTATTAAACCTAAGAAGATTACAGTTTACTGTAAACCGTCTGCGACAAATTGCGATATCGGATCTTGTTTCTTTAGCCATAAATAGCATCTTTCATGTTTCTAAAGCATTGAAAGAGACCAGCAATAAATTGTTTCAAGATGTAAAGCCTTAAAAATTTCCCAGACGTCTGGAGTCTTTAAGAAAGACAGCACAGAGCGAAGCGTGTCACCTTTCTCTGGCTCAATTATGACGATGGCTGCAAGAAGGACAGATTTTACAAAGCTTACAGGTTGAAAAGGGGTTGCTGGGATAGATTAACCTTGAGAAGTCATTGCATACTGAAAAGCCAGTTATCTGACGACAAAGCTGCGGCCTCACGGGAGGTTCAGGCTTAGGTAAAGTCAGAGACGGACAGGGGCCTGATATCAAGTGTGTGTTCGGAATGATGTTGGAAGGCTTGCCGTAAGTCGGGTCAAGTGTGTTTCTGATTGAATGTTTTAATAGAAGGCGCCTGTTGAAGGAGCCGAGGTAGAGGCTCACACCGGCAAACTCACACAGATATAGTGCCAGGAAACAATCACAGGCTGTTATCGGGTCTAATAATGTAGTAATTTTCAGAAACGAGAGACTGCCTGCTGATGTAATGGGTCATGCAAGTGCAAAGGTCAATTTTTGTATAAGAAAGACGGAAAAAGGAAATTAATGCATAACACATTTCTTCCCCTCTGACGCAATTGAACTTTTTTTTTTTGGAAGATCGTTCATCTACTTTGAACATCAGTAATAAAGAATAAACAGTTTGGGGAAAGCATGTGTCGTATCAAAGCATTAGAAGTACATCCCACATCAGACAGTTCCACAGAAATATTGATTTCTACTGAGGAGGATCTGATGCCGTAACAAAGCCTGTCTATTGATGACATGTGCGAACATGTAGCACATGCAAAGACACACACACACACACACACACACACACACACACACACACACACACACACACACACCAGCTACCCACCCATTTCTCTTAACAAATCTCTTATTTGCACAGAGCCATACTGTACATAGTCTGGTTTGCACAATGCCGTTGGGACTCTGCTAGAATGCTGTATTTTATTAGGTATGCTTGAGTCACATGACTTTTGTTCAAATTTGTGGTTATTTTTCCTCCTCCAAAGTTTTAAGTTTTTTTGTTTTGTTAAAAAAACAAGTTTGCTATCACACTGCTTGTTAATTTAGAACAAACTTTTCTGAAGATTTCTTTCAATGAGCAGCTCTGCAACTGCAGCCTTGTTGTGTTGTTCAAAGAGATGGATTAAACCGGATACACTATGTAATCGGATAACACCAAACAAAGAAAGTGGTTGTCAGTGTTGCTCAATAGAAGTTCAAAAATGATCATTTGAAGCACTTTTGTAATTTTTGTGTTTTCTTCAACTTAATTGAATCCTTCACATTTCCTTCAAATAGATTTTTTTAATAACACACACACACACACGCACGCACACACACACACACACACACACACACACACATTTAAGTATATTTATATAAATACTTTATATATACACACAAACCCAATTCTAAAATACAATACAAATACAAATACTCAATTTTTAAAATACAGAATACAGGTTGATTTCAAATTTACAAGGCATCAACACATCTTAAAAACGTTGGGACAAGGTTGTGTTTACCAAGCGTGCTTTTTCCCCTGGACATGTCCTCCTTTTATGTACGTCTTGTCTGTGGCGTCCCGATGGATTTTATAAATTCACAGAAATGAATAAATACGCTAGTCACGTGGAGTTTTTTTTCTGTTTAATCCTTGTGCAGTTTGTGTCTGCAATGTTTTTCTCCTCATATTTAGCATTTAAATACAGACATCCGGTCTTGATCTCCTAATAATAAAATATAAATATTTTTTTTTCTCAAGATTTTTAAGTTCAACTCACAATTAACTTCCTCAAAGCTAAAGCTAAAACCAATTTAGAACATCAAAATGTAGATGGGTATCTATCAACCTGTTCTTGTGTTAGAAAAAAAAAGACAACATTTTTCATTATTTTCTGAAGCATAGCAAGTTTGGTAATAATATGTGTTTAAAACAAAGCAGATCTTCAGGGAAAGTGTTAAATTTACTCCATGAACTCAGAGCTTTGCATGTGAGTGTTTTCACAGGTTTGAGGTGTCGACTTGAGAAGAGACGACAAGACCCCTGTTGTTTGTTTGCTTGCTTCTGCAAACATCACATAGACATGCTCTATTCCTTAGTGGCAAAACAGTTCACTATACTTCTAATCGACAAACAAGTGCCGCTCAGCTCCTTTTACTGTTTTATCGCTATTTGTGTACATTTGCACATTTCCGTCCTTTTCCGCTGGCTGTCTTTCATAAAACTGCCACGTCTGAGTCCCACATGAGAAATTCCACCTTCACTCTGAATGGATACCCATCTGCCCTGCAGCCAAATTCCTGCCATGTTTTCTGGGAACATTACTTGGCTTTTGAAATTCTCCCATGGTAGAGGCACGAGTTTCTTTTTCAGGGCCAAACGCCACAAATTATTTAAAAGACACACAGAAGTGACAGTACTAAATGGCCCTTTATTTAGCAGAGAGAAGCTCTGGATGGGAGATTTGGGACGTCCAGCGTATTCTAGTGTGGAGACATGAAAGCTGGACACAGATAAAGCCTCACTGGAAAGATTACAGGAGAGAGATTAACAGTGGCATCCATTGTTGGAAGTCTTTGTCGTAAATACAAACATATTTTAAAGCCACAGTGAAGTACCGTGAAATTCCGGGGGTCTTACATAAGATCCTTCAAACACCTCCATGTTCCAAATGATGAAGTGACACAGAGATGAGATCTGACAGCTAAAGAATAAAAGATTTAGTAGTAAGTGATGACATAAACGCCTGTCTGTGCTTGTGTGATAGTGAGAACTTGCTTGATAGCCTTCACATTCTTCCCGAGGTCAGAAAGAGCTCTGGGATTTGCCTGAAGTCCTCCTGCTTGGCTTCAGCCGGCAAATCTTATCATTTATGTTGTGCCCTCCTGACTTTGACCTGGCATATATCAACATATATTTCCAGAGATGTCACCATTCCTGACAGTAACGCTCACCACTGCTGCCGTGTCCACCACACAGCTCAGATCTTCTATTTCTTCATCTACCGACTTCTACACTTGGTGATAACCTCCACATGTACGTTGTGTGAACATTTATTGTCAGCAACTTTAGGATTTCTAAATATCATTCAGATGACCCGTGGATGTTTTGTCACAATTGAATCTGGTATAAGTAAATTTTTTGTTTGTTTTAAATGCATGACATCGGTTATATACTTGTCTGCTATTCGACCGTCCAAATTTATTTTGCCGACAAGAGAGCTGTGGAGTAATTTCATTCAGAGGGGGTAAATCATGAAAAGTGAATTAGAGATGTTTGAGAAAGTTTTAATTGATGGATGGATTGTCTGCTTGTTTGTTGGCAAACTGTCTAGCTTCCTTAAAGATGCCATTTTTCATCGAGTATGAGGTCTGCTGTCAGGAACTTTAACCCCCTTCTGCGTGAAATCTTTTCCTTGTGATTGGCTCAAACATAATGAAGTGTTTTGTTCACAGGACGCATGCTAGTTTCTGTTGCAGCGACATATTTTGCTGAGTTGCTTTTGCACAGACATAAAAAGAAATAGTAGCAAACCATTTCCTGTTACGGGGTTTCGAAGGTGCATCATTTGGTATCCTAGTAACTGCTGTTTGGCAATAGCAGAGAGCGCATGATTTTTTTTTCAGTCTTCTGACTTCCACCAGTTTTTGTGTATTGATTGGGCTGTAGATATGCAACATAAAAGTTGTGTGGGAATTTCCTTGATCTAATAGGAGTACAGGCTCTGTCTTTCATGGCAATGTTTTCCAAACAAACTTAAACATTTAAATTGCTACTGCTAAACAATATTTATTAGAATATGTATTATTCATTTAATACAAAAGAAAAAAATGTTTGTTTATTTTTAATCCCTTATTTATCCGAATCAATAATCTTAGTACCTATTAGAATTTCATAATCATTCTATATAAAACAATATGTATTAGTGTTGCATATACTACATGAAGATATTTAGTATAAAAAAATAATATAATATTATATGATATAATATGACATGATTACATATAACACAATACAATATAACATAATATCCATGTAACTTGAGGTTTTAGCGGTTAAATAGCTCACCAAAACATTCACAACGAGTCCTGATTCACCCAAGGCGCTAGAACAAGGTTTAGTATGCAATTAAAAGTAGACCTTGCACATCCAATTCCTCCCGATCACTTCCTGTTTGCTCCTTCACTCATTATGCACAGCTCTTAGAATAGCCAGTGCTCTCAGACTGATGGCTGCTGGCCGGCATCAACAAATAAGCGGATCAATGCATGTACATCATGGAGCTCTTGGAAATAGAGTCTTCAGTGGTCTTGTGTTTCTTCAATCACACACTAATGTCTGAGCCTTCCTGCATGATTAGAAATAACCAACACATGATTGTTTTTAAAAAAAATCTCGATGTAAATGTTTGTCATGGGAAGTGGAAAGGCTCAAATGTCAAGCACCTTGCTAAGTCATGAACTACAAATGTGCTTATAACATTTTGAACAGTAACATCAATTAGAATTTTCAGACTCAGCAAGTTTCAGGTCTGAGGAGGTCAGAGGTCGCACAACTGCATGTGTTGACAGTTCTCGAATCAAGAAAGTAAATAGTTTATCAATATGTATGGCAATAATAAAGCAAAGCAAAAAATGGAGAAACAGTTAAATGGAGGAAAGTCCTAAATTTTTTTAATTTTTAGAATACTTAAATAAAATATGCTCCCTGTAAATCTTACGGTTGTGGTCGACCTTCAAGCTAAACTGGCAGAAAATTGGCACCTTATCTGTGGTTGAAAAAGTGGTTGAAATTGCCTATGATTTTAGGTTTGGGTGTTTCCAGACCGGCAATAAAAATGACCTGAACAAAAGTCAAAATGACCCAAAGTTAACAATTTTTTAAAAGACCATATCTGTTGTATATCTGAAGTTGACTGGTTAAAAACAATCAAGAGGAAAACATTCCTAGAATATATAATAAATGTCACAGCAAGGCAATTATAAACACATTCTTTTTTGAAATTTGTGAACCTTGTTTTGATAGTGTTCATTCTTTAGTATTATATATATTTGTACTATAGATTATAGTGTATAATACATTTTATTGTTATTGCATTCTCTGTGAACAAGCAATTAGAGAATATATCTCAAGAAACGCTTTGTCTTGACCTAAAGTCCTAAAAAATATCCTCCATTTACGTCAAATCCATGTTAAGCTAGAGTTGAATCAATAACTCTACTTTGCGGGAAGCAGGAAGTCTTACCATTTCAAGCAGGTGCAACTTCCTGCCAGTGGGCAGCATGGGTGCGAGTGGGATGTGTGAGGGAGCGGGATTGCGGAGAGGAAGTTTGCCTCGAGAGTCGGGAGGCAAGCAGGAGGCAGGATACGCAAAATGGATGGGAAGCATAGTAGGAAACGAGGAAGGATGTGGGCTGAACCACTGACAGAGGAGAGGATGGAGATGTTCATTAGTGCCAGTGGTGCAGGGGTCTTGCGTTGGGGGAAGTGCACAGGGGACTCATTGTCTCACAGTGGGACCATGATGGTGAAGTCATCAGCTATCTTGAGGGGGTTGTGAAGCAGATAGAAAGATATAGATTGATGAAGCGGTCGTATGAATCTATTAAACTGTAACATTTTACATGCTGTTTAATGTTTTCACGTATCGCCCAGCGAAAAGCCTGTTGGATTGACATTTCAATTTGCCATTGTGTTTATGTAACGCATATTATACATATCTCAACCAGCATGAATTTAATTAGCTTTTACAAAGATGCCCCGTTTCTACGTAGGGCTTAATTTCCCACATTAAGATGAACTTCAACTTGAAACATCACACATTGCTTGGAATTTAAACCATTCAAACTGTTCCACATCACTGAATGTAAAATGAGTCTATATAAATGAGGCTAAACTCAAGGTTGTGCGTTTGATTTCCTTTGAATTTAGTTTTGATTTAAAATGTAACACATGTGAGAAAAATAATCTTCTAAGTGCATAAAAAAAACTATCTTCTATGAATTGGCTATTGTCTTGTTTAAAACAGACATTAATTATATGTGGTAATTACAAAGAGGTTAAAGTATATTTTCTATTTTCTTTCAGTATATTTTCTCAGACAGATGCTGTAGATAAATATATTATTGTATGTTTGCTAAACTGACTAGCATGTGCATCCTGTCTATTGCTGAGATGTCTTGGATGACACAGCAGTTTCCTGTTTATTGACTGAGAGCAGGAAACTCTTGGGTGCTGAGAACAGACAGAGAGCTGCCATATGCTTTTTATTCACATTGATTTTTTAAATAAGAAAATGATACACTGTTTGTTTTCTTTGTCAGTATAGCGTTTGATACATGATTATCATTATATTTACAATGTTTAGAAATGTATGCTGTTTCATCAAATGCCTTTTTAAATTTTACATTACGTTTAGGCATTTTCAATAAAACAAAATAAAATGTATTATATTTATTAATTATATACACTATTGTTCAAAAGTTTTGGGTCACCTAGACAATTTTGTGTTTCAGGAAAAGTCACTTTGTATCTCCATTTCTGGCCATTTTGAGTGTTCGATTGACCCCAAAAATGTGATGCTCCAGATTCTCAACCTGCTCAAAGGAAGGACATTTTTATAACTTCTTTAACTAGCGAAACAATTTTCAGCAGTGCTAACATGATTGCACAAGAGTTTTTCAATCATTCTTCATCCTTGTGACACAATTAGCAAACACATTGTACTGTATCATTAAAACACTGGAGTGACTGTTGCTAGAAACTGGCCTCTATACACTTATGTAGCACCAAAAACCAGACAATTACAGCTAGAATAGTTATTTTCCACATTAGCAACGTATAGAGTGTATTTCAGATTATCGTATTTGCGTGAGTATGCGCAAATTGCACCCCCACAAATAAAGGCACCCTCCTGAAAAAAAAAAAAAAAAAAA
>CM051497.1:21036616-21083703 GCA_028031935.1 Paedocypris micromegethes | reverse complement strand
TATATATATATATATATATATATATATATATATATATATATATATATATATATAACTTATATATAACCAAAACGGCCGAGGATGTTACAGGCACTCAGTTTATAAGCCCGCATCTCTGGCCTGGTGTTGCATGAGTACGTGCTACATTGTCAGCTCACACATCTGGAAAGGCATTATCAATACCAAAAGGTATATACAAGTTCTAGAACAATTTATGATTCTAACCAGATCTTGCATTTTTTAACATGACAATGCCAGACCGCATACTGAATCAATTACAGCGTCACGACCACCTAAAAGTATGCAGGTATTTTACAATGGTCAGCATGAAGTCAAGTTCAAGTTCAAGTTCTGAGCATTTGTAAGGTGCTTTTCACAGTTTTAACTGTGATGTAAGATGATTGTTGCTTTTTATTGATTAGTAGATGGTGTTAAAAATATGGCAATGAATATAACTAAAACTATTTTTTTATGTTGTTATTATTTGTTATGTATACATGTTTGAATAAATAAATAAATAAATAAATAAATAATAGATTAGAATCTCTTAGAGTCTCTGGATTAGTGTTTTTATGTCTGTATACATATGTACTAGCTAGATTTTGGGGAAGAGTTTGTTTACATTTCCAAAGCAAAGAAGATGAAAACGATTGCGTTCATCTGTTATAGTTATTGGTTTTTTTGGCGTTTAAACTTCGAATGCAACTGGTAAGCAGAACCTTCTTGCTAAACTTTCTATATACAAGATTCGTTCAGACAAAAATTCATCATTGTCAAGTGACGGTTAAAAAACATACAACATTGATATTAAACTAATTTGATCAAAGCATTATTATTTATAGTATATATTATTATATATAATAATTGATTAGCATTAAATATATTATTTCACAATTGTTTTTTCTCGCCACTTCTCTTAGCAACTGCAGGGAAGTACAAAGGTTGCGGCAAGAGTGTGAGAGTAGAGAGGAAGATTTGGATGAACTCATGATATCATGTGTGCTTTTCTCACTCATGCAAACATTAAATCATATGATGCGTCTGCATTTCACTCTCACAAGTTCATGTTTTTGCCTAGGCCTTGAAGGTAAAAACAAACCAAGTCTTAGAAATGTGTGTGATGTGTGTGTGTGAGTGTGTGTGAGTGTGTGTGTGTGTGTGTTGTGTGCGTGTGTTGTGGTGTGTGTGTGAGAAGAAGGAGTTGGATAGAGATTGGATAGATAGCGATAGATTGATGAATAGATAGATAGATACTGGATGGACAGATGGATGGATGAACGGACAGAGAGACGGACGGACAAACAGACAGACAGACAGATAGTACTCAAATGTTTGATATGTTTCGCCTGTGTTGTCGTTTTGCTTTTTTTTTTTTAACAGGCCCTCTTACCATTGTCCACCATAGTGTCACCATGGGAATATGTAAATAGTTAAGTTCATTTTATAAAAAATTACACTTTGACAACAAACTAAAATTTAGTTTTTGCACAATTATGCAGTTTTTTTTAATCTGAATGACACTGACTCTGAATCAATGTTGGTCAACGATAAAAAGGAAAACGATTCATAAAACATTATGCGCAAATAGACCTTGTTTATCAGAGCACAAGTACACAATGCCTTTTAACTCTTGGTCTTTAAGTGCAGAGTGTTGTTCTTGAATACTCCAGCCAAACGTATCCTCTAGGTATTAAAAATAAAATCACGCAAAGGGAAAAAACAGGCCTTGAAGGAGACAAACATCAGATGACAGTATCTTGTGAAAGTTTGTGTGTGACAGAGGGGGTTGAGATGAGAGAGGTCTTTGTAGGCAGTTTTAGCTCACTCTTAATGCTAGCGTCTCTCTTGAGAAGAGCTGTTAGCAACAGACTCGTTGAGAATGAGAGACCCCCCACTCAGACCTCAGCAGCATTTTAACTACCATCTCAGCTGTTCCAGATATAATCACCTCTTCAAAGAATTTACTATGGTTTCCTACACAAGAATGGAGAGGAATTCCTGAACACCACACACCTCGAGTGGTGGTATAAAAAGATACCCAAATAACTAAAGCATAGAAGGAAAAAAAAGCTGAAAAACACAGGAGCTGAGACTTTTTTTCAACATGATAGATGCTGTTGACTACTTGAGAAGTTCCAGGGGTTTGAACGTTCTCTTCTGTTCTGGTTCATGTCTGAGCTACTTTGGGATTCACACATTCAATCTGTATAAGTCGTCAACACTTAGGAAATGGTGATGTTTGACATCGGCTTTAATGAACATCACTTCACAGCTCTGCTCATAGACATGTTCATTCTAGTCCACGGTTGTGGAAAAAAAAGCATGCGTCTCGCGCGGTCATTCATTCGCCGCGGACTCGTTAGGCGTGATAGGAAGTGAACAGCAACAGTTGGACCTGGTCCAGCCTCAGCCGAGGAGATTTAATAAGCAAAGCTTCCTTTTTTATTTTAATCTCCAAGTCATAGGCATTCCCGGCCCGTAATCAATTTTAAGAGCCTTGGACTATCCAATATTAGTCCAGTCAAATTTGCATATTTCTTGGTGGCACAATGGTGCAGTGTGTAGTGCTGTATCCTCTGCAATACGAAGTCTAGAGAGTTTGACGCCCAGTTGGATTCTTTCTGTGTGGAGATTGCATTATTGCGTGAATTACTTCAATGTCTCCAGTTTTCTCAAACAGTCCAGAATCATGCAGGAGATTTGAAGTCTGGAAAATGATCTATGGTGTGAATGACAGTGTGAATGTGTGTGTAATGCTCTGTGATTGGTTGGTTCCCAATCAAAACCAAATTTTCTGTGTCTCCAGCTACCGTTGATTAAAAAAATGCCATTTTTTAGTCTGTTTACATGAAACGCCTAAAAAGTGACACAATAGTTAGTACGATAAAAATGTGTTGCCACATTTGTGCCGGTTCCAAGACAGTTTTTTTTTCATCCTCATGAGAAAGTCACTTTTGGAAAGAAAAAATGAAAGGTGGAAATGTAAAGAAAAAAATGTAGTAAGAAGTAAGAATAGACACATTTCAATGATCAGATCACAAGCAGTGATGATTCCTCTAATAACAGCAAAAGCTGTCTGCCGCACTCAAGCGTGCACGGGGATGATGGCAAATTGATGCTCCTCGCTGCGAGCGTCGCTCAGACCCTCAGAAGCATTTTATGTGTAGATGGCCTGTTTTCTGTTGTTTACCAAAAGCTGTTCTCTCCAGAGTGGATAACAACCCTGAACAAATATGACTCTCAGCTGATGCACAGGCCGCACGGCGAGCACATGGAGATGATGCTCATTACTACCTCGGCTCGGGCAAGAAACACTGTGGGACTGTTTTGTGCGGCACTAATTTCTCAAAAGTGTTGCTGAATTTCTCAGATTATTTCACACGTCACGTCACGTACAGTGGTATCTGGCCAAAAAAAAAGAAAAATAATTTACACAGCACAACATGCAAAACATATGTAGACCAAGACAGAAGGAATAATATACCGGTACACTTTTATGTATTGAAGCAAATATATATTGATGCAATGGATCACATAACAGCCAAAAAACTGTGGGAAACTAAGTTTGTTAACCTTTTTGTGTTTCATACGTTTTTATTTAATTGCATAGTTTCAAACGCTAGACTAAGATAACTTGGTGAATGGATTTGACCAATTTTTGAAGTGAAAAGAGTTTCAAAAAAATATTGAATAACTTCGATAAACAATGCTTTTAAATATTTTATTAATATTATTTTATTAAAAGCTTTTTAAATCCTTTGTTTGTTGTCATTTGAAAGAGTCATCCTACTTCCCCAGCACATTAAACTACAACCTGAACGAAATTAACCCTGACAAGTAGGTGGTGAAGTCTTCTCGTCTTTCAGATGCTCCTGAGATTGCGTCTGAGTTTTAATATTGTGATTTCCCACACACTGTTAATGTGCACCATGTTTTTATCTTTACATGCGTCTCGCGCGGTCATTCATCCGCCACGGACTCGTTAGGCGTGATAGGAAGTGAACAGCAACAGTTGGACCTGGTCCAGCCTCAGCCGAGGAGATTTAATAAATATGATCTTTTGCTCTGTAATATTTCATCTCTGTTATCGGCTATGCCATCGCGTGTGCAGGTCTCCATGTTCTCTCACTGCATCACAAGTGAAGGTGCCCTTTAGAAGGACGACGCAACTGAGTAAACACTCGCAAACTTGCAGCTGAAAGTAGGGCATGCTGGGATTTTAGATTCCGTGCCGGAAAGGCATTTTCGGTGAAAGTCGTAGAGAAACATGGATCGCCTACTAATAATTAGAAACAAAGCAGATGACTTTGGGAACGGCAAAACATTATTACAAAGAGGAACAGACTTCAGGCATATTAAATAACACTGATGGCATCATCAGTCAAACCAGACGTCAGAGATTGGAATCTGTCCAGTTTATATGAAAACCACGTGCTCAGCTTATCTACATACGTGCATGTTTACCTCATACCTTCTCATTAATAACGCCGTAATGTGTCTCATATGTTGCTTCATGTTCCCGTGACACTGCAGCGGCGGCTTCCAACATGGAACGACTGATCTGGATGGGAAAACGAATAAGGTAGAATCAGCCAGATCTGTGGCCTTATGGGAAAAATCAGGCCTGAGATGAATAAGGATTTGATTAGTGAAAAAGACCATTCCTCACAGGTAATTTGTTCTGAAGTATCTGCCACTGTGTCTCCTTCAAGTCAGTCTTTTTCACCCAAGTCATTTTTGAAACACCTCCTTTTCTTTTCTTTTCTCTTTTTTGCCGCCCCCCTCCCCCCCGGTGATTTTTAAAATTAAAATGCAGTTGAGTGAAGTAGCAACTAACAATCACCTCATCTTTCCCTGCATCTCACTACCCACTACAACTCATCTTTTTTTATCAGCGAAAGATGAGGTGATGGGAGTAGGGCAGATAACACAAAGGCACATCCAGCCACAGATTTCAGAGTATTGAGACTGTTGAAGCATCAGTCATGACCTGGTGCTAATGATCTCTCATCAAAGCCGGGGAAAAATCCGCGCTTATGAGCACGCGCGGTGCGCGCCTGCAGCGAGAATCACCAATGAGCCGATAACGAAGCTCTTCGAACAAAATATCCTCTCTCCAGAGAACTTGATGTAAGCTTGACACAATCACATCAGGAAGATCCCCCAAAATAGCTCCGGATGGATGCGGTTTCTTCGCAGGGAGCCAGCTTGTCAGGAAAAAGTGCCAGTTGAGGTATTCCCGATCCCAAAAAGCATGAATTACAAATCAGCCAGTCGACACGCAACCTGACATTGGCGGTAACGTTTTTGCTACCATATTCCAGAATCAAGTCTGATCTGGTCTGAGCGTAGACGCGCCACAAACTACATGTGCGAATACGAAACCGATTACATATTCTTCTGGAAACAGCGGGGTCTTATTTCACTGAAAGTCACGGACGGCTGTGCTGTGCCAAGCTTGTCTCGATTGCAAAAAACCTCCCAATGTTCTGATAGCTTTTGAAGCAGTAGCGGTGAGTAAGTAGGACTAAACTGAACCATTTAGCAACATTTGAATTACGCATTTTAAATTTAATTGAATGCAGACTGCTTAAGATTGGCTTAAACTGAGAAAAACATGCGTTTCAGGTTAATCTGGCCGTGTGTGTGTGAGTGTGTATGCCCGAGTGAAGTGGACGCTGGCGCAGATTGGTTGCCGCTATTTCACCGGGCAATTGGTATGTGTGTGAATGCTGTTGTCTTTATGTAAGGTGACCTTGAGTGTTGTGAAAGGCGCCAATAAATAAAAAATTTAAGGAATTATTATTATTATTTATTATTAAACTACCTTTACATTCTGTAAACTGCAATGAAAGTTCTACACATTTTGGGGGTTAAAAGCATGTAGATCTTTTCTCAGCGTGAACTATGTTCTTCTATCCTTCTCCATCAAGAATATCAAGTGTCTCAAGTGGTTGTTGAGTTATGAGAAAACAGGAAAATGACAAGTTGTACTTCACAAATTCTCAGTGGGCTGATTTTTCCTTCACATCTGGATGGATCTTGTCCGACATTCTGTTTTTTGATCTCACAAATAACAACTTGAGAGAACAGAAAGCTAGTTCTATGAGCTACAGTTTTAACTCTCTTATTAAAAAGACAGTTAAAAAGGCTTAAAAAGACACCCAAAGTTCAATGGTTCAGTGCCTGAAGTCCAAAACCAAGATAAGGACAGATTTACTTGTTGAACTTTAACAATGTAGTTGATTGCAGTCATTGTTCAAAAGTATGAATCTGTTTTTAAAATAATGTTTTAAACAATAAAAAAAAGTTCAATTTGAGTTTTATATTTGATTGCATTGTAGTTGAGTTTTTTACTCTGACATTGATGTTTTTTTATATTTTTCAGAGAATAAAATGCTTCTGAAACAACAACAGTACTACTTCTGCAATATTATGTTACACACATTTGCTATATAAGAAATATCATGTTGCTTGTATCATTTAAACGTATTATTTTGGGTTTTTTATATGCACGTCATATTATAGTGTGTATCATTTTTCAGATGAAAGAGCAGATGGCAGTAGCCAAATTTTGAAAGTTTAATACGAAGGTTTAAGATGGTTATTCACAAAGCAAGGTAAAATAACATGTAAGAGCACAAACACATCTTCACTGTTTTCATTTTTTAATAAATCAATCCTCTATTAAAAATTCATCATTTGGGAAAATGTTTCCATCTTTACAACAATTAATGACTAGTATTGTGAGAGTTGTGTGTGTGAGACAATTTTCAGACCCGAGTCGCCATAACCATTGCTCTATGTGATGACACATGTCATGACAGAGATAAGACATACATGTTTGGCATGTCTAACTGTGTAATTGTATGTTCACAGTGGAGCATGACAGCAGCAATGTCCTGGAATGCCAGAAACATGAATTCTTTATATTCACGTTGAATAAAGTAAATACAAAACGCTTAAACAAACACTGGAAGCACATGGTGATGAGAGAATGTAAGCTGCTGTTACATAACACCATGCATTTCACAGTGAGATGTTAAGGGAGGTTTTCTTGTGTTTTGCAGAGCACTCGAGAGGAGTGTAAAATGAAGGATGGATCTTTAAAGCTGCCAAACTCACCGCATACCATGGCTGAGTTCCAACTTGCAAGGAGCACAGAAGAAAAAACAGTCTTTCAATGAAAAACTAAATCCATGTTTTACTTTGAGTAAGAGCGACAATGATAGAAGAGGATTTCAATCTCAAAACACTGTACTTTCAAACGTTTAGAATAATAGAAGACATTTATGTTCATAGAAGACTTATAATAGACAGATATTGGATATATATATATATATGTACATATACATTATATATATATATATATATATATATTTACATTATATATATATAATGTAAAAAAAAAAAAAGACAAACAATACTTTACTTCATGCAGTGTCACATTTTACATCCACCCATTTTGTTGAAACAGTCACAATTCACACTCTAACAGGGGGCAATTTTCCAGACATTACATTTTCTGCATGTTTTTGAGGGAAACTGGAGACCAGGAGGAAACCCAAGCAAGCACGAGGAGAGCATTCAAACTCCACACAGAAAGGACCCGACCGAGTCTCAAACATGTTCTTCTTACTGTAAGTAAGACTCTGCATCACCATGCCACGTCAATAGTACTCAAAACTTCTTCATCTCCTTAAGTAATACTCCATACTCCTAGGATGGCTATTAGATCAAAAATTTGGATAGATACTATAAACACATTTTTGACACTGGTTCATAAGATAACAGTAAAGCCTGTTACTGTATGTACGTATACATGTAACTGTAGAATAATATTTTAAAATATATAAAGTAAGCTAATTGTTTAAGTGTTACGTGCCATTCCCGTCACATTCCTTAAATTGTTCAAAGTTCACTGAGGGGAGAGTGACTATTTTTACTTTTGTACTTTTTTGTACCCTCTGGCCCACAAGTAAGTCCCTTGTCAACCCAAACAGCGTTGACATGCATCCATTTGGCAGTGTGTGTGTGTGTGTGTGCGTGTGTGTGCGTGTGTGTGTGTGTGTGTCTGTGTGTGTGAGAGAGAGAGTGTGTGGACTAACTCCCTTGCTCCCACGGAACTGCCTGGCACGCAAACACACTTCACATGTCTTTCCAAAGTGATCCTTCTATTTTCTGACTGCCCCACAGAGTAGAAGAAGCTCGAAGAGGAGAAAGTGGGTGAGAATGAAAGGATTTCACAAGTAAACACTAAAGGTTATTCCACATTAAATATCAAGGACAGCAGTAATTGCAGCACCCTGTTGTCAAGATGCAGTAGCACTGTGGCCCATCTAACCTTGAGAATGAGAGAAAATGACTTGTCCAGTGATGGGGAACCATATGGAACAAATGTTGTGACGCTGTCTTGTAGGCAATTATCTTGCTTCTACTGTGCCTCTAATAACTTTGTGTCAGAAGTGGACAGCTGTCGATAAATATCTCTTTCATATTGCCTGTCAAACTCACAAAGTCTTAAAGAGTCAGACTGTGATCGAATGGGATATAGTTAATGGGACCAAACACCAAAACCAAGAGAGGAAAGAGAAACCTTGAATGTCAGAAACAGCTTGAAATGAAGTAATTAGCACCATTCTTTTACTTGGCCCTAGCAGCACTTTATTGCTACCAGTGTGCAAATTCTTGCAAGGACTCTATGAGTTGTACTGTGTTCCAATATAGTTACACTGGTGTTCCATTTGAGGAATGTGGCCAGTCTCTGGATTGGTAGGGCAGGGGAGATTGTTAAATACTAGGATTAGAAAGAATCAATGGGAATGCAAACTGAGCCAGCCAGCTGCAAGAAACAGGGCCAGGGCTTGTCCCCCTCTTATCGTGGAGTCTGTCAGTGTATGATAGTGGCGGAGGAAGCACAGACCGCTGGCGCAAAAAAACCCAACAATCTCCCAACCACACTGACCCAGATTTTCACACCTCAGCTCAGAAAGTCCCAGAGAGCTGCTTCGTTGAGCTTGGCCCTGGCCGTTAATTAAGTCACACAAGGGAAGTCGATCCGAAGCCCTCAAGGCTTTGTCAGAAAATTCCATGGTGGCTCTCGCTGGCAAGTCTTGATTTACTGTTCACCCAACACTTGGTTATTGGACTCTATATTTTTCCATCTGTCTACCACAGACACAATTCAAGTATAAATAGCACAGTAAAGCATCTGCAGATCTTTGGAACAGGGTTGATGATTCCAACACAAGTTTCTAATACCTATAAAGGTTATAGCCAATTCATCCAATTCATTTGTTTCTGACCAACCTTGAGGTAACCCTGATTCCTCTAAGCAGGGATAAGTTAGCTTAATACATTTCATTTTCTTTCATTAACCCCGGAGTCATTTTAGGTGACGGTTGAGGTTAACAGCAATTGGTTGATTCCTATTAGAACTCACCTGGGTACTTGTCTGTCAGTAATGATTTTTGTTGTTGTCACCCTTGTTGGTTTTAGAGCTGAAGATAAAACCCAGTCCTGCTGGGAAACTGTCTTAATGTTCAGTATGTGTTTTCCTCTTTTTCCCTCTCAGAGGACAGCTGCGGCATCTTCATCCATTAGCGCTTGGATGAGTGAGGTGTGCAGCACTGTGTTGACACACTCAGCTTCCTTCCGGCCTGTTTGATAGGAAGCCGTGTCTGGCAGCTCTCCGGGGCATAGGCGATAGTCTCCAGCAGCCTCCTGTCTGCCACTCATCATAGCTGGAGCTCTGTCACAGTTAGTTGTCAGTAGCATGAGCGATGAGGACTGGTAAAATGTCTAGAATGAAAATAGGTTTTGCGTTCAATGTCGGTCAATGCCCTGTCAAGATTTATTTGTATGAAACTTTATATACATGACCCTTGATACATTGATTGCAGCATCCAAATACTAAATCTTTTCTTGTTTTTTTTAATTATTTTCCTCATAACTGCCTTGTGTAAATGTAACTCGTTCGTCCTCCATTTAGTGCTTTTATGTTTAAAATGTTACCATTGAAAAGTGTTACTTGTGTGTGCGTGCCAACATTTGAACTTTCTGATTGAACATTTGAACTGAAATGGGCTTTCGCTGAACAGCAAAATAGGAAACTAATTCTACTTCTACATTAGATCGGATGAATGGAAGGTGGATGAAGGGTATGGACGGACGAACCGACGAACGTACAGTCGGACGGACAAACAGATAGATAGATGGATGGATGGATGGATGAATGGATGGATGGATGGATGGATAGATAGATAGATAGATCTAAAAAGTAATCAAGTCTATGCAAAATCAATACGTGAAAAAAAGAACCGTCCCCATCAAGATGTCAATTTCAGTTATGGTCATATGAATACTGACCCTTTCCTTGTGACCCCGCTATGCCATGTGTTAAGCTAACAGTCTGTTTTATATCTCTGCTTCTGGTTCCTGAGGGGTTGTGTCTGGGTGATGGCATGCATCATGCCTCATTTCCTGGAGAATGCAGGACACAGAGCTCTCAGCACTGCAGGCTGGTCATGAGATACGCTTTAGTCATTCTCAGGTGTTTACCCAGAGACAAAGAAGAAATAATTTTGCTGGATCTGTTGGGACTGAATGGATTTTTTTAACTAGTCTAACTAGTTGGTCCAATTGACCCAGAAAGAACGTTTTTCTTTGTTGATCATAAGCTTGTTTAATAGAGAGAAAAAAAACTGTTGTTAAACACCTCATTTGCTTTTTATGACTGTTGTGGCTAATGATTTATTATGTACAGTCAATTTTGGGAGGCACAGGGTTGTTGCACAGGGTTTATACTACAGCTGTATAATATTTTACTAGATTTGTTCCCTGCTGACTGGAAGGACTCTCAGGAACAATGCCTAGAGAATAGTTGGACACAAATGATTCAGTCTCTGGTGAGTCAAAAGTCACACCTGAATCTCCAGCCAATGGGAACGTGCACAAGTGTTTGCACAATAACTCTGACCTGTCTCTCTTTGCTGACTTGTGTGAGCAAACAATATGGTGCCTTAGTCATGGGAAAATGACATAATCGATGTGATGGGAAGACACGAAGCGTATAGGAAAATGAGAACACTTAGCTCAATGACATCAGAGTCTAATGTCTATGGAAGGATGAGATCATTTAACCTGTGATAAACAAACAGAACGCTTTCACACAAACCTAGGCTATCAAATAAAACCTAAGCTTTGTTTTTAACCACTTTTGTAAGGACTGTTTAGGAATTGACTTAAGTCAAGTGAATTAATTATTATATATTCATTTTGTTTGAATTGGATACACTTTTACAACATAAGAGACAAACTATTTAGATTCATCTTCATTATCTTTCACTCTGTATCAGCTTTTTACTTCTCTTTGTCTGAGCACAGTTCTCATTTATTTTCATTGACACAGATATTGGGCAAAGTTTTTCTTTCTTTCTGCTTAAGTGTCAGGTTTTTGCCTGAAGCATAATGCTTGTATCATTTTAAATGGGAAAGCACCATTTTCTAGTGGTCTATTATGACTTGCGCAGTTTTTAAAAAAAATTATTTCTTTGATTAGAATGTCCAACGTGAACTCATCAGAGTTTATGGTTTTTTATTACAGCTTCCATTGTGCACTCAATGTTGCTTTTGTTACTGTTACTAAAAGGCTGACATTATTAAATGCCCTATTGGTTAAATCACTGACAATGTTAATATGAAATTGCTTCTTCCAAAATGTAATTTCTATTCTGTTTCCTGCCATTATTCCCAAATCTGCGAATCTGCGGCACCCTCCGCTCCTAAGTTTGGTTTCTAATTGTGAGTGGAGCTTCGATGTGTAATGGTTTGGTTGTCAAATTTCAAATGGAACTGCTCTGTTGCAGATTTGTGTTTGGGGTTGGGTAAAGGAAAAGGATTGTGGTTTGCCCGGTGTGCGTGACTGACCAGGGTGGCCAGCTGCTTGCAGGTAGTGGACCGAACATCATGCTATCTGTTATTAAAGCCTACTGACAGTATGAGCATGTCCACATCTTCATTTATTGTCAAAGATGTCTATTTGAACGTGTGTGAGGTGGTGTGTGTTGCTGATTGTCCGTCAGAATTAGGACAGGCGATTCCACTGTTAAACGCCAACTGGTTAGTTTGGTCTTAGGGTTAAGTGGTGAATGGAGTGTTGGTGCAATAAGTCGGTGTGTGCTGTTGGATGAAGGTTGGGTGGTGGTGATTTGGGTTTGAGCTGTGGGGTGAGGATCCAGCACCTTCTTGAGCATGGAGGGGGATGAGGGCCTTCTCCCAGTTCTCCCTCACTTGGGTTGGTTCTGGAGTCAAGATGGTGTTGAGGTCCAAGGAAGGTTTTCTACTGGTCGCTGACATGGTTGGAAGGATGGTCACGGTGTCTTGGGTCTTCCAAAGGCTTTCAAGGTTAGGTTCAGGGTAGGGGTGGGCGGTATACCGAGTTGTGCCACGATATGGATTTTGCAATATCGTGGATACCGTGGCACTTTCATGAATTTACCTTTTATACACGTATTTATAATGAGTATTTGTAAGGCGCTTTTCACAGTTTTAACTGTCTCAAAGCGCACATGTAAATATGTAAGGGAAATGATGCTTTTTATTCAATTTGTCGTCTGGATTGTTGGTGTTGACTAAGTGGCTGCGGTTATGACAAGACAAAGACAAAGACCAGCGAGCAAGCACATAAGCAACAGTGGCCAGGTAAAAAAACCTCTTTAACGAGGAAAAGAGGTTTTTTTACCTGGCCACTGTTGCGTTTAAACACTTTAATACAGTAAAATACATTTGTTTCATTACAACTTTTAATTACGACACGGATACATTTTTAATCGAATACAGAAAGCGTAAGAAACTGAATTAATAGATCACCCGCGAGGCGCAGGCATCGCGCATGCGCTGTGCCGCTCCATGTCTGTAATGTGCCGTTTTTTTAGAGCGGCCAGCGCGAGACCTGTAAAAAATTTTGCTAGTTTTATTTTGGTCAAAGTTTGTTTTCGATTGTTAATCTTGGTTTCACGCAAGTTTAGATTCAGACGCGCGCGCGAAAGAGAAAGCGTGACGCGTGCTGGCGCTCTCTCTCTCTCTCTCTCTCTCTCTCTCTCTCTCTCTCTCTCTCTCTCTCTCTCTCTCTCTCTCTCTCACTGTCATGCCCACGGTTTCTCTCTCTCGCACTCTCTCTCGCACTCTCTCGCACTCTCTTAAAAGATAGACCGCAGACCGAAGATTTAATTTAAATGTTTTTTCAAATAAATGCCTGGGCTACTTTTAATAGATATACAGTATTAAAAATGACAGCTGCTTCTTCCCCTTGCGTTTTAATTTAGTACTTTATATAAAAAAGAATAACCCCCCACATATTATACCCTTCTATCGGTTCGGGGTTGGGGTTAGGGCTACCTGTCCCTTGTTTCATTACTTTATCTGGAGCATTCGAGGTCAGATCTTGGTGAGCGGTAGAGAGAGTGGACTCGTTGAGTTGGTTTCTGAATCTTTTCTGAGCCCTCACAACGGCAATCTAGAATGACAAGTGGTTAAACGGAGAGCAGAGTAGCTATTTGAATTCAATGTATTGTGTGGTGTAATGATTCTGTAAGCTGTGGATGCTGGATGCGAACCACTCTGAGGTGTAGTCTTGTAAGGTTTGTACAACAGAGGCAGTAAGTGAGACAAGATAAGTGAGTTTAGTGGAGATTTTAACTAATCCGGGTGTTGGGGTACGTGAATTAATTGCGTGGTCCATGAGGAATTTATGGTAAAAAGTTTGCATGAGTTTGAAGTAAACTTTAGCCAGTGATCGTGTGACTTCGTCTGGTTTCTGTCGGTAAGTGTTTCTGTACATTTCTGTGGCTGTCTGTATTTCTGAGCGTGCGAAAAACTGGGGAAAGTGAGGAAAGTTTAGAAGCATAGTGTGTGTCAGGATGGTGAGAGTAAAGGTTGGGGTAAAGTCCAGGACCGGGTTGATGTTAGGGTTGGGGGTTAGGGCTAGAAGATAAGTGCGGGTTAGGGTTAGAAGATAGGTGGGGGTTAGGAAAAAGGTAGGGTTGTGTAGGGTGGGGTATAGGGTAGGATCAGAAGATAGGTGGGGGTTAGGGTTAGGAGGGTTAGGAATGGATTAGTTATATTTACATCTATATTTGTTGAAATTCCCTCCAACAGTTTACCAATGATCATACAGACTGGCAAAGTTATTTAGTACAGGTTGTGTGAATTGGGAACATTTCACCATCTTCTTAACGCTCATGTGAACGGCAGTTGTGGTCCAGGGGTAGGGAGTTAGACCTGCCACCCAAGCATTGCTGGTTTGACTACTTGACCGCGGGGGGCTTCACATGTGTGTTCTTGAGCAAGACTCTGACTCCCACATGTTCTCCCGGGACCCATTACTAAGGGCTGCCCACTGCTCCTGGTTTGTTTGTGCTTACTTCACTATGTGTGTGTAACTTCACGTTCTTCACATATCTTATGTTATATAAATAAGATATGGTCCCTGGTGGCCACAATGACAAACTGAATAATAAACATATAAATAAATAAATAATTTCTGACTTGTTTTTTAACTTTTTCGCTGAATATACCAACAAACCAATGTAGACGCATTCCACCGAAGCTAAACTCAGTGCTAACATGGATCACAGTGATAAACATTAGATCTGGAGCTCAGACAAGAGATAAGACAGAGAGACGCATTGTGTTGAAGAAAGAGGACATGGACCTCCTGGGCACTGACCTGACAGCCAGAGATCACCCTCCCTGATGGGAAGGATGGACTCGACCATGGGGGAAGGGTCTGCGACTGCCTGCTCCAGAGTGTGAGACATGGCTCCATATCTGATTTTTGTGAAGGACAAAAGAGATTATATTTAGTTTGCAACCATCAATTGGACAGTAGGTTACCCACTGTTAATGTGCGCAGATTGTGGTATTATACACAGTGTCCACACAGCTAAAGATCGTGGTGTGTCTAAGGTATCTGTAAGATGCTAAGCCACTTACAGATACCGTTTTTTTTTAATGTATTAGTCAATTAAATGAATTTAGAAAGGACACATTTTGTGCAGTAAGGGGATAGTCATTCAGATCCCACTCAAGTGCTACTGAATGTGGGTGTGGGAAAGGTTGGTGAAAGTTCAGGTTTAAATATCTGGGTCTGCCTATGCCATTAATGGTCAAGGTAATCTGATAGACGTCGGCTTCCCAACTCTCTAAAAGCATTGCGTTTTCATTCAAACAAGCCTTTAATCCGTGGGTTGGGCTTCTGTTTACACACTAGACTAGATAAATGCCCACCCTCCACGTCTGATAAAGGGGAAAGGAAAGCAATTTTCCCACAGATTTCCTGTGAAAAGTAAAGGAAAAAGGCCTTTACATTCCTCAACAAGAAAAATGTCTTTAACAGCAAACTTTAAAATTTAAAATCAACCACAGCACCATCAACAGTGAATTCTGCTTAGTGTATTTTACTTCATGTTGACTACAAAGCTTGATACAAATCAGTGAATACTTGGCCCATTCCCAAACACATCTTTACATTTTGCAGACCTCACTGCCCTCTACAAGGTCAAGTGCCATCTACACCCTGACCGCCTTGCTTGATCTTTAGGCAAAGTGCCCATCAATACACAGAGCTTGACAAAAGACACACACCAATCGTTTAATGCCACCCTCGGCTGAATTTCAATGAAGCACCCAAAAGAGCGAGCTAACGGACAGACCACGTGTAAAGACTAATGAAGCCAATGATCACTTGCTCATCGCCAAGAACAGAATATTGCTAAGACAATTTTGATTTATGACACTTGAAGGAATATCGATTTCCTTTTTTTTTTCTCCCTCTCTTTTACTGGCAAAGATTGATGTAACTGCATTGATTTCCAATCAGTCAATTTATTTTCATTTTAATAAATGCCTGAGTAATCGCTCAATGTCCTTATGAAAAGCGGTGTATCTCAATTACATGCACCTGGTAAAATAAACCGCCTTGGGCTAATTTGGCACATTACACTTTTTTCACAAGTTTTCAGAGTTATTGTTTTGCGTATTTGGTCGCTGTCTTTCAACTGGGGAACTCAAATCAACAAACAGACAACATTTAATCATTCATTTTCCCCTGCTTCTTCAATGTCATGGTCAAAAAGACACTAAAGCTAAACTTAACATCTCTGGGCCTGATGGCTGCGACTTTGTACAGTATCTACTGTTCATACCGTATTTATGTGAAATTTGGACACTGTCTAAGAAAGAAAAACATGAAAACATGCCAACTCCACACTAAATAGCTGTAAACGCTTCCTTGAGCAGGTCCTTCTTGCTGTGGGGTGACAACCACACGATATATTGTTTTTCGTTTCCTTGAACTATGTCTCACTTTTCTTTTCTACCTCATTAGATTCAGACTAGATAGAGCTTTAGTTAGTTACATTGAACAACAAAAGAATTGATAGTGTAACTGTCACTTTGGGGTCTCAGGAGGAAGAATGAACAGGTTTGGCTCACGTCCAGTTTTAATCAAACAGAACCATTGGTGTGCATTTCCTCGCTTCAGCAAATCCAATTGGAAATGCTTGGCCTGTTCCGTGTCGATGCTGTATTAAGGCTAATTAGTGTCCCAGTCTATTTGCATAGTGACTAGTTTCCGGCTATTCTCTACGCGTTGACCCATACACACATGTGGCTCACAGGATCAACTTTTCCTAAAAGAACGGCCAATAATTGTTTTCACACGCATCAGGGGATGGTTACTCAGAGGATGAATAGCTCTCTATATGGTGCATCACTTAGAAGGGAAAAAGAACAACCTGCAACAACTTACTGATTGTACTGACATTGATGTATTAAAATGGACCCTGTACGTAATTGCTCTTTCCTGTGGCTACTGTGCGGGGAGACTTGCGTAATGATGATAGAGTTTAGAACCTTCTTGAAAGAGATAAAGGCTTCTGTGGCCCACCACAGAGCATTATCCGGACACTTCTTTAATGAAACATCCTGTATAGTCTCCAGGCTGATATGAGTGCAGATGTAGAAAACAGTCAAGATCGCATCTGATTTTCAACATCTTGATGCTGTCCAGTGCTGTCATTCACTCCAAAGCAAACATCATACGCCATTAGAGGTTGGGCTTCTCGGTTAAACTGCCTTTTAGACATTTTTTAGTTACTTAAAAGGACAGAAACTGAAGTCCCGAATGGTTGAATTTCCTCAAAGCCAGTCTTTCAGTTCAAAAGCAGAACGGACAAAGCCATTGTCCAGAATGTTTGACCTTTGGCAATGATTAACAGTTGCACAACTTCCCTTGTGACAGGCAGCTCAAAAAGTTCCTTGAAGTGACTGTCATGGTCAGGCTCTACAGCGCCAAAGACATCACCATATGCCTGAATCAGATGCTATGAGTTACAAATATGGCCCCAGCTGAGAGCCACAATAGAGACTCAGTTCTCCAGGAGTTAGTACCAGACTATTCTGTGGTCATGGACAAAGGAACTCTGTTCTAAAAATGCTGTTTGTAACATCTCTACTAAACACAGATAAGGATGCTAAGTTGCTCTGTAAATTAACTTTACCCAAATGTCTTGGGTTAGTGAAAAGTAATAGCATTATAAAAGTCTTGAAATAATTTTAGCAATATCAGATCTCAGATTTTAAAAATGGACACTTATACATTAATATTGACACTCCTATTAGAAATGGTGATTAAACCTGCAAATGAATCATATAACTTAACTCAAACACTCACTAAGTACTGTTGGCACAGCACTGAGAAGTTTGAAGAATACAATGTGCAGTATGCAAATGTCCCGTTTGCATAATTATGAAGACTGTAGTTCCCAAAATGTATTTTAAAACCGAGGCAAATCATACAACGTGAAATAATAATTTGACACTTGTAGATGTTTTGAAATGAAACTTGTTGGTTAATATTTTCTTTAATAGCATATAGAGGAGAACACAAAACACTTGGCAAATTAAAACCTATAAAACAATGATGTATCTACAGCCACTTGGATTTTATTTCATTCAATTTTGTCAAACGGTTTCACTCAAGTAGCCATTATCCATTGAATCAGTAGTTATGTCTAGATCAAGCTCACTTTACTTGTATGGCGAAACAAGAAGTAAATACAAAAATGGAATGCATTTATAATATTGATTATACTGTATTTAATATTAATTTAATTTAATTAAGATGGCTAATAACAAGTATTGTTGTTATTATTATTATTGCTATTATTATTATTATTATTATTATTATTAATATTATTATTATTATTATTATTATTATTATCATTATTATATCCATATATTCGTCCAACACGTTTCCAGTTCTAGGTCATGCAGATCTAATATCATACCGTAATAACAGTGTAATATTATGCACATTAACGTGTATTTGTTTTTGACATTTTGTTACACAACCAGTGACAAAACATATCAAGCTCTGTGAAGTTCTCCATTAGAGACGAACAGCGCTCACGCCGGCCAAACGGAGCCGCGCTCAGCTGTGCACCAAACAGGAAACAGAAATGAGAAGCTGGAGCGCCGGACCCTTATATACGCCTCTAAAAATAGCGGCCAATCATTGCACAGTTCGCTCCAATTGAACGGACTAATCACAACTTGCTTTTTCAGCCTCCGATCCGCGATTGGCTCAAAGTGATATCATATGCGCCCGCGCAACCTGGTCGCGTCTGATTGGATAAGTTGAAATGGAACGTCATGCAGTCACGAGGGGGTAGGCAGGCTACGAGGTTTGAATAGGGGAAGTTGACAGAGCGCAGCGCTTTGCGTGAGTTCAGTGTTTGCAAATATCGAGTGATCTCAACAGAACAGACGGACTAGCGGACTCTGAGCGAAGCGTCGGCTGCACCGCGACGCTTGCTTGTCATACTTTATCTTGATTCGAAAATATTGTTTTTGCTTCAACTCTTGGAATTGCGATGGATGTTCTACCGATGTGCAGCATTTTTCAAGAACTTCAGATTGTCCACGACACTGGCTATTTCTCTGCATTACCCTCGCTCGAAGAGTACTGGCAACAGGTAATTCCGAAAGTGAAATGAATGGAACTTCTGTCGCGATCGGGTGAATCGCTGGAACTTGCTGCATGACAGCGCTGCTTACGCGGGGAGATTTATGTCCAGCGCGCGCAGCCTCGAGCCAAATCGTACATTTGACACAGTTGAGAAATCTCCACGTCTGTACGTCAATCCAAGCCGTATGAACCGCATTTCGTGAGAAAACGTTCAAACGTCGTGCCGTGCTTTCGGATTCACTCGTTTTTCTGTACTTTTTTAAAGTCTGACCAATATTGCGTCATGACCAGGAAAGGAGCGCTATGATGAACGATGCGTGTCGTAATCTGTCTCATTTTATAAATACTGTACTGTGCTTATTTCGTTAGAATGCGACGCGTAATTGACAACTCGCAGCACATGTTCTGTCACATAACGGGGTTTATAGGAGGCGCTTACGAGTCGTCATAGCGGGTTCTGCGTCTGCGTTTGGTTAAACTGGTTCAGTCATATATTCATGTGCAGTCGCATCACGAAAGTTTGCATATTTCGCCCAAATTAAAACCGTTTTCTTCAGGCTTTGTGGGATCTTGGCTCGAAGCCATTTTACAGTCCCGCTGTCGGCATTTAAACATGCGCCTGCTTCTTCAGAGATCAGCTGAAAACTGAATTCACGGCGCATATTATTCAAATGTCGCTCACAGCAGAAATAAGTCATTTTATCCTAAAAGCAATGCATTTTGTCTTGAACCGCCATTCATTCATTCATTGAAAATCGAATGCTGGCTGGGAAGGATGACATTTGAGCTGTTTCCTGTATTTAAACTCGTAGATGCTTAATATTCTAAATAAACATACTTCATATTTAGCATTTGTTGTGACGTCTGCTCGTGTTTGTGGGATTCTGCTCGTGTTTAATGTGTTGTGCTAGTTTCTTGGCCGTCTTCCTGCTGGTGCTTCAGAAACGCACTAGTAAATGACACATTCAGAGAAATCCTGTGCAGTCTCCAACGGTAAATTAGATGAAGTTTAGTGCGAAAACGCTTTCTAACTGGTTTACATTGCGTTCACAAGTGTTCACAGAGGCTGCACGTCCGGCTGTTTGATTGAGGAAACCGAAGGAGGAAGTTTCTTGGCTTCCTTAAAAGGACTCTGAAATATCTGCATGACTCACTAGGGGATAACTGTTCCAGAAAGACAATATTTAGGTTCCAAAGATGCATTTCAGCTCGAAGCGCTGTTTTGTGACTGAAACTATACTGACATACTCTAAAGTATTAACATATCATTCATTTTTCTTCACATTCCAAGCGGTGGGTAACCTAAACTAACCCCTGGTGTGACGTTTAGATGATGCGTCACCTGCTAGTCCGTCACTCCATATGGCTCTTATAAGTCTGCATGCTAACACTGTTTTTCTCTTTCGAATCAGACATGTTTGGAGCTGGAGCGATATTTGCAGAGCGAGCCGTACGTCTCGGCATCCGACCTGAAGTTTGAGGGCCAGGAAGATCTTTGGAGCAAGCTCATTTTGGCTTGTGGAGATAAAGACGGGAACGCCAACCTTCCCAGCGTCAAGGAGGATGACAATCAGGACTGCCAGATCTTAGAAACCAACAGCATGAATTCGGATGCCAGCAGTGAGGCGTCTGACAGCTCGGAGGAGCTCTCGCCCACTCACATCTTTACCTCCAACCCGCTTGGCTCAGTTCTGACGGAGTCAGCGCATCACTTGAGTTCCTCCATCATCAGCACGCCTCCGTCTTCCCCCGAGACCCTCCAGGAGTCCTGCCTCTCACAAGCTTGGGGCTCGACACAGACTGACTTGCACGTGCCGGCGAAGGTCCGGCAACTCAGCCTGGGAAAGGCCTCGGATAAGACCTCTGCAGGAGACGCCTCTCCAGACGGCAGGAGGAGAGTCCACAGGTGTCACTTCAACGGTTGTCGGAAGGTTTACACAAAGAGTTCTCACTTAAAAGCACATCAGCGCACTCACACAGGTGAGAGAACAATCGTAGCTTGAATGCGTTTGCGCGTGTCCGTTCGCAAAATTCCTAAAGACGCACAAAAGTAGGAGCCCCACATAGTTTTTGAGTTTCTGAGTTTCTTTCAGGTTTTGTGAAGTTGTGTAATGGCGTTGAGTTCAGCCAGGCTGTCTTCAGCTGTGAGGCTAATGTCACTCTGTGAATATTTGTCCCGCATGACTGCATGCCTAAACGGTGACCTAATCTGTTTGGAATGTGGCTGTGGTGAGGAAGGGGGGCCAGTGGGACGGGACCGTGGGGGAGGGGACGAAACCAGCCAGGGTGAAAACAACCTGCTCCACCAAAACAATTTTGGTTTCGTCATGGGAAAGAACCAGGCTTTTGAATTTGGGCCTGGGTGGCCTCTTTTTTTCTTTTTTTCGAAGGTTCTTTTGCTTTCTAAGTGATGTGCATTGTTCCACGTGCGGCATACTGCACATTCCCAAAATCCTTGGGAAAGCTTGAGGGATCTTATTAGAGTTTAGCTCATCTCGGCAATGTCACCTGATCTGTAAACACGCGTTCTGTTTACCCATGCGTTTTTCGCAGCACGTTCTGCCGCATTCCACACGCTCAAAGTTGAATGTTTTCTCACCGAAACCCGATGAAATGTCTTAAAAGTCTTTGTGCTTGCAGGTGAGAAGCCGTATAGGTGTTCATGGGAAGGCTGTGAGTGGCGCTTTGCGCGAAGCGACGAGCTAACCCGACACTTCAGAAAGCACACCGGTGCAAAGCCGTTTAAATGCAGTCACTGTGACAGGTACGTATTTTTTTTTTCTCAGCCGTCAAAGTCTTCCTTGTTCTTTCATGTGCTCCACAGTGGATACCACTCTCTCAGTTTATGCTTTTCATTTATCAATGGGAGTTGAGCAAGTGTGAATTTTATCTCTTATTATTAATTTTTTTCACTAGGCTTAAAATTTGGACTGTTTTGACACTTCCTGGATCACTTCTTTTTTTTTTTTTGTTTCCATGCTGCATGCAAAAACAGATTATAGTTCTCATTTAAACCAAATAATTTGATTAGAGTCTTTCCTTGTTTCTAGGCACGAGATCTGCGCTGACGCGAATGCCCGTTGTTGATTAATTAACTAAGTTTGATGCAAATATGAAACACTTATTATTATTATTATTATTATTATTATTATTATTATTGTTGTTGTTATTATAGTGTTTTGAGTACATGTGAAACACTATAGTAATTATTTAGTGTATAATTACTGCAGACGAGTCAAACATTATTTGTTTAATAATATGTCAAATCTAAGTTTCTTAAGAATATAAGGGGCTGAGGATTATAAGACGCATCTATAAAAATTAATAAATGTCTTCATAAAGACCACACTTGTTTCTTTTTTCGGATTATAAGGGGCACAGTCAAATTTTAGTTTTAGGATTTTGAGTGCACTTTAGTCCGAAAATAATGTTAAATGTGCAGAATTGTCTCTTTCATCCTACATTCTTGATATTTTAGGCTGAGATATTCACCTTGAGGGCCCCATCAATGAAGCAATACACAGATCCCGACCTTTGATCACTCTTTATGGCCTTGTTGGCCCCGACCTGACCCTGTTTTTCTACTCTGCCTCCCTCCAGGTGTTTCTCCAGGTCGGACCACCTGGCCCTGCACATGAAGAGGCACCTCTGAGCGAGCTGTAGCTTCACGCTGGGGATGTGTCGTGTCCTGACCAGCTTCCTGGTTGACCTGGCCCCGCAAGAAGTGGTGGGGGGAGTGTGTTCCAGCCAAAGCATGCCATTTTGCACCGTATCCTGTGCCTCTGTAAACCTCGGGGTAAAGGCCAACTGACCGGCTGTTGAGACGAAACGGAAGGGATGAAATCATGTATGAAGAATCGAAGAGAGGAGGATTTATAGAAAAAAAAAAAAGAAGAAAAAAATGTCCAAAACAGAGCGAGTGAATGGTGTGTGGTGCATGATGTTTCTGGGACGACTCTCGGACAAAATGCTGGTACTTTAACGAATCCCACCGAAAGCCGGTTTCGAGAGTGGGGGTGCCAGTGTGTCGCTGTGGGCTGAATGGTGCCGTGGAACAAGTTCCGATTTCGTTTCTGCGTTATGCGAGAACGGTGAAGTCTGAGTGAAGAGAACTGAGACGCCCCCAGGCCGCGTGGAGGGCGTAACGGCCAGAAGCCCCCCCTTAAAGGGGATGTCGAAACTAGGCCCTGAATGAAAGTGGCTTTTTTTGGTGTCCGGTGCAGCTACTAAATGTGCAATGTGTTCGGTAGCGTCTCTCTTTTTTTTTCTTCTTTTTTTCCAACTGGCTACAAAAGTTCATTTGTAGTCCATTGTAAAGCTGTGTGCTTCGAGATGTAACACAATTATAACTTCACTATCAAAAACCGGTGTTGCATGGTAATGGGGTTTGTAGTTTTGTTTTATTTTATTTTTCGATTGGGACTGCAGATTCCAATAAAGCGCAGCTAAATACGATTGGTTAAGTGTTACAATATTGTACATAAATGCTTTGGTCATTCTTCCTTCTGAATCCCCCTTGTCGCTTTTTCTGGTGGGGGAGGCTGTCAAACATTTCATCAATATTTGATTTTGGTTTTTATCTGTGCTAATCATGACTAATTTGTTCTAGATTCCCACGTTCTTTCTGATGTTGATGCACTGTTGGCCTTAATGGTGCCTTATGCAAGTGACCTTTCCCCATGGGAGTCACAAAATGTCTTGTATAAGTGATGCAAAAGCTTTATTAAGGCTCCGTTTCACCTGCAATTGCACCTTTTTACATTTCCGAAGCCACTGTAACCAAACCCTTGTAGAGAGGTAATATATTGTTGAGCACGCGATCATAGCAACAGTTCTGACATGTAAAATTCTCACGTCTCTTAAAGTAAAAAAGCACTTAACCGTCACGTGTGGGTAGAAACTGTGGGTTTAAAACAGCCAGGATCTGCTCAGCCCTCCTGCAGCTGGTATTTGTGTAGAACGCTAACTTAGAGTTGCGCTAAAAGGGGGACAGAGTAACGATTTATTGTAATTTACAAGCTCCAGTCGGACAGGCCTTGCCTGGCATCGTGTAATGAATCGCTGACGCGGCCGCTTGCGTATCGACCAGTCTGGATGCTGTCGTTTCTGTCCGGCGACAGTCGTGTGGAAACACCGCACAGCCATCCGGACGGAGGAAGACAGCCACGTCTTTTTACAACTCGACACGAGGGGGCTGTCTGCGTGTGCTCCTGTGGATGTTTGTTTTTAGGGACCAATCGATTGATGACTTTTCTTGTACATAGTTTTCTGAGCGATGGAGGTTTTGTCACCGTTGCGTGTAGAGCAGCTACGCAGATCAAGAAGTGACTTGAAGCAGCTTCTGCTGCCATAGATTCAGACCAGCCGGGGTTTTGTGGGAAATGAACATTCAGTCTTTCCAACAGTGGTCAATATTAGTCAAGTGGTAATGGAGCCTTAATCAAGTTTTCCATGTGCTTGCTTCAACCAACACTTTCTATTATTTCCTATCTTTTCCCTCATGAATTCCTCTTGTCTAAGGAGTATTTGTACAAAATAATAAAAAAAAAAACAAAATGTTCCAGAGAAAAAAAAAACTGAATTTTCTAAGATTTTTATTTGTTTTTTTTGCTTTATATGAATTTTATTTGAAATTGTTTTGCAAAATTGTTATATTTCTGTATGAATGTATTTTTTATTGGAATAATAAGAAATTCTTATCGGACCAGTTTGATTTGTCATTTTTTCTACGTTTTATTTCAGTAGTGTTTGGTATTTTGTGACAGAGACATTAGCTGTCAGATTAAAATGGGACAATGTGGCTCACTTGAAATTCTAAAATATTCCTAAATTGATCATGTGTTAGAAAGTAAACATTTTTAATCAGAGAAATTATTTTGGAAATCAATTCTAAATTATAGTGTGTCGTTTATTCCAGTGCATCCTGTAGTCCCAAAAATATGCTAAATTGGCATTTTCAAACAAACAGACATTCAGTGTCGCCGTGGGCCAGTGATGTTGACGCTGCTTTTGCTCATTATTCCTGGTCGCTGACAGCGTCCTAAAGTGGAAGCAATTATAAGCAGCCTTGGAAAGTCACATCGCGACATCAATCCTTTAAAGGTCAAGTGCCCCCAAATCCATCATTAAATTTAACCCAAGGATCTTGCTCAATGCTTTATGATGCTTAAAAGTAAAGATCAATGCTTCAAAAGATCTATATATTTATGTTAGGGATTGCCTGATAGTCCTGTAATGGCCATAGCATTAGAGCCAGCAGCGGGGGGCTGTGCTGAGAAAACACAGATGCGTTTAGCACAGGAGAGACCCTCGTCCGGGATTACTAAACCCAGATAAATAACACTATTATATTACACAGTTGTTTTGGCGTTAACGTCGATATCTTTTAATAACAAGTATTGTGTGGTCTTCAGGTGGTCCGTTTCTATGAAAGTGTTTTAAGCTATAGCCTGAAACAATTCATTTTTTCTTACTTGGAAAATCTCATATATCACTAAAAGCTTTCACATGCGACACTTTGCCTACAAATACACAGGTGACCTCCTGTGACCTTTGTCTGCAGCGTCAGCGCTTTTGGAGTTTGTGCTTTGTAATAAAGTTGAGACAGAATTGAGTTTTTGATTAAAATCAGCATCAAACCCTCTGATGATGCTGGGGGGTGTTGGGGGCTGGTGGAGGATATTCTGGTAATCCAAATGGTACAAACATAAACATAATCGAGGCTGAAGGGACTTTTTACATATACTGTTGGTTATATACATATATACACGGTCACATTGTCACAATATCAAACGTCAGTGAAATAAAAAAAACTTAAAACTATAAAATAAACTTAATACACTCAAATACTTAAACCAGTTTTCTCCAACCTGCGCCCCTGGAGAATAAATGGCACATGAAGGTGTGGTCATTTTTTATTTCTATATTCAAAATTAAATACTTTCAATCTGTGTGACAAATAGTAGCCCTAACATTCTGAAACTGGTTCCTGAAAATACAGATGTTGCTTATTTAAATGAGCTTAAAATGGTGAGTTGACAATTATTGATTATTCATTTCTTTACTCATGTCATGGGAATTATCTGATTGTAATCCATATTTAATGTCTTTCTTATGATGTAGAACGTAAAATTCACAGCAAATTTAGGCTTGACCACTTTTTATTAAAAAAAAAGTATGAAAGAATTATAAACAAAATCTAGAACTTGAATTTTGAGTTGGATTACTGGTCATTTGATAATTTTTACATCTTATTTTCCATTTATTTGCTCAAAAATATCGGAATCATTTACCGAATCATTGTTGACTCAGCACAGAAACATTGCTATTTATTGCTTTGTTAACCACAAGCATTAGGGTTAGGGTTTGTCTGCCAGCTAAAGCGCTTAAGTAGTAAATTTAATAAATTAAAGGATTCATACTTTTTAGCATTGATAGATTAATGTGTTGTAATATTTTGAGAAACCTTCAATCAAGAGATTGATCAATCAAGCAGCCGGTAATCAACATTTACAATTGTTTTGCATCCAAAAACATACTCGTGTTTTTGTAAATGAGCACTGACTAAGCAAATTGATTCAAGTTACTATCTTTTCATTTATTGATTTCCTTCATATTTTATTTCCGTAAACGATGAGCCTGGATAAAAGAAATGGAGATGGATATCATGATCATTTTTTTTTCTATCATCGTCATCATCATCATACTCTGTCTGCATCCTGTCGAATCATTAGAGGGACTATTTGTTTTTCAAGCCAGAGACTTAGCCCATTAGCATCTTGCAGTTAGAGCAATTTTTAACTATAAATGATGAAGACTGAAGAGGAGGGTGAGGAATTATCTGAGACAGAATCAATCCAGCCAATGTTCATAGCTCAATATTGTGAGGAGTGGTAGGGGACTTGGACTAGTGTCCAAGAGGTTGTGTGTTCAAATCCTCCTATGACTGGTTCTGCAACTGAGTGTCCGTGGGCAAAACCCACTTAAAAGCCAGACCTTGTGGCTACCCACTGCTCTGATTTTGTCTTGTTCAGATGGCTTAAATGCAAGAAACATTTACCCACTGAGGGACTAATATAGGTTCAAATGTTATTATTATTATTATTATTATTATTATTATTATTATTATTATTATTATTATTATTATATTAACAATTTAAACCTAGAAAATGCTAATTTCACTCAAGTACTATTTGAGATTTATTGTGATAACCAAATTGGAGTTTGTATCACCTTTTGACCTCTTCTTTGTGCCATCGCTTAGTTGACCTTGGTTACGTGACTCGAAATGACCAGGAAACGAGATCTGGGCACCTTTCTACTGACCTACTGACATCTTTTCACATGTCTAATTGAAGAGGCAATTACATGAGGTCTTTTGTCTGGCAGACGTGTGGCCTTGTGAGCCGAGACAAAGACTTGATCCAGAACATCTTGATTCGAGTCGTGAGGTGGTTTAGAGGGTCAAAGGTTGAGCTTTGTGCTTTTCACCATGTAAAATCAGGTTATATTATCCCCTTATGTAACATTTTATTCCCGAGCTAAAAGACCAAAGTCCAACTGCTTGCATGTCGTATAAAATTGAGCAACTTGTGGAAATTATTGCCACGTGTGATTAAGACATAGTGTGAGTCACAATCTGAAGAGACAATGGCAGCGTAAACAGTGATTAAAGCAACGGGCTTGATTGTTAGCGTGAGTCAGAGACATAAACGTTGATGTCGACGCTCGCGATTAGACATCAACAGGCTGTTATTTAGCACTTTCCGCTCAAAGCTGATGGGTCATTCCGTGGCACAAGGAAATGAAGACGTGCTTCTCTTTAATGATCCGTAATGCCATGTTTGTCTTCATCTTCCACTTTCTTTACTTAACCTTGTAATTTTCTATAACCCAAAATGAATCCCCACGGGAGATAAAATGCACTGACTTTTATTGCAAGCAGTCATTATGCAAAAGTGTCCGTATGAAATAATGGATACCACTTTGGTGTTAACGCAAAGCGCCTGCTACTGAGCTTCTTCTTCTATCGACTCCCAATGGATTGGAAAATGGATGCTCGGCTGGTGTCTTTCTATGTGGAATTTGCATGTTCTCCTTGTGCTTGGATAGGTTTCCTCCAGGTCTTCGGTTTCCTCCTGCAGTCCAAAACGTGTTCAGGAGATCAAAGTTGGAGTGTCCCTTCCGAGTTCAAATGTGTCCCTTCCAGTGCAGAGCTCCTTAAACACCCTGTGACCAAGAAATGGAACATTTGAACAAAAGCAGCTTATAAAATAAACTGATGGGGCGTTTGCTGCATCGCACGGGGTTGTTTAAGTTCAAATAAGAGGACTTTTGTTGCATCTTGCGGGCTGTGTTCTTGCAATCTTTACAAGAGAGTTGGTGGATGTTATCCAGGCAGCGATTGGGATATCGACCCCGTGAAGCAGACGAGGCTTGCGGTCTCGCGTCGACTCCTGCACCTGAGGGGAGAGTGAGCTCTATTACTTCACCTCAAAGATTGAAATGCTTTCAGAAATCCCCCCCGCACGCTTCTCTTCTGCAGTTTAACTTTCCTTCTGCTACATTAATCACCATGACAACTGCGCGCACTCAGACTCATGCATGTGGCAAGAAAAGAAGTCCCGATCGTTTTGTATTACAATTTCACACTTTGAGCTTGTAGTCAAATCTTATCAGACTGATCTAATGCAAACAGTATGATCATGCCGAAATAACTGACTCATTATTCATACTCTATATAGTTTCACAAATCTATCAAACCTCACTCTGGTCTTAACTGAGGCGGTTAATGGGATTTAAAAATCAATTTTTGCTTTGTCATTTGGTTTTAGAGGACAATAGTAGCAATTGTAATAACAGCGTGACATGGCAGGGCAGTGGGTAACGCCACTGTTTTGGGTTTGGGGCCAGTTGGGGTCTTTGTGTGGCTTGCTTGAGTTTCCTCTGGGTTTCTGGTCTCCACCTTAAGTCCTTATACGTGCAGGAGATTTGGAGTCTGGAAAGTTGTTCATGTGAGTGAGAGTGCAAATGTGAGAGTGTGTGTGTGTGTGTGTGTGTGTGTGTGTGTGTATGTGTGTGTCTTTGTGTTTGGTTAGCCTCAAATTTAGGCCCAGAGATGCATTGGATTGGCTCCATCTCACAGTGACCCAGGAACATAAAAGTGTCTCTAAATAAACACAATGCACACGCCACACATGTTCGTTTGTTCAAGCATTTCTGCCGTATCAATACAAACTTTAAAAGTACTGTATGTGTGTATCACTGGGTCAAACCGTATTATATATACGTATGTATAAATACATATCAAGGTTGTACCCTATAAGGGGCTGTGTTTCACTAGAGGCTGGCAGTGTTGTTTTCAAAATGTTGGACTCAATGTCACACAAAGATGGCTTATCACACAATAACGGAATATCACATGCCACAGCAGCACTTCAAAATTCTTCCATTTCAATGCAGTACTTTCAGAAACATCTTCCTTCAGACAGAACGGAGACTAGACAATCCATTAATTCAGAAACACTTTCAAAAGAAGAAATAACACTAAAAAGAATTAAAGTTACATGCCATGCGTGCTGTTATTATTAGTATATATAAAAAAAATATTGCACTAAAAAAGATTAGTGCAGAGAGGTTTAATGATGAACACAGACAAGTAAAGTGAGTGTGATTATCAATATGGTTGATAATTTTTATATAATTAAAGTATATTTTATATAATTAAATTAAATAAAACATAATTTTGTATATACCTTCTTGTTGCAGTAGTATTTTTATCAATGATTTTTGGCTTGAAATGGTTTGGTCTTGCGCTTTACGTACGTAAGTTTGTATTATAAAAGAATTGTTCATTTGGAACAAGCTTTAGCATTTTCTTCCAACCCTAACAAATCGCGGGTGTGTAATAAAAACACTCAATCCCACAGAAAACTGTAAATCTGTAATGTATGGCCGGTTCGCATTGATATGTGTGCATTCTTTCTTCTGCCAAAGTTCATTATTATGTAGTTGTGTTAAACACTACCAAAAACATTGTTTCTTGTTTGAACAGCTCCTTATAAAAATATGCGTTTTACAGGAAGAAAACATTCACGTTGGACATTTTTATGAAGCACATTTTACATGAAACATATGAACGAACATATTAAGACCACAGCGCATGCACACACACACACACACACACACACACACACACACACACACACACACACAATTTCCCTTTTTCCTTTTCAGGGTTTCTGGGATTGGGTCCATCACAATTTACTGTAGCTAATTACAGTCATTTAAATGCAATAACATTAAATACTCACGCTTTTACTCTTTTGCGTGTATTTTTGCCAAGCCATATTATTTTCACTTAGATGATCCTGCAAAGGTTCATTTCTGGCACTTAAAAAAGAATTCAACTGCATCAACTGCACTCTTCTATGACCCTAACTTTTATTCTTCCGTTAAATGTTGACAGTAAACACAGCAGGCAATGTTTAGTTCTCTGTCACGACGTCTGACAAATCCAGGTGTGAAATGTGGAACTTGTGAACCCTGTGATGCTCCGTCTGTCATGGGTCCATTTGTAGTTTCTGATATTCTTGGATAAAAGTCTTTTAAAATAATAATATGAAATGAGCTCCCATCAAGTGACACTCAGAAGGGTGGAAAGTTAAAAATGAGGGGTGGGGGGTTGTGACAAGGAAGCAATGTCAGATTGAATCAATGCCTGCGAACAGCAACAGGTCATTTGCATTTTAATCATTGGAAGGTCAGGCTGCTTGCTCCGTCATGTTTAGCAGACTGTGATTAAACGCACGTTCTGTGGCAAAAATAATTTATGAAGCAGAAAGGATGCAGTGACCCCTGTCACGTCTAACACACCTCGGTGGTACCGCTGGTGTAAATTACAGGTACCTGATGAGCAAAAACAGCACGAGGTGAAGTTAACCACGCAAATGTGTCGCGGAAACCAGACGCTTGATGTACGTTATGCATGCGTGCTCACATGGGATGCGGAGAGTCATATGCCAAATGCAATGCACTAATGATCGTGAGCAGGTACGGACACGGCGAACGTGTCGTCTCACTTGCATCATCACATTTAGTCCTGTTCGCTGTCTCTTTGGTGTCTGTCAAGCTGCTGAATAGTCGCTGTAGCCTTGGGTTTGTGGTTGCTATGGTAGTCAAAGCAAGGTTTTTTATTCATGCCGGTGAATATTCACAGCGGTCTTCGGAATCTTCCGCAATAAACAAGCAAATCAACATTACATTTTTATAAAGCACACAAATGTATACATCTATTAGAATTTGAATTCTGACTCACAGGAGACTCGATAGAAACCGTTTTTAGTAGTTTTCAGGATCGATCTGTATTTTCCAACAATCAGGTGGTATGTCCATATTTTAATTTCAATTAGGATTCTACTCAAAATCCATGTATTTCAAAGTGGTAATGATATTAATTCTATTCAAGTATTGTAATACACTCTGCGCAAGCGCTTTGTTTTAAACTAGACAGTATGTACAAGCTGGTATGTACAAAAAAAAATCTACAAAGGAGGTTGTTAAAATTCCATTTCTCCCTGCAGAGAAAACAGACCCCAGGTCAGAACCCCAAATGGCTGAGGGGTGACTTTCCCATAACTAATAGCCGAGGCCACTTTCAGTGTCCTTCAGATCATGTTTTAAACAGCATCTCACCAAAATACCCCAACGTCTCTTTTCACCATGTGCAACCAAGACCGAAGGTTTTGTGGTATTTTAATAGAAGTTTTGGGTTTTTCCCCTCAAGACTGTGAAGGGAGACACACTCTTTCCCATGAAGAACCTTCATCGCTCTTTTCCTAACTTGCCCATTTTTTGGGACTGCCTCTCATGTACAGAATCACCCAAGACTTTCGTTCCTGATTCTGAAGCTACTGATTCGGTTCTCACACATTAGCCGTGTTCATTTGCATAGTGTATCACTTAGCCTAGCGGAGTGGGGGAAGAAAAGAGGAGGGAGAGCGCTTCCCTTTCTCACATGGCAGAGCAAACACTGTGCCATAATTGTTCTGCTTTACCACATTATTAACACTGACTTGCACTGAATGACCCTGCAATGCTCTCATGACAATTATTTTTGCTGCCGAATTATGTATTTACAGTATGTCTCAAGTTTACTGTTTTGACTCGTTCAATTCTTTAAGTTGCTTTTTATTGCACCAGTTTCTTGTGGAACATCTACGTGGCTAACCAACTCTTTCATCAACTTAAATAATACTTTCCGGGGGAATCGAACCAGGGACCTTGACGTTGTTAGTAAACTAGGCCACGTCACTGGATGAAAGTGAAGCCATCGAAACCCTGCGTCTGCTTTACATTCTCTGTGTGGGAACTGAACCCAGATGGTTTGACATAAAGACATAAGCTTTATTCCTGTAAGCCTCTAATGCTGCTTGATTAATTGTAATCACGACGACAATAATTGTGCACTGCTGTTTACAAACTTAATAATTTTATAAGAAAAGTTTAATGTATGTAGATATGTGCCTGTGTGCATGTATTTGTGTATGCATTTGTTAAATGTCCAATATTTACATTTCTATAAGTGATACTATAGTGACAATGACAAAATAAAGTCAATGAAATGTCTGATATCAAACGTTGCACATCTGTTAATTCAGACACTGAAACTGACTTTTGACTTTCACACCTCATTTTCATGATCGCTTCTACTGTATTAAATATGCCATTGAAAGGAAACCCCTGGAACTCCCAGCTCGCTTTGAGTGTTAAGAAGACGATTCGCCCACTAACCGAGGCCGGTCTGCTGATGGTTCAGCATAATTAGGCCTGTGATCAGTTCATCCATCTTCCTTCAGTTCAGGGCGAAGCGGAGAGCAACAGAACAGGGAAGACTTGACAGGCAGGTGAGTACGTATGGAGACATTATGTATGAACAGTCGATGAGAACAAAATGCTGTCGCCGACTGGAAGAGCGGGAAATGTCTCTCGAGAGGTCAGGGGGTGCGCGGCGGTCGGAGGAGAGCTGTTTATGTTCATCATTTTAAATCTCTGTTTGCTTAAAAGCCCAGTGAAAGCGAGCAGAATTAATGATCTCTGCTGAATAAAATTCGCATTTGTTAAATTACGGAAGCAAAAAAAAGTGAAATGGAAAATAATTCCGCGGCTCAGACAGGCATGCGGGATTTTTTTAAATACACACACAAATTTGTCTTTGTTGTCGATGTTTTGTAGCGCAAAACTGCAGAACTCATGGTTGTTGCGTGTGGGTATGTATGTGTATGTGTATATGTTTAATGGTTTGTTATTTTTGTGTGTAAAGTTGTATGTATTCCTGTATGCACAGTTTGGTATGTTTGTATATACGATATGTTACATGTCTGCAAGTATACTGTGTATATTTACAGTTATGTATGCATGTGTATACTATGCATTTAATTTTGTATGTATGTATGTATGCATGCTTATATGTATTCAGATATTTATAGTTGCATGTATGACTGTGTTTTATTTATTGTATTGTATGTTTTATGTCTGTCTGTCTGTTTGTCTGTCTATATGTATATTTATACGTATATGTGTGTATGTAATAATATGTAATTTAAGAGCTCTTTATATTTTTCATATTTATCAGTTGCAAAGAAAAATGTAATAGTTGTAAGAATTGCGATTCATAATTTGATCAAATACATTCCTTACTTAAGAGAGTCATTCTATTAAAAACACAAACAAATGTGTATTCATAAGTAATTTTCACTGCGCAAAAATGTATAACTCTGGCCATGTGCATTTTATTTTCTCTCATTAATGCTTTATTTGTTGTGTTCTTGTGTATGTGTGTGTAGGAGTGTGCAAAAGCATAAAAGCATCTTTTATTTCATATACACTGGCTGGCAGCGGAAAAGACACGGAAAGGAAAATAAGGACGAGACTCATAACATGCAGAAAAGACACATATGGTGGAGAGTATAGAATTATTTCAAAGTAGCAGTTGTCCTCGTGCTTTCCGTCTCGTTTTGTCGGAGTTGCTCAGATATAGAATCACAAGCTGATACTGCTTAGCATAGCCTCCGCAGCACCCACATCCCCCATCTCTGCCTGCGCCCCCACGGCTCGGGTCGTGGCTCTAATGAAGTCTATGAGATACTGTATGCCTGTCATGCCCCGCTGCTCGTCTGATCAACAGAGTGAGAACATTTACTTTCCCTGCATGCCAATTAAGCCCATCGCTTTCCCGATGCCGTTCCCACCATCATTAAACCTGATGCAGCAGTGCCCGCTGCAGCACATGTGAAAAGCAAAATATGAAACAATTCTAACCAAATAGTCATCTTATTTTTTCAACATCTGTTTTCTGCAGAAAACATTTTTGGGCTTAATTGTCGTGGTTAGTCCATAACTTGGGAAGTTTTATAATGGGCATGAACAAGCAGACTGGCATGTCTGTATCTGACAGTGACACGTAGCTGTCAAACACAAGACCTCATATAGGGGAACAAAGAGTTTTCTCCATCTCCAAACCTGAGGTTTCAATCACAACACAATCTGCTGTCACAGAAACCAACAGTGAAATTTGAAAACAAAAGCTATTATTTTATCGTTTGTGATACAAATTGATTTGTTTTTGCTGCTTCTCTATAGCTATTGAAACCTAATTGTTAATTATTAATAAAAGTCACCATTTCTCTTTGAATGCTTATACAATGTGTATATTTATGCTGTTTAATACACACACACACACACACACACACACCCACAATGATAAAATATAATGCAGACTTTAAACATATTTCATTTCAGAATTTTTAAAACAGTAAATATACAATTTGTGTGCATCTGTTTAAGATTTTATTGAATCACCGACACATATAGATAGATAGATAGATAGATAGATAGATAGATAGATAGATAGATAGATAGATAGATAGATAGATAGATAGATAGATAGATAGATAGATAGATAGATAGACATAGATATAGATATATATGAGATATATCTTATAAAAGTCCTGAAAGAATGCGTAGCCTGGAATCTTTATTTTGTTCTTTGGTTGTGGAAGAGAATGGCCACTTTTGTCTGTATTAATATGCTGCTCATGCACAGAGGGCATATTATTCTCCTTTATTTGTGGTGGGAGGAACCTGGCAGTCTCAAAGCTGAGACAGCGCTGGCAGCATCGCTGCAGACATCTCCATGCCTGCATATCTTTAGAGCAAGACTCGGTTCCTTTTGAAGAAGCAGATATAGACAGATCTCACCTATTCATCCTTCACAAGAGTCCTGAGTTTGCTTTTTCCTAGGCCTCTCATTCATCACATATAATACACTCATGTATAAAAGTACAGAGAAGCTGAAGAACAAATCAAAAGCAACACTCAAAATAAAGCATTCATCAATAATAATGAATAACTGGTGCAAGCCACTGTATTCTGCACAAGAAAATCACCTTGTGATTTATAGAATGAGCGATTAATGCCAAACATCTGTCTGTGCATTTTTTTACCAATGCATTCAGATGTCATTACAAATAACTATCAAAGAGAGAGTTTAATCTTCTTGCCTTGGCGAGTACAAAGAAATATTGATATAAACGTACCGCCTGAGATTGTCCAAGAATTGACAGAATATAGAAACAAAATCAATGCGTTTAAGCATAGCTAACCAGTACATAAAGTATTCTTAAAAGGAGTCTTAAAAAATATTTTTTAATAATTACATAACTAATTACATAATAACAAAAGGTCTACACACTATGCATCCAGAACTCTGATGTCCCCACTGTGGCAAAATAACACCCCCATTATGTCGCCATGACTTTTTTAATTCATGCATTTTTTTTTAAAGAAAGCCTGACGATAAAAAGACTGAAACGACAGACGATGCCAAACATTCATCTACGCAGCCCGAATCCATTGCATCTGGCAGAGGCTGTGGCTGGGACAGCACTTGCATTCTTCTTTGGTTTATCCCAGAGCACTCACAATTAAATCCTAATAGCCCCCCACACAAAAAGACCACTCAAATAATGGAAAGCGAAGAACAGTCCACCACTCATGGCTACATTTTTGGGGGCTTTTTTTTTAGTAAGTCTTGGGGAAATGTCTAATATGTCATTACAGAGAAGCTTTTGGCTTGGGATTTGTCTCTTCATCTCACAGTAAATACAAGGATGTTTTTCTCTGTTTGGACAGCCATCAGCTCCGTAATTGAACATTTAAGACCCTCTTTATAATGGATTAAGTACTCCACCATGAAATCTTCTGTCCAAACATGGTTTTAGGATAATTTTTGTTTATATATTAACAGATGAGGTAATCTATCAGGACCACTACCATACACTATCAAGCATTTATTGAAACATTCTATTATGGAATGCACTGCGATATGCCCTTCTTCACTGACCTAAAGGAAGCAGCTTAAAATAGTTGTTTTCTGTATCTGATTCATTTTACACTTTATGCGTTCCATCCATCCATTTTCTGAATTGCGTTTTTCACTTCTAGGTTACTAGGAGCAAGAACTAATCACAGCAGCTCTGTGCCTGAGGACTGGACCCTTAACATGGACTGGTGACAAACCAATCACAGAGCGGTACATTTTCCAGGCTTCTGATTGCACTTTTTTGGACTGTGGGAGGAAACCAGCCGGAGGGAACCCACATAAACACAGCAACTCAACATCAAACTAAAGTCTCAAAAAAGTTCTCCTTGACATGAGGAAATAGCACAACCGCTACGCCACCGTATCACCTGACACAAATACAGAAGACACACAGTAGATGTTGTGAGCATGCCATCAGATTGCTTTGAGACATTGGTTTTGACTGGTTTTCATTCTAGAAACATAAACTTTTTTTTTGTTTTGGATTTGCACCGAATGATCAAGACTTATATTCATAATAATTTCCAAATATAGGGGCTGGTTTTAGACGACAACCCATTCTGTCACAGCTTGTTCTGTAGAACACAATATGCTGTGACAATATTACAGCTTTTCCGTAATGTAGCACTGCCATAACAACCTGGATCCTGCAGAAACTGCATATCTGTGACAGGGCTTGATCTGTCTCTTCCACAGTGGGGAAATCATAGTATTAAACAGCATATGCAATGGCAGTAGTTCAAAAGCTCATGCAAAGTATTTTCAGCCTCAATGAGTGGAATCAATGAGACCGCCAGCCATCCGTGACCCCTGCTGAGAGAGAAAACATGACTTTAGTAAGGTGTGAAAGCCCAAGAAAAGAAAGGAACCATGGGATATTTGGAAACATGGAACTATATAGTTGTGCTGGATGCTGAGCCTGTGTCAGGTTAAAACAGCAGGTTAAAAAATTGGTCACTATTTGTGCTTCAGGTGTGATGATGCTGACTGTATTAAAAAAATAATAAAATAAAGCATACATTAAACGCAATTCAGTTATTTAAATGATCTACATTAAATGCAATTAAGGAAATATCTTCAACAACATTATTGCGGACTATCAGGACAATACTGTATAATTGGACAAAACGGTTTCCTGCCCATAACAGAAACATTGAAAAGCATTGTTTCTATTTCTGTTATTATCTGCACATCAATGAAAACATGGAATAGCTTTATCCAAAACGTATTCGATGGAACTACTGTTCTTGCCATCAAACCAGAATGCCGTATAATTCAGTCCAGCTCCCAAACAGTATTTCCTTGTCAGGCTTTGTAAGGAAAAATATAGTTTAATGATTTTGAGACCAAATTTTCACAAATTTTGTCTAGTAGATATGCTTTGCACAATTAATTATGTATATTAATATTTCAAATTTTAAAAGAAAAATATCCATTTGCACATTTTAATTGTTATAAAATCTGTTTTAAAAAAACACTTTGCAATTGTATTTCCCCACTGTGAGATCATTAAAGTTTATTAATTCATTCATATTTATATACATTTTTCAATTTTCATAAATGATACTGGCATGCTTTTTAAAATCTTTTATTAGTTAATTATTGAAACTATTCAAGATGTTTTGAGGGGACTATTTTGTTACCATAAAGTTCGAGGAGTTTAATTTACTGTTTTCCATACAAAGTGTGTGACTGCATTAGATCACTGCTTCTCGACTGCAAGGACATGGGGAAGATCCATAAAGTTTCTATAAATAAAAACACAAGGACAATTCACACCATGCATTTTTATTAGATTTCAGTTATACAAGGCATTTCAAAATGGATGAGTGAAATATCTCATTCATTTTTTTAAATAATTAAAAAGATTTCAACATGTTTGACAACTGCAGTTGTCATTGCTAAAATTCATGTAATGTTCTGTTTAAAACCTTGAATTTTAAAGAATAAAGCGCTGCAGCAATCAAAGTCAGTCATGAATTAAAAGCATGTGTTAATGATCATGAATTAAAAGCATAAAATGTTTTAACTCTGCTTAACAAAAGCAATATTTACCTTCAAGTGCTTTTATTTATATTTTTATAAATGCATTTCATTACATCAAAGTACAATATTTCAAGTCGGTCCACCAAAATTGTGCCCACCACAGTTAAATGCATGCCGCGCAGTTTTAGCACTTCCTGTAGGTTTTAGCACTTCCTGTTCTTTATCCTTTTTGCACTTCCTGTCTGCTTTATGAGTGTCATGAATGTTTACTGACTTTTTCTCATTTTTTTCTATTTTAAGCTGTCATTATGTCATTATTTCAATTTTTGTACTTACAATGGTAGAGCCCAACTTTTATATTTAAAAATTATGCATCACTTCTGTGCGTATAGGAATGGACAATGTCTACCAATTTAAAATGATTTTGTAAGGAAAATGGAGCCAAAATGTATGTCACGTCTAGAAATGAGCACTTGGTCTGAGAGAATTGGTCAGCACTTAGCTCTTAACTAAAATACCAGTCATTGCAATTCTATGAGAACGCGCATTGAGAATCTTTCCTAGTGAGTTAACAGTACAACCCAAAGCTATCAAAACAAAGGAAATTTTGAGATTCAAAATTGGTGCTCTGCTTAAATAACGATTGATACTTTGCTTTTCTTTTTTAAGTGGAGGACTTCTGACACACGATAGGTTTCATGTCTGGGAAAACACAATCACACGTTTAAATGGGCAGACTAAACCTCAATGGTATTGTTGGCGATTACGCGCTTGGTTGCACTTTAGACAGAAAAAAACGGATCTAAAAACATCTAAGGTGCACTTTAGTGGGGTATTTTGTTGTTATAAGATGGCGCCATGTTACATAATACACAGAAGTAACCCTGAAACCGTGCAGGACTTCTGTTTTTTGCTTTTTTTTTATTTAAAGGGCTTGGAGCAAAGCTTTCCACTTTTGCCACGGTTCTGTGTTTTCCTTCCTTTCAGACGATCCTGGGAAGCTGGAAAAGTAATTACATCATTGTGCCCAGCCTTTCAAACGTGTCGGAACTAAACTGTGGGAATTAAGATACAGGAAGGAAAAATTGCAGGTGTGTTTAAAATTATTGTGCAAGAACAATGAAGAATGAATGAACTTGGCAGACCTTTGACAGCATAGAACTGCGGTTTTTGTGAGCGTTCAGATGGACGGAATTGTGTTGTTTGCTTTTATCTTTTTTGCAAACAGACAAGTATGTGCACTCACTCTCTCTCTCTCTCTCTCTCTCTCTCTCTCTCGCTCTCTCTCTCTCACACACACACACACACACACACACACACACACACACACATAAAAAAATATGCATATCTAGTTCAAAATTAAAATTCGAAGCTCAGCCAGAGTTCTTTTTCTCCATGTGCTTGCTAGGGTTTTCCCTGGGTCCCTAGAATTTGAAAAACAGCCCAACTGTGTGAGTTAGTTTGTGTGTGCACACCTCTAGGGGTGTGTGTCTCGCCTGTGATTGGTTCTAACTCCTTGGGATCCAAAAATGGAAAGGCAAGTGAAAATGGTTCTGAAGGACCATAAAAATATGAACACAAAAGATTAGCTCCAAATCATTTATATACACATTTCATTTTCATTTTTTTGTGCATCGTAATCCCTGTAGTAGCATTGTGCTGCACCCCGCTGACAGCTACATAAAAGGTTCCTGCTTTGAGACAATATGTGTATGAAGATCCGTCCTCCAGTCAAAACATCTTAGCTTTATTGACTGCTGCTCTGTCTCGCTAATAAAAGACGGTGCTCCCCTCTTAGCAATTCGTGTTGTCTATTGGATTGTCTCAAAAAAGGAAGGCAAAATAAATCAAAAGCAAGCCATTTTGGTTTCAGGGAGGTATTTATCTAACAAAAGCACCAATATCCCTCAACATCCCCCCAGTTCCCCTTTAGGGTTAACTTGCACGCTTCTCAAAAACTCTTTAAAGTAGAAAAATGCATCTCTCAGCAATAAAACCAAAATTCCACTCTTTTCCTAAAGAGCTTGGCGTATTCTGCAACTAAGTGGGTGTTCGGCATGTAAAACAGGAAAGAAAAAAAGTACTGCTTTGTAAGTCTTGGCTAATTGACTCAGAGTAATAGCATTAGCGATGTTTGCTAAGCATGAGTATTGTTGCAGCATCCACTAACTAGACTCTGGCAACCATTTAAAAATTCCCTGTGAACCACCCACACCAGGCAAGCTTCTTCGTAACACTCAGCTAACAAGAAATCAGAACATACCAGCAACTTTACAGCCAGTGTAAGTCAAGATTTTTTTACTCATGATTCTAAGCAAGGAAAGACGTTTTTTTTTTTTTGCTTTATTATGCAGTCCAAAAAATGTCTTGTTCAATAGCTCAATTTGTTCATTCAACGCAGTGATAAATCGGCAATATGGCTATACGGATATATCGCAACAACGGCTTAGTTTTGTACGACTGCTTTGGGACAGTCTACAACTAGGAAAAGCGCTTTATAATTAACCTCAATTTGAACTTTGACTATAAGGCAATACGTGTTTATTGTGCTTAAACTCAACTTTGTAAAAACATTTTTGAGATACAAAGTATAAATTTGAGAAAATGTTGACACTTATATTGACATAATTCTGACATTATTACCGTAAATTATTGCTACATACGTTTTTATGTAATATTATAGTCCTGTTGCATGATGAGTGTCCACCAATCCAGGGTGTGTGTGTCACCGCCTTCCAGAGTAGCTGGGATTGGCTCCAGCTCCCCGTGCCCCAGAAAAAAAAAATGTTCAGAAGATGGATAGATAAACGTTTTTAAATCACGCAGTAGCATCGTTTGCGTCGGCTCTCTGTTCGAGATCAAAGAAACAGCAGCTGATCTGAAGTCAGCAATGTAAGAAAGCTTTTGGCTTGTTCTATTTATTACACAATTTAGTTCAGGTGAAAATTACTCATCCAAGCGATTGGACATGGTGCCAAGTTCTGAATAAAGACCTATTTTACACTTAAAAGTCCACTGGGAACTGCAGGCACACGTTTGCCCATACATTTAATGAATCTGATACCCAAAATGTTGGAAGGAATGGATCTCAGATATTGTTACTGGGATGGCTGCCATTTTTTTTCAAGGCTATTATTGATTTTTCTTTTTTTATCCCTGGATGAAAATGATCCTGAATATCTGATCGTAATGTCTCTGTTGGACACTATGGTGTGTCAAAATGTTCTTGATGTATTCTCTGTGTCAAATTGAAGATTACCGATATCAGGCTTGCTGTGATATCATCTTCTCCAACTTTCATCCAGATAAATGAGAAATAGCCATGTTTAACAGGACATATGTTCCACCAGAATGAATCATTGTTATGTTTTTAATTGTAAGGTAATACTTGTAGCCATTGTTTCACTCCTCACTAGTTTCAGGCTTTCTCTTGATGATGAATATTTCAGAAAAATATTGCTGACACAGGCAGTATGGCGGAGCTGTACATATCTCTATAATATTTTAAAAATAACAACAAAGAAAAACATATTACAGAAAGCATGTACAGTACTTATAAAATATTAAAATTGTCTTTATGTTTTATAAGACTTTTTAAAGAATCTAAAGATCCTCTATGTCGCTTCTTGACGAACAGCTCAGCATGGAATAAGAACGAGATCCACGAGCCTGAGGCTTGATTTAACGTGCAGGGTTTGATTTACGGAAAACCACTTTTCTAAAGCGACTGAGCTGTTGACTGACATGGAAACGTCTAATCATGTCAGCGATACAAGATTTGTTTTGCCCGCGTTGTTTCGGGTAACACTTTACGTCACTTCCAATTTCAATTTCTTCTTTGCTCACTACTCTTGTCTTGGATTTCTTAGTTTCAACCAACCACTGTAACTGTAAAGATTAAGTCAAACTAATGCAAAATATTTAGACAGTGTCTTTCCTGTGGAACTGCACATATGGGACTCACTTGCCAGTTAGGTGGTTGCGTGTTGTCAGTTTATTTAATTGGTGTATTGTAAAAACATCTTATAGCTGTATTATATGTATCATAAAATGTTTATATTGTGAATATACCCGATTACCTAGTTATATAGAAAATAACAGTATTTTACATTACAATATAAGTCATTTGGTTAGGTTATCTGACATTTTTGAATTGTGCTGTTGCCAGAAATTTGTTGAAATCATGTCAGTATGATTGCTGCATTAGGTTTTTTGATAAAAATGTAATTTTCTTCTGTCAGATATCAGATGGGCATCGACCAAGAGCCGTAGACAGTCCATCATACAAAAGCTGTAGTTGCTGTTGCTTGAACAGAAATTTACATTTCTCATTGTTTTATTGCAGTGAGTCTTTGGTGCATCAACCAAAAGTTTGTCATAAGTCATGCAGCAATTTGTGTTTCTGTTATTCAGTATAAAATAATAATTTCACATTTAAGCAACTGTGAGCAGTTGTGGCCCAAAGTAACATTTAGAGTTGCATTTAAAACAAAGGTGGGAGTTGGACCGGCCATTCAGGTGTTGCTGGTTGGAATTGCGGTCAGGTGGGTTCTGAGTGTCCTTGGGCAACCCTGACCCCCACATGCCCCCCAGAAGCCATGGCTTAAGGCTGCCCACTGCTCTGGGTTTGTTGGTGTGCGTGTGTGTGTGTGTGTGTGTGTGTGTACGTGTTCACTTTACTATGTGTATTCAATGAGTGTGTAACTACACTTGATAATAGGTAAAAAAAAAAACTTCACTAGGCCCCTAGCGGCTATATGGACAAGCTCGCCTCACTTTCCTTTTTTCTCTCATGACAGAGATATATCTCTAGTTGCATGAATTGATAAAAAAAATGTACAACTTTTATTTGTAAACATCTAAACTCGTGTGTGTACAAAAAATGCACAATTCTCAATCCAAAGGGCATGATAATGGCAAATAATACAATTAATAAATGAACAAATGAATTAATAAAAACAGAGAAAAAGTTCTTGACAAGTTCCAGTAAATGTTTGAAGAACATCTCAGTGTTTTGGATGAGTTCTGCTGACCTACTGAACTTGAACTAAACATAAAGCCAATAAATCAGAGTCAACTACTGTATGAGAGCCAAATACATGTACTGCATATTTTTAAGAATTTCTGAAAACATATTGTGCTATTTTGACTTAAATTTTTGTTACCAGTTTCAATTAAGTGGGTGGAGTAAAGCAATGTGGTATATCACCGCAAATTTGAGATTTGATTCATTTCAGAGAAAATTAATAATCTGTATTCATAAACCCTAATTTAATCATTATGCATTTTTGGTTTTTTTTTGGCCATGTTAAGATCAAAATTCTAAAACGCTTTTTGTTGTCCTTCCTGTTTATGTGAGGCTCAAAGTTGCAGGGATTGTCTCAAGCTCCTGAAACTAGACCTGAAAAATTGGTTCAGAAAATGGTTGTATAAGTATTGTGATTCCAGGAAATTATTGTGTTAAGACATCAAACTTTATTTTCCTTGTTGTGTTCATGTAAATCAGATTAAATTCTCCTGTTACAAGTTATGTAGTAAATTTAAGTAAATGCTGCAACTATGAGAGAGAAAATGTAGCAGAAAAATGTATTTATTTACATCAGAGCAAAGAATTTATTCAGCCCTTTAATATTTGGCAATAATTGGCTTGAAAACACGTCTTTTTAGGGGTTTCTTCACGCGCTTTTCCAAACAGCTTTCTGGATTTCTGGACTATGTTCCTGACAGAACTAGCATAGCCATCAAGCCATTACACACACACACACACACACACACACACACACACACACTTCATTATTTCTAATTTGTTAGCTGTAAATTATAGCAGTTTCGAGCTCAGTTTGCGTACAGCTCTGCTAAAATCTAAATCACCAAATACAACCGCATTAATAACCAATGAAAAATCACTGCGCGGTGTAGCAAAACTGTCAGGGAAGAAATGCAGCCCGATACATCACAGCACAGTGCTGGGCTCAATATCTGATCTCCATGTCTCGGCTATTATTGTCTTTGTCAGGTTGAGACATTGAGCAATCTGATCAACTCATCTGCATGTATGCTTGCATGCCTGCGCTGTAATGGACAGTGACAATCAATCGGCTATGAAACATGCTTACAATGGGCAAAAATAAAATCCTTTCTCCTGACAACATTATTTTTCAAGAGTCTATTAAAAAATAATGACATTTGCAACGACAACGGATGAATACGGAATGGGCAGTTAAGCAGAACGACACTGTGCGTTACACGGTGATTAGTTTACTCAGTGGCCGTTAATGGATCTAATCAGAGCGCATTAATTAACGAGACATGTGACTCCGTCTTCACCTTGGCGGCTCGTTTGTCTCTAGCGCAGATTGATAAGTTCAACACCCATCCAATAATCACCATTCACACATGTATTTCCTGTTCAGTCTTAATGGTCTGATTACTTACAGAACAGCGTCTGTTATATATATATATATATATATATATATATATATATATATATATATATATATATATATATATATATATATAACAAACTATAGTCACAATGTCCCTGTTTTTCAATCGGTTTAGAATGGTGATAGTTGCAACACGGGTCATAGGTTACACTCCCAGAAAGCAAGGATGCTATGTAAAGGAAACTGTAATGCAATTTCATGTAATGAAGACATTCCTTGTAAACAAGAATGAGCCAGTGAAGTCATTGAACCCCTTTATGTTGATAAGCTTGTTGCTTTCACACCTGCATGTTTTACTCATAACTAAACTGTTACTTTTTTGAAAAAACACCAACAAACCAACGAAGTTGTGATCCAGCGGTATGAAGTTGGGCCAGCCACCCAATTGTTGCCGGGTCAAATCACAGTCCAGTGGGTTTGGCAACTGAGTGTTCTTGAGCAAAACACGGCTCCGGGATTGTGTGTGTTCACTTCACTCTGTCTGTGTAACTTCAATGGAAGGTTAAATGCAGAGCACAATTTCAAAATGGTTCCTAGTCACTACAATGACAAAACCTTTTCATTTAATATATAATTTTACGAACTAAAAAATGTTTACATATGTTTGCTAGTAGTTTTTGTTCACTTTGTTTACTTTGCTTTACTTTCCCTTCAACATTTTATTATACTTAATTTTACTTACTTTGGAAATACAGTAACGTTCATTTATTTTTGATGCCGCATCTTCCATTTCTTGGTTAGAGGGAGTTGTAAATAGTCTCTATTCTGTCTGAAGAAAGATCTATTAGCCATTCACACACTCACTCAACCCCTACAGGCGAATAAGACTCTATAATTCTCATGAAATTATCATTTTGGACTGTGAGAAAAGAAACAAAACAGAAACCCACGCAAGCACAAGAACAAACAGCAAAGAGAGACCACAAGCTGACCTCAATTTTGGGTATTGAAAGAGTTCTACTATTAACGACTGTTTATATACGACTGATAGTGATACCCCGCCCACACACACACACACACACACACACATTTGACATTTTTTTGAAATTATTTAATTACATGTCAAGACCAAACAAAACCTGTTTTTTTTTTTTTTGCTTGGTTTAATAAATGATTGTCTTGAAGTAATTACAAAATAATCACATTTGATCCAAAATTATGTTATATCCAAAATTACTATTCTGTGGTTGTTTGTCCTATTGAAAACCCTAACCCTAACCCAAATTTTTTTCACAGTTTGATAAATTAGTACAGTGACATCTTACTGTAGTAGCCGGTATCATATCATTTGGACTCTCCGAAACCGTGGGAAATTAAAACTAATCTAAATCAGCAGCACATCTATAATGTCATAAGCAACTTATGATAATAAAATAAGAAGTTATTTCTCTTTTAAACTTGTTTTCAATATGCCGTTGTGGACAACTTTTTTTTGTCTGTAAACAAATTCGAAGATACAAAGGATCACAAAGCAAATACAATTTCTCACTTCTTTTCAAACAATTATTTGAGGTTCTTTGCTTTTCAACACATCATAAAAAGTCTAAACGCCATCAAGTGCCCCATGTACATATATACATTTATTGTAGGATAGTTTTGGTTTCAGTTTATCTACAACGATCATTCATTCAAACACTGCATTTCATTCATGGCAACATACTAGAGATTGTATCATGAGAATAAATTTGCTTAATTTCATAGAAAACAAAAGCTTTAAATATTCACTTTGTAGCCCCCTGCTTTCATGCGAGGGCGTGAGCGTGACACATGCCTTATCTTTTCATCACAATAGATCAAATAAAACGTATCAATATTACATTATAGCACATTTAGTAAAATCTTAATTTTCAAAAATATGAAGAAAAACATCACAATAACTGAAATACTGAAATACAATGTGATGTAATACCTACAAGAAAATCAACAAGCAAGTAAAATGACAAACAAGCATTTATGAGGAGCTGAGACGAAGATGAGTGAATATGAACTGTTGCGGTGGGAAATTCTCTCGTCTGTGCGTCGAGTTGCAGTGGATGTTCTCTGGCCTCGGGCTGTTTTCTACTCTACAGCTTCACTTGAGCTGCATGCTCAGTCTCGTCCATGGCTGTAGGTGACAGAACGCTGTTGTGTGTCTCCTAGACTCCCACAAATGAACACAAACACCCCCCTCTCCCTATCTCACTCTCTTTTTCTCTACCTCTCACTCACTATCTGCCTCTCTCTCTCGCCCTCTCTTTATCGGTTT
>CM051497.1:21013241-21036595 GCA_028031935.1 Paedocypris micromegethes | reverse complement strand
CCCCCCTTCAAGTGTCTGTCCGTTCATATACTCTCTCTCTGTCTGTCTATTACTGTTTTTTATCTTTCTCTGTTCCTCAAGTCTCTCCCATCCCCCCTCTCTCTACCTGTCTGTCTCTCCCTACTCTCTCTCTCTATTTCACAAACACATATGCACGCACACACACACACACAGACACACACACACACACACACACACACACACACACACACAAACACAACCTTATTGTTCTCATCTCAGCAAAGTTATGTATGTGTGTAGAGCTGTAAGAACTTTGCATATGCAAGCATCTTTCATCTCCACACAAAACCTGATGGCCGGGGGAGAACAACAAACCCTCCGGGGATCAGATATGTTCATCCTGCAGGCACGATCCATACATACGCTCTTATCTGCATTAAATGCGTCTGCTGTGAGCTTAAAAGCTTTGTGACTTTCTGCAGGCTTCCTACACTGATATTGGATGTTTAGTGTAACTTGCTCTGTTGGTGCCATTGTTTTTTGTGAAACACTTGAGCTATTGTTGACCTGCGACAAAGAAGCTTTGTCGCACGAATCTTCCTCATGTTTGGACTGCAATTGTTGTGATACTCTTTAGAAAATTCCTTGTTGGTTTTAAGATGTGAGTCACCTTAGCTGTCAACGTGAAGGCCCAGATTACAGCTCAAAAGCTCAGACAACAAATCCCGTGTTAATTCTCTTACATTTGCCAACATGCATAAAAATTCCACCTTTAGCCCGTAAAAGCTCAAAACTCTTTAATGGAATCCAGTTCATGTGAAGTGCTAAACAGTGTAGAGTTTGAGTGTTTGTGCAAAAAAAGTCAATTCAGTAAAGCAAAAAAAGTCATATCTGACCAGAAATGGTCAGAAAAGACAAGTGTAAACGTGCCTGTGAGTAAATGTGATCAGATCTTCTTGTCTTTGTCAGTAGGTGGTCGAAGATCTACTAAGGTGAAGTGTGATCTCAAGTCGATGCATTGAAATAATTTGCACTTAATTGTTATAAAACAAAAGGGACTTTTGCATTTTGTTTGCAAAGTCATTTTTTTCAAGATTTTCATTTAATGCACTAATGCACAGTCAATCATTTATTTGTTTTGTTGTCTACGGGCTGGGCACTTCCGCTCTCTTTTCTCATATGAATCATCTAATGGTTCTTTAGAAGACAGAGTGCACAGAAACTACAGCACATGAGAAAACAACCACACACCTTGGCTCTTGTCCAGCTACGTGCTACATTCTAATGGACGTCAATCACTTAGTTGTGAGGTTGTCTATGGCCCAGGCCTCTCCATTGTCTTTCCCATCTGAATCTTCTGATGGTTCTTTAGAAGACGTTTTGCACAAAAACTACAGCTCAGGTAAAAACAACCACAAGCTTTGGCTTTCATCCAGCTACGTGCTGCATGCTAATGTGCCGTCAATCACTTAGTTTTAAGCTTGTCAATGGGCCGGACTGTGCCGTTATTTGTTCTGTTTAAATCGTCTGATGGTTCTTGAGAAGAAGGTTTGCACGCAACTACAGAAGATTAAAAACGTCTACAAGTCTCGGTTTCTGCCGGCTAAGTGCTACATGCAAATGCTCCTGCAATCTTTTATTTGTGTCATTTTCATTTTTTATCTATTATTTCTGTTTTATCAGCAGAATTTATGGTTTCTGAGGATTGCACCAAAACTACAGCATAAGTGAAAATGACCACAATCCTTGGCTTCTCTGCGGCTATTAGCTACATACATACTACGTTTCCGTGCATATCCTATTTGAGACGTTTTCTGGCCCTTATGATCGGATTGGCCCTTATGCTATCCTCTCCAGCAGGTGAGAATCATCTTATCGGTTTCTTAAGAAGTAAGTTTGCAGAACTACTGAGACTGTGAGAACTACATGTCTTGGCAAGCAGAAGTAATAAAGAGAACCGCAACGAATTACACACACAGTTTGGGCTTTTTCTTTAATTTTACACTGGCATAAATCTTTCCTCGAGTAGACTCTGACAGAACAATACGCAGTGCTATCTGTGTTTTAACTGGAGTTGGGAGTACCTACTGGCGTGCGGCCAAAACAATTCATTCAGATGGAATTTGTTCACGCCCATGTTATTTCACTCGTATTTTTTTGACTGAACATTGTGTTCCCACGTAGTGAACTGCAGAAACGTGCTGGTGATGAAAATAGCGCAAAGGGTGATATCGCCAAACTCCGTCATGTCAGAACATGCTTGTTTTGTTGGTGAGTAGTGTGGAAGACAGACAAGTGCCATGTGCTTTCCTCCTTCTTCCACCTCACGTTATCTGAACACTTCTGTCATAAATCTGACCTTCAGAATTGTTGTGTAACGTGAAGCACCAATACAAAGTTGTGCTTCATAGTATTGTGTAATATATTAGTAACTCCACTTGGTCTCAAAACTCTTATGAATGATGTATACACCAGACCAAAACTTGCTAAAGGTTTCTCAATGTCTGGAATCTCATAGATCTGATGTAGATCCTCAGAGATACTGTCTGTGTTGGTCATTCGTTCTTTAAAGGCTTCAGCCTTGACTAGCAAGCATTCCAGACATACCACCTCTCACTGTCCCAGTTTCATCTCTGTTGCTATGGCTACCTCACATACACTAATTATATGACACACCACGAGTTGATTACAACATATTGTGTTATGAGTGTTCACCTATACGTGTCTAAACTCCGTGACTTAACTTTTTGTTGGTGTTAATAAATATTCCATTTTTATTTTTTAAATGTGAAAATAGCCACATGAAAAAAGAAATTGCTGCTGAACAGCAGAGTAACTGAGATGATGACATTGAGTCTACGTGACTTTTAAATCTATTGTATGGACAATAGCATCACATTTCTATGAAATATAAATGTATGATTTTGGGACATGACAAAATGAAATGACAAAAAGAAAATATTCCGCTAACAAAATCTAATCTTCTGTAGAATCATACACATACAGAGATATGTTGACTGAATTCACAGTTTCAGTGATTTTCAGTAAAAAAGTGTAAAATAAAGCCTCTGTTTTACAGATAAAAATACTCTGTGTGTGTGTGTGTGTGTGTGTGTGTGTGTGTGTGTGTGTGTGTGTGTGTTTAAACACAAGCTGGTCTTTGCTGTAGTTGGGCAATAAATTATATTTTATCCATCCAAAAATGTGCGGAATGCTTTGCAACGCAAGCTCAGTGTGCTGATGTGCACGGTTGAATTTTATCTTGAGTTCAAGTGTGTTTCATTTACTGTGTACCATTTTTTGTTTGCTAGCTCTTTCACACTCTGTTTCGAATCACGAGGAACGGCAGCACACAGTTACATTGCGGCTTGAATCTCTGGATGAAATTCTGAACTTCCTCTGACTGATTTTGCTCGTGCTGAGATAAGTGATCATTAACCAAGGTGTGTGATTGCAGCACAAACGTTTTCTTTTGTTGGTTATATCGGTGAAATCTCAAGCAGAAGGCTAGATATTTTTTTACATTGATTATGTAACAAACTCCGTCTGTTCTCAAAATTTTGTTTTGTGCTTAATCACGCTCCACTCGCTCGTTCACCATTATCTGCCCTAGTCACAGTAGAGCAGCTGCTAGTCCACAAAACACGCTTTGCACAAATGAGATTCACAGATTGGACCTGTAATTTCTGTCTGGTAGTTAAATGCATTTTGCATTGTAATTGTGTTCAATTACGTTAGGAAATGATTGGCACAGCCATGTAGGGATTTAAAGGAACATTATTGCCAGTGTCTGGTTTGAGGTGTGCTGAAGTGTTTTCACTCCATATGGTTATATTTCGTATGTAGTAGACTTGGCATGGTTGTGTAATGAGCAGGGATGTAGCCTCACATAAAACTTGACCTGAGATTCAAGTTCGATCGGGATCTTTCTGTGGGGGTTTCCATGTTTTAGCAAAGCTAGTATGAGTTTTAGCCGGGTTTCTGGTTTCCCCGCAAAGTCTAAAAACAAATAGGGAATTGGAAAATTGGAGTTTGGAAAATTGTCCTTGGGTGTGTGTGTGAGAGTGGGAATTAGTGTGTCTGTGCCCGGCATTGTGATTGGTTGGTCACCAATCCAAGGTGTGTTCCACCTTCAAGCCCAGAGCTGCTAGGATTGTCTCTAGATCTTCATGACCCAGAGGTAAAAGTGGCTCGGAAAATAAACGGATGATCATGTGACTAGGTCGACTAGAAAATCTTATCTCCTATTTGGAGCGTTCGCTTCGTGGATTCTTCATTCCACTAGCAAATTAGGAGGTGCAGTAGTATTCACTCTATCGTTTTGCTGTAGCACAGACATGTTTGTTGTCCTTTGTGATTTTCAGCAGGCCTCAAGCAAAACGTTTGGTGTTATATTTCAGCAATTTTAAAAATCACATAACCAAATCAGGAAATTACAGGAGCTGATATTATCAGATACCCTGGCAAACTAGCACAGCAAAAAAAACCTGTCTGGTGCTTTATTCATGCTACATTGTCAGTAATATTGCTGTACTAGGTAACTTTATATCACTAAAAATAAAAAAGATAAAAAGAAACAGAAGGGTATAAATCGATGTGGGCAGTGAAATTTGACCCAGTAAAAAGTCTGTTCGTTGACAAGATGGGCGAGCAGAGATTGAGGCAGCGCTGTAGTAAATCGTAGCAGATTTCACCCTAGAGACATGCGGTGAAGAGGAGAGCGAGCGCTTGACAGACACATTATTCAAATCATCTCTCATTTTAATGTCTTGAATGGTGAAATCTGACATTTTATTGTTTTTAGTAAATGGAAATAGAAGTGCTCTGTGTCCTTGCAATGGTCAGAGGTAAGTGACTGACTCCTTGAGCATGTTTACAATTTAATATTTCATTTGGACGTGTACTTCCAGCCACCATGTGCCCGCCACAACAATGAAAGAAGGTCAAGTCTGTATTATCACTCAACATTCAACTTGGCAATGCGACAAAATAACGTGTCCTGTTTTTCTACAGAATACAGTCAATATTTTGTCAAATAAAAGTTGAGAAATATGAAGTGTAGCTGGAAAATTAAGTCATTTTGCTTCAACTGTTGTTAAAGTTTGTGTTGAAGCAAATGTCTTTATCTTCTTCAAGAAAAGTAGTTTTCTAGGAATCTACATTTGACGCAAAACAATGGCTTTACTTCTGTGAATTTAGCACATTTCCACTTTTTTGAATTCCTGTTATTTATAAAAATAAAATAGAATAAAATGCTTTGTCTAGGAATCTGACCCATGACGTTTGGTGCTTCAACATTTTTCAGTTCAATTATTTATAGATTTATATTATTTACAAAAAAAAATTTTGCACAGCTTGCAAATGTAACCAGCTGTTTTAAAGATATATCCGGTCAGAGAAACACGGGAACTGGATTAGACAGAGTTTAGTTTGTTACCTGCTTACTTTCAGTGGAGACGCAAGTCTGAGACTTCTCTTTTACTAACAGGTGGAGTGAGGAGTCTTGCGTCTACTGTGAAAGTAAGAAGGTAACTAAGTAAACTAAAAACAAAAATACAGATTTATATGCTCAGGTTGTCATAGAAATAGTGATGCAACACAACTTCATGCTCATGTAATTTTCAATAATAAATGAAAACCTTTTCCATTGTCAAGTTATGTCAACTCATTACCATTGGAAAGAATAGAACAGTGGGAAACACACAAAAGGTAATCAAATAATCATTAGTACAAACACATAATCTCTAACTGTAGGAAGACTCTCTTACATATATCTTAAAATTATGTCTCAAATATATAGCCAATCACTGCAACTCTGGGTGAGTCTGAAGGTGGGACACACTCTGGATTGATGGCCAACCAATCACAGAGATAGACACACATTCACACACTCATTCACACAATTCACAATCTTCCAGACCTGGTTGCTTTTTGACTGTGGATGTAAACCGAAGACCTCGATGAAATCATGCATGCATGATGAAACATACAAACTATACAGAAAGCCTCCAACTGCTTTGATAAAACACATATTTGAACTTAAATTTAAACTGGTGACTGGAACTATGCTTAAGACGGGCAGCGCTACTTGTTCATTATGGTCTGTGTTTGTTGGTTCATTATGATGTGTGCAGTGCGTTATGGTGATGTTTGTTTATTTATTTGGATTTGTTGTTGCTGTTGTGACGTGAAATTTCCCCGCTGTGGGACTAATAAAGGATTTTTCAATTCAATTCAATTCAATATTCCTTGTTGCGAGGCGTCAGCACTTACCGCTGCATTTTTAGAAGCATATAGTTAACAAACTATTAATACATGCCTGTATTTTATATATTTCTATGGTTTAAATAATTCTAATGATTTCCAGTATAAATATATATTTTTTTTAAATAACATATTACTAGCTAATCGGCATCTTCCACGATTGATCAATCTATGCAACAGTGCGCAAGATTGCATAGTCCTTCTCGCAGCTGTGTAATGCTCTTAGCAATGCTGGTGGTGCAACTCAGAGCAAGTGTCATCCATCAGAGTTTTGACACAGGAAAAGGGCGGAACCTTGTCGGTCAGGCACCTGGATGGCACAAGGCCATTTGTATTGTCAAACAAAACATGAAGAATACAAATTAATTGCCAAAGTAATTCACTGCACATCAATAGTCGTCACATGCTCTAAATGACACAAACTCTGGGATGACTAATTCGGAAAAAAAGTGAAATATTGTTTCGCTAGACTGTAAAGTCTTTCCGAATAACGTGCATGTCAGATGTGTTAAAACGCTAATTCACTTCATGTATTTACATTGGCCAACAATGGGAGACGTGCTAAATCAACATCGCTTCACTATATTGACAATGCGTTTAATTGTGCCATTTTTTACTCTTTAAAGTTGCTTCAAGCTGTGTGGAGAATCCGAAATACGACTGTCCCATTTCATTCCCGCTCTGTGTCAGCACAATGTCTTTGTTTGCCAAGCAATAGAAACCAGTTGTCCAGTACTGAGTCAATATTTACACACTATTGGAATGTGGGTTTTGCTGCCTCCTTATTACTACACTATAAAGCCATATCCCACCTTCCTCTCTTTAGATTCCTTTTTGTCCGTTGTGTTCCATCCTTCCAATGAATTGCACAAGGCATACACCTGCATCAGAGGTTTTTCAATAGCTGACAACATTGATTTTTGTTCCTGGGAGAGTTTCTTTTATATGTAATATAACTATACCATTTAAGTTTACCATAATTTTAGGACTACAAGGTGCATGTAAAATTCTAAAAAATAATTTTCAAAGATTGACTGTACGTCTTAGGGATCAGGACACAGACATACATTCACACGCTCACAGCTCTCGACATTTTTCCAGACTCCAATTCCTTGTGTGTTTTTAGACTGTATGAGAAAACCAGAAGCCCAGAGGAAACACAGCAAGTACGAGGAGACCCTGCAAACCCTGCACTTAACAAAAGGGCCTCAAACTGGAAAACGCATTTTCAGAAAATTTTTTTTAGCTAAATTCAAATTAATTTAATTTTAAAACAATGTATTGACCTATTTTAAAATAGTGGATATTGTGAGCCAGTGCAAATTGAAGCACAGCCACAATGAAAAAAATATATGTAGACTGTACATGCAGACAGTCTTACCGCTAGCATGCATGGATGAGGCAGTCCAGACGTTTAAAAAACAGTCTTCACGCACCTCAAATAAACAAAAACACTTGTTAGTTTCAGATATCTTGCTTCCAAAATATAAAATGAGCTTGTATTCCCCCACATTGGCAATGTTTTTTTGCTTTTCCGTTTGCGTCTGAATCACAAGTGCTGCTAAGCATAGAATCTGTTTCAACAAACTACCCTGCACAGAGGAAACATTAACTTAGCACATAAGCTGATAGCAGATACATGCACTATTCTTTCCACATTCTTGCCACATCCTAATGGCTGTCCTCAAATGGTCGGATGTAACTTATAAATGTAACTGAATGTAATCAAATGTAATGCAAATCAAAATTAACTATTCCTTAATGTTAAATAACTCTTATTTATTGAAACGTATTCAAGTGACAATTACTGTTGCGTAGAAAACCTACGTTTGATTGTCAGCTTATGAAAACCCGCATAACTCAATTAATGAAGGATCAAACTATCCAGGTGAATAAAGAGAAATAACACAAAACTGAGGTGCATGTATTACACATGTGACATTTTACTGTACAAGAAAAGGCTGCACACTTGCATCCAAACGATGGTTTGATGACAACAATTTCTCTGCATACACACATTTAACATTTAACACTAAATAAATCAATGTTATCACAAATTCTATTTTATTATCAGCATTTTAAATGGGTTCGGTTTGGACATTAAAGAAGCAATTTTCTGTAAATAAACCTGATCATTTTCTTATTTGTTTATTTTTTTACAGTTTGGATGTTTCAAATTCTACTGGTGAGTTTGTTTATTTGTGGTTGTTCTGTGGATCTTCCTTTCTTCCATATTATAAATAGGCTCTCTTATTAAGCTCAAGATGTCCATTTGATGCAGCAATTAAAGTCAGGTTAAGTGAATAAACCTGAGACATTTTTAATATGATACTTTTTGGTAACTCATGACCATCCTCTGCTGACTGCTACTGAAATTAAGTTGCCCATCAAGCCAAGGTCTTCACCACCCTGTGAATGCCGCGGCCATGAGGTCACTGCATTCTCACAGAATGATCTCTTTGTTGCCAGGGCTGCTTGGGGGCTGTGAATGGATTAAGAAAAGAATGTGCAACATAGCCAGAGCAGAACTGATAAACTGTAGCTTGTCTTTGGGATACTGTCTCATTAACTGACTCCAGCTCTCGCTCAGACTCCAGATTTCCCTCAAAAGGTGCAGGGATGAGGGATGGAGCCGAGGAGGCTACTTATACAAACTTCCTCTCTGGCCAGGCTACATCATATCCTCTGCTGATTTGAGGTTTTTCAAAAATGGAATATCTGACTGGACGATGTGGTTGCTAAGGTAACTGGGCCCACATTCAAAAGACCCTGTGTAAATGAGCTTCCCGCGGAGGGAGCTAGTGCTAGTCAGGAGGTCACTGCGGTCTGCAACCTTCTAGCATGGGGAAGACTCCTGCTAACCTTTCTTTTATCAAAGCAGACATGAAGTTCCAATTTTTTTTTTCCTTCTTCAGACTTTTTCCTAAGATTAGGTTTGTTTTGCAATGAAGTTGGTCTCATTGTGTCATGAATGTAACTGTTTTAGTAGTTTGATGGTTATTTTATATATATATATTTTTAAGAGACACAGTTGCAACTTTGCAATAAAACAAAAGAAAAAGTCCGTAACAAATACAAAAGGCATTATTCATACAGAGTTGGCCTTGAACAGCTTTTTTCAGCAAAGCAAAATAGTATTTTTCTTTAGTGTTAAATCCTAGCCTGTCACACATTTGCATCCATTGTTCTATTATTTAGAACATGCCTTGGAGTCCCTTTGGTCCTTGTCTATGTTTTTCATTCACCTCAGTTTGACTTACCTGAATTCAACTGTTTATTGGTCGCTTGTACTGCTGTTTTTTACAATGTATAATCCATTTTCTCTGTTTAATATAAATCTGATGCTGAAATGCGATGGTAGCAAGCGATGTTATATCATAAAGTTCAAGTGGTCTGCTGGACCAGTGGTCTGATGGACGTCATCTTGCTGTTCATGTAAAATTAAAACCTTTAATATTTATTGAAATAAAACCAGTTCTTTAAAGTTGATTTGGATTCCTTAAGTTTCAACACTGCGAGTCATCTCATATATGAATATTGAATCATGAATATTTTCAACTAGTTCAGCGGCTTTCAAATCTTTGAGCTAAATTGGAATTAGGATTTTTAATCAAGTGTCATGGCTCAAAGAATAATTTAAAGACCACTTTTGTTCAGTAATCAGAATAATTAATTATCCATGGGATATAAAACAAGTCTACAGAGACTTCGCTTTTCGACGAAACATTTGAATAATCAATTTAATATTTCTGTTTTGTTTTATATAATATACAGTTTGGCTTCAGCTTGACTGTTAAAATGATTACATGTTTATAAATCATTCTCAACTCAATGTAATCTAAACAATCACTGCTAACTGGATCGACTGTACAGGACCATTTCCTAACTACATTTTCAAATTTCAAGTTCTCTGTCACATCTCAAATCAGGTTAAAACTATATATAGTTATATATAGTACAGTATAGTATATATATATATATATATATATATATATATATATATATATCTTTAGAACAGAATGAAGAATGGATGGCTATTAGTGTAATCCCTTATCGATAACTCCCATAACTATCCATTTTCCTCCAGTTTTCTACTTGGTTTACATGGATTAGTGGCCAACATAATGCATATTCAAACTCCCATCAATGAGCATTTTTTCAATCCCTAATCATCTGAACACATATTTACTGAAATGTAGGTAGAAACCGGAGACCAGGAGAAAACCCACAAAGCAGGGGTGAACATGCAAACTCGGCATCGAAAGGCACTTGACACTCATATATCGGGTCTCGAACAGGTCCTTCTTGCTGCTCACTACGCCACCATGTCGCCCGTAATCCGTAATGTGTTTATTAATGTGAAATAATACTACTGTGTGCAATCACATGTCTGTGAACAATTGGGTAGACAAAATTGCAGCAACTCGTCAATTTTCTGTCAAATGAATAACTCTGCAATAAATACTCGTCTAGTTTTTGCACCCGGTCCCCAAATCTTTTCCTATTTAGCCTCCCATCTTTCCTCCCACACATTTACCCTGTGGGATCCTGTTCGGGAGGAATTCTACAAAAGTGGATGTGGAGGGTTGCCATAGAAACATAGTAAGCCACCATCTGCAGGGAGCTTACCGGGGTTCCTACAGAACCCGGGCTTTAATATAGGTAATACATTGCAAGTGGGCCAATGAGTGAAATGAGAATATGTGTCATAATAGAGGGTGAAAGTGTTTTGCTTAGGAAAGGTGCAGCAAAAACCAAACTGAGACTCTCGGAACTGAAGGCTGAAGGTTAAACGGCTGTCAGTGATTCTGTTGTCAATTGTGTGTGTGTGTGATTTTTTGACGCATGTCACGGACTGTCTCAGACATCCCCATTCTTTATCCTCTCCTACAGTTGTCATTGCATCGGCTGGACTGGCCATTATGTGCACCTGTCTGGCAGCAAGAATTGATGTGGGGTTTGCTGTCATAGCTCAGAAAGCTTCTACGGCTGCACCGTTGCCAAGTATCCTTTGTGGCTGTAAACCTTTCATTAGCATCAGTGTTGTAAATCTATCATTAATTATTGGGCTTGGCATTTGCAGAGGGACCCCTGATTGATAGCGGAGACAGCAGCGAGCATGGTGTGGACTGTTTAGAGAGTGGATCCATAATGGCTGGTGAGAAGGTGGAATCTGTCTAACGTTTAATGTCCAGGAGACTTGTCATTCATCGCTAGCTCGTCTGATCGCATGTCTGCCGGATTGTTTTAGATAGTTTTCTACCCCTAAGGTGCTCATCTGCAGGTTTTGTTTGGAGGTGCATTATTTATGGCCACTCGTTTTTTGCAGGACACATTTTGAAAACTTGTGACATGTTTGTTGAGAATGATTAATGATTGTAACACATTTTAGTTAAACTTTTAGTGCTGACCTACAAAGTCAACAAATCGTATCTCATAACGTATCTCATGTCCGCCGCTTCATCGGGGCAAAAAAGCTGCTTTACTGGGCCAAAATAAAAAATAAATAAATAGAAAAAAAAAAAACTAGCCGTGTTCAGGTGTAAAAACTGTAAAAACGCATATTCCGTGGCGTCGCTTGTCATCGCTATTTAGAATGGGGAATACACGCCCAATTCTCTCTTTTACTCAAACACTGTCACTAAACATGAAGCATTTATCAGCATCAGCAACGATCTTCGATGTTGTCATTATTGAATGCCCAGAGCAGAAGTTTGAGACTCAATTGCTGTACAATATGTAGAAAAACAAATGTTTAATGAAGTCCGTCAGGCAATAGGAACTCTGTCGCAATACGGGGGGAGAAGTAAATCAGGAGGAAGTGAAGAAGTAAATCTAGAGAGTTTGCTCAGAATATCTGCTTTTCAAAATTGTATTGTCCCATTGGCCCGATTAAGCCTTTGGAGCTTGCGCACCAATATTGAAATTTCAATACAGAATTTTAATAATTCATAATTTTATTAAATAAAAACAAAAACAAAAAAATTTAAATGTGTTTTAGCTCTATTAATCCCTATTCAACAACAGCACCACCCTTCCAGGAATCAAAAAACAGGTAAAAATGCAGCCAAAGTCTCGCCAAACACAATGAGACACACTTATGGTTATTTAGGTTTTCTTTCAAGACAAACCGCTTCAATTGCCCCTTCTTACAATGAAACAGGGTCATGTTAAATATAGTCCCTGAGTCCCCCAAGGGATCAGTGTCCCCAGAAGTGGTGGCTGTGCCACGCGGACACTTACGGGCACTTGTACTTGGTGAGTCCTACCACAAATGCCCAGTGCGCGAGACTTTTTTCTTTAGCCATTTGTGCAGAAAGGGAGCGCAATTTTGTCACCGGGAAACATGAACAGACTGTTCTGCCTGAGTGACTGGCGGAATAATGTAATTATGCATGTAATCAACCATTTATTACATGGATTTACATCCAGAAAAACAAAAAAACTAAAGCAAAATAAACCAAACATTTGCATCAGATGCAAACCATTAGTGTGCTGCTAATCTGAGCCTTGCAGTGAGTCTCAGGTTTTTAACGGTTGTACATGGTTCTGGCTGTGTCAATAAGAACACGGGATTTTACAGCCATTGTTCTGGTGTGGCGGGGGACATGACCACTCAGCAGGTTTGATGAAACCGCTGTTCTGGCAGCATGTTGGAAATATTTGGGGTTACGCTGAGTGGATGGCAGGGGACAACTTCAGCATCACGCAGGATTATTTTCTTCTGTCATGCATTATTTTTTTTTTATTTTGTCACTATATAAAAAGTAGGCTATCATCAACAAGTACTAGCAAATCAGCGTTCAGATTATATTAGCTTTGGTTGTTTTTAATGTCTTGAATTTTTTAAATAGTTTGAATGCTGAAAAATCCTTGAAAAGAATTTCAACCCAGTAATTTTTTTAATGATTACATTTTTCACCTCACTACATCTGAGACGTAGTTTTGGGAAGAGGTAATGTCGCTATACGGAATTAGGAAAAAGTAGTCTTTAAAGAAGAAAAATGTCCATTGTTCTGTGTTCAAAAATTAGAAAAAATAGTTAAAAAAGACCAAAGTCCAATGTTCATTGGCTATGACCAGAAGAGAAACCTAGATCCCAACAGTGACTAGGAAAACAAAAACCCTCTGGCGGGGTGAGAGGAAAAAACCTAGGGCAAACCCGATTTTCGTGTCTTCTGGCATGCTAACATTACAAAGTCATTGGTGAAAATGGTTCCGGACACTGTCCTGCGGGGCATAAAGAGTGGCGGCTTATCCCTCCCATGACGAGGCAGTGGATCTTGATCGAAAACAAACAAGCTGGCCGGTGTCCGAATCTGGCGACGCCGGTTTCGTAGCACCTGGTACGAGTTCGGTTCACTGAGCTAGAATCAGTAAGCAGGAATTCACGCGCGTGCAGGATGATTTTAGAAAAGATTCTTCAATGGATCGACGAATTCACAAGTAACGAAATGGAAAATCTCGAGAATCCACAAGATTGAAAATATGGGGTACAAAAAAGGACATGATACGTATTGCATGGAGGCGGAGTCTGAGGTTTTAAATCTGGAATATGAAGAATTTCAAATGTTACTGTACATTAAAAAAGCAATACAGCTGGGAAAAGGTATTTTACTTGATTTACACTTGATTTACAGTCAGAATTAAGACTTTATAATCCGCATTCCGAGATAAAACTGGCAAAACATTTCTATTTTAAGTGGCGGAAATGAGCCTATGAAGGATCCTCTAAATGAAAATAATATGGCTTGATGAAATAATGAACTTGGGCAGAGAAAGAACGCACACATATCAATGCGCACCGGCCATAGAACACACCAGCGAGATTATCACTTCGCTAGTATTAAGCGGTTTACACACATTTTTTTGGTGTAACATATGCAGTAGTCTGTGGGATTTAGTAGGGTGACCATATTTTGATTTCCAAAAAAGAGGACAACCAGCGCGGCCTCGAGACAAATTCAGACAGGCTTCTCGGAGGTCATATGCTTCAATGGTGCAAAACTAACTTCTGTAATAAAAAAAGGGTAATTTGTAAAAACGTATACATGTAACAAAATAACAGTCCTAGACTCTTTTCAAAGAAATAAATAATTTGATTAATTATTATTATTATGAAACGGTGTTCTACAAATCAGCTCCTCTGTTATAAAATCCAGCTTCAGCAATATATATAATATTAACAACCGTAATATCTATTTATTTGTGAGCAATAGTAGTGGGAAGTTTTTATACGACAGAACATTTAATAATATAGAAAGTTTCAAATTTATTCGCTAATTTTTGTTACATGGGCATTATATTGTTTATTAATATATTAATTTTAACGTTTCAGGTAATAAATTAATATTTATGTGGCTGACCAGACGAAACAAGCTCTGAAACATTAAGACGCTTGGAGTTAACCAAGCATCAGCCATTTGAATTCTCTCTCTCTCTCTCTCTCTCTCTCTAAGCCCCGCCCCTCACAGACAGTTACATAGACCAATCAAACTAACGATGACATCCGGTATTACCCAATCAAAAGTTGAAAAGATGTCGTCTTCATAAAAAGTGCGTGAGATGCTGCTTTAAAATTTTTTTTAAAATACCGGTCAATAGCCGTCCTGTACTGTTTCCAAATCTCCATTCTCAAATAATTTAAAGCATGGTTGGCGAACGTGTCATGGTCCTTTGAAGAAGCGTGAAACCCGGACATTTTCGTGAATTTATAAAACCCGTCCGGACGCCCCGGACACGAGGTAAAAAGAGGACACATCCGGGGAAAAGAGGACGCTCGGTCACCCTAGATTTAGTATCTTTATTACAAACACGCAATTTGTTAGGGTTGGTAGAAAATGCAACAATTCTTAAATTTCTATACATTTTTTACAGATACAAAACTAAATTCACAAAGTCCATAAAGCACAAGTCCAAACCATTTCAAGCCAAAGATCATTGATAACAAAATCTACTACAACAAGAACACGATGAAAGGTATGCAAATAATTAACTGAAAATTGTGTCTTCACTTCATGTCTTCAATCTTTCTAATATGACGCTTATATTTAAAATTCTTCCCAACATGATGTCAGAAATTGGCTTTGTGACCCCGTCACGAGGAGAAAAGTCATATAATCTGCATCTCCTCCTCCATGGGATCATCGTTGAAAGGACACATGCTCAGAAGCGATCCTATGAAGAACCGAACTCACGAGCGATCAAGTTCACTTTCAGCGACTACGTTGTTATGGTTACCGAAACTGAACTATTCCCGCCGAACTGAAATCCGAGGATAACCACATACTGACTCTGTAACTGAACGCTGAACCAGCCAGCTGGAATACACCCCTGGTGATACTGACACTCCTCCAAGCGACATCATCCCAATCCTCTGTGGTACGACACTCCTTCATGCAACGTTATCTCCAACCCGGTGGTACGAAATTCCTCAACGTTGCTTGTTCTAGTGTCATGAGTACCGGAGGGTTTCTCTTCTGTAAGGGTTTTTCCAATTGTCTGTTTCACGCGTTCCTCGTGTGGACGGCGTTAATGAAGTCTGGACGTTTCCTCTTGAGGCGGGGATTGTACTGTGTACCCATATGTGACATCGAGAGAAAAATTTGAAAGGGAACTCTCCAGGTTTCGAACAAAACCCTTATTCCCTGAGATAAGGAACGTGATGTCGCATAAGATACCACAGGAGGGACAGGAATAAGGGCGGTTGGGGAGGTCTCCTGTCATTCAAATGTTTGTTCTGAGGGCTGTGCCGTACCCATGATTATATTGAGTTTCTGTAAATGAATTGTTCATTTTTTATTCTTTCATTTTATTAAATGCGTTTTACAGTGGCAGACCATCTGAAATAGCTATCAACAGAACAGTGATTAAGACATGTGACCAGTGAGCAAGCAGAAAGGCGACAGTGACTAAGACACAAAACTCTGAGATATTGAAAAACACATCTAATAATAAGTGGCTCACTGGTGTCATTCTCTGTCATACTGTGTGTTTTCGATGTGATGGTGCTGGCTAAATTAACCTCAAAATCCTGCTGACTACAGTATGTCTGTCATTTCAAATATTTCCTATAGTGGGATTAATAAAAGTCTATCTATCTAAAATACAGATGAATTCTGGATAATGTAGTTCACAGCCATGAAACCTTCTACACTGTGTAGTTTTTTTCTTGTGAGCAGGAAGCCACAGTTCTACTGTATTTCCTTCAGTGTTTGTGTTGTGAGGTGCATCTAACACAGTTTTCATTGTTTAACTGGTGATCAGAAACAACAAAGCCTTTGTACGAGGTTCTTTTTTTGTCTAGCCACCAGCTCTTGGAGACTTTTTCTGCTTCTCTCCCAAACTAAACTTACTGCAACAACAACTCTGATCAAGAAAATGAAAAGAAGGAACACATCAGTGTCTAACAACTCCTCTCGCTCTCTCATCTCTGCAGGAATCATGTGGGGGCTTTTTGCAACCCACCTGGCCCCGACTGAATCAACTGCAGCTCAGAATCTGTAATGAGGCAGAGCTCCTGAAACTCCGCTCGTGTGTTTTCAGACACCCCACTTTTCTTGATCTTAACTCACAGCAAAGCCTGTTTTCATCCGCCCAGCTATTGTTGGAAGAGTAGTTCTCCTCAGACTGCTGTTTTTCTCTTGGCTTTTTATGTTTCAGTATTATTTTTACTGTGACCACCCGCTGAAAGCGCCTTGGTTGTTTCTTTCTATATTCCCGCAGTGGCCACAAGAATGCCAAAACAGTTTAAGATGAGACATTTAAGATCCGTCTTTATGCTTTTTATATATATATATATTTATTTATTTATTTATTTTATTTTTTTTCCCCCACTTCCGTTTTTTTTACGCACAATAAATGGACTTTTATATGGATGATTTCACTTTAAAACGTTGCCTAAACGTTGATAACTTCGTATATATGTATACAACAATTTGCAAAGCTGAAATCACGGTGCACTTCACTAATAAGGATTAGATTAGATTAGATTCAAGTTTATTGTCATTACACATGTACAGGTACAAGGCAACACAATTTTGTTTCGTTGCCTTGACACAACATGAACAACAGGAACGGAACAACATGGAAACATTGGAGAAAAAGAGGTCGCGGATGCTGAATACATACTATGAAAAAGGCTGTGATGCTGCGCTGAACTTCAATTGCAGTAAAATGCGGATACTCCTTGTTGTGCACATCAGCACGATGATGATGATGATGATGAAGAAGAACGGAAACATGACGAGGACAGCGATGTCCGTCGACTTTCAGCTTTGTTTTCTCCTTTGAATGTGTGATCAGCGTTCTGTGTTTTTGATGTGAATATGTGATCATCTTTAGTTAAAAATGTGTGATCAGTGTTTTCAGCTAGACTAATTATCAGTGCAATACTTTTGCCACACAAATATACAAATACATATCTGTGTTCTCTTTTCCTCAATAAAATCTTTTTTTTTAATTATGACTGGTTTACACATTGTTTTCTTTAGTCGAAAACAGTATGTTACAGTATTTAAGCAGGTGTTTATTATGTGTTGAGCTTACATTAATTTATATTTTACACTTCAATATTACAAATGTCTATACTTATTATTATTAATATTAATTATTGATTGAAGAATAAATTAATAATAATATATTGTACATTTTTTGTGCTTTCCCCAATTTGATTGGGGAAGTGCAATTAACTAGTTAAAAAAATCAACCGTTTGACAGCCCTAATATATATATATATATATATATATATATATATATATATATATATATATATATATATAACTGGAACTAACTGGAACCCTGTTTATTGAGTTTGTATTAATTTGTTTTAAGCTATTGTTGCTTCTATTAATATATATATATATATATATATATATATATATATATATATATATATATATATATATATATATATATATATATAATAATATACAGTAATGAGGGAAATAACAAAGCGGAGTCAGAGTGTCTCTTTAAGATTTCAATTTTACTGAGAGAAGCATAAGAAGGTGAACATACAAAAGGGTAGTTGGAAGAGTACCATGCCTCTTTAAGAAGCCCGCGCGCTTGGCTGGGAAGATATAATTTTTTTTTTATATATATATATTTTTGAATAGAACACATTTTTGAATGTCACCAAAAGATTTGGTTCTCATCCCCATAAAAAGTGAAAAACTTTGGTGTCATTTTTGATAGTAAACTTTCATTTGAAAGCCACGTCAATAACGTATGTAAAACCGCATTTTTCCACCTCAAGAATGTTTGAAAGCTGCGTCATATGCTCTCCTGGCCCGATGCAGAAAGACTCAAGATTCCTGCGTTTATGACCTCACAGTTAGATTATTGTAATGGTCTTCTGGGAGGTTCTTATGTCCGACTAATAGAAAAAGTTTAGTCAATTCAGAATGCGGCCACTCGATTACTTACTAGAACAAAAAAGTACGATCACATTAGTCCAGTGTTAATGTTGCTACACTGGTTACATGTGAAATATGGCATTCAGTTTAAAAGCACTATACGGTTTAGCTTCTCTATATCTCAGTGAGCTCATCACATATCATGAGCCAACGCGACCGCTGCACTCTCAAAACTTGGGCTTCGTAACTGTAATTATAACATATCTAATAACTGAGTTTAACAGTATAGAAAGGCTACATAGTCTAGTGCCCAGAACCGAAACACACCTGCACCTATGAGTATCAAAATTTTAAATTATGGCACTATTTGTTTTGCTAATGCTTTGTTTTTTCTGTGTTTCACTCCTCTCCTGAGTGCTGAGTGCTGAGATGAGATTTGAGATGTCTTCAATTGTGACTAGGAGAAACTAATTTAGAGATATCTTCAAAAATGTTTCAAGTAGATTTGATTTGTCAGAAATGTTTTATGGTCGCCGCGAATGAATAAATGTTAATTCCGATCTCTGTTTAGCCGATTTGAATTTTAAGACCTGTCATGTTGGGCGGGAAAATGGCGGTGGTCTGCTCCACGATTTGTTCGCTTTGACCAATCAGAGCAATGCGTCAAATTCGTGCTATAAATATTTGTAGTCATGCAGACGAGAACTGAGCGTGAGCATATGAAGATTTCGAGCGCGGGCGCATTGAAGCTTCTAGACGCATGCGCTCAAAACAAGCTGCTCAATTCACAGGTTGCGCTTGCTCAATTCGAGTTGCGCTCGCTCAATTCGAGGTTTCTTGCACGCAAATCTTTTTGGCACTAAATTGATTCCATACATATCAGACTTGCTTGTTTAATATCCCAGTGGGTAATATGAATAGAAAAGAATCTGTCTATTCCGAATGAAAAAACTCTGTCAACTTTTCTCTTTTTGGACAGTTAGATTTATATATTAATAATTTGGCTTTTTCAGTCTCACTCGTCCCAACTATCGCCTCTCTATCTGTCTCTCTTCATTTCTCCTCTGTCGTCAGTGTCTCTCTCTCTCTTTGATTTTGATAACTTTTAATAACTCTAATTGTTAATAATTCCATTGCAAACTCGATCTGCCGATGTTCAGTCGCAAAATTTACCACCTGAGATCCACAGATTAAATGCGTTTCCACGTTAAGGTCGGGCAACCGCGCCATTTTGATTTAAAGTCAAATTAATATGTCTCTGTGTTGCCAAACTGACCAAACAAGTGGTTGCACATAATCCCACTGGCTCACTATATATTTTGAATGGAATTAAAAACATGACCAAAGACTGACGTGCAGTGAATCATGCAGTTAAGCAACTTGGACTTGTGTGAAGACGACTGTAAATAAATAATTATTTTTAAAATATTATAAATTATCAGTTTACAATGCATAACTTTATTTTTACTTTCAAAAATTCATTTCATAGAACAATTTTGAAGAATTATGTAACTTCAATTAATATGTATCTAAATAATACTAATAATATTGACTAGCTTGATCAATTTTGATGAGCGATTGTTGCATTCACACACACACACGCACGCACACACACACACAGTAGCCCACATAACACCATGTTATGGAATCCAATGAAGAAACAAATTCACGATTTTTTTTAAGTAAAGTGGAAATAAGCATTTTTTTTCCACTTTTTGCTACGGCTACAAACAAAAAAATGCCCTCAAGCTTTACTTCCTTCATTAATTCAGAAGTTTACAAAAAATGTAATAATGCTGCTTTTCCCAGCTGTAATTGTGTTTTTCTATCAGCTACAGTTTTAGGAATGCACGGCGAGTGGAAACCCCAGTGTTTCGCTTTAAAGCAACAAGCTGCTGCCCACAGCTGGAATCCTCCACCATAACAAATAATGCATAAGCGTCTTGCAAGCACTCGCGTGCAGCCAGAATCACACAAATAAAGCATTTTTACAGCGCTTGTTGATTGCAAATGAAAAAAAAATATATCAGCAAAAAATCCCAGCACCACGTTTGCCAATTCAGCTCCTCGTCTCAGAATTGTGTTTCCTGTTCATCAGTATTGTGTCTACAAAATCCAGATGTTAAACTATAATTACACTTTACCTAACGTGCGGCTGTTTCAATAACCAGTGTGTGCCCACCTCACTGTCACAGAGACTCTCATTGGTTTTTCTGTCATTCAAAATTCCCTCATTGGCCAAATGCTGATCGCGGAGTCTTGTTTTTCAGGGCACATCAATCATTCTTTAGCATTAGCGTTCAAAGCGCCAATTAGCAAAGCTCTGAGGCACTTAGAGTCACCAAGTGTAAGTCTTCGATTAGAGCCCGACCTCACTTCAATTTGCACCGACAGCTAAGCATAAAATAAAAGATACTGGATGTTTCACATACTTGCATTTAATGGTTATTGGGGTGAGCCTTTCTGAATGTACATTCATAAGAAAAGAAATTTTAAAGTGGCGACTATATTTTTATCTGCGTAACTAATCTTACTGACTAAATAATGCAATAATGCAAATAAAAAATTATGGTCACTTAACTTACTTTTGTAAGTTGAAATCAAATTGGATGCTTCAAATAAAGTTAGTTCTTGTTATTACAAATCTTCACCTAGTTTGATCACTTCTGTGTTTTGATCTCTTCTGTAAAGCATAGCCTCATCTTTGTGATGAAGAAATGAATCTCCACTAAAGAGGGTTGTTTAATGAGGCAGTACTAGTTATACCAGGTCACCTCGGTCCAACATCTACTGGTGTGCTGAGCTGCATCCAGTCCTTCTCTCTGCTATAGCTCCTGCCTTGTTTGAGTAAACTCCATTAAATTCCTCATAATTGTGCATTTCCCTCATGGTGAATATTTGATGTCCTGTTTGCCCTCTGATGCTGAGCAGACCACAGTAATCAGTGCTGCATTGTCGGTGTACAGGCTTCTGTGTGTATTCAATGGAGGGCCACTCACTGGACCAATTACTTTATTAATCATTAATTTATCGTAAAGGTCGGCCTGTCTTGATTGTTCGTTGGAAGTCGGTCGGGTCAGTGTGACTTTTATCTTTGCAAGTTACAATTCGTTACAATTTGACTCGAGAAGTCTGCAAGCAGAGTCATTACAAATGTAGACAGGAAATGACTGAAATGCATTCATATTTAGTGTTGTGCTTGAGGTGGTGGTGGCACTGGTCACTACGCTATAGCAGATGATTGGCATTATAATGCCCACTTTACGCTTTAGCAGATGATTGAAAGCAAAATTATGGGGCTTTGAAGACAACATAGTGTTGTTTCTGATGAAAGCAACCAGAATGATGTGCATTGGGAAATCCTAATTCCTTTTAGATGTAACATAAATTGTAAATTATATTATAATGTTTTCCAAGCAACTTAAAAGTGCTTTCACTCTAAAGTGACTAACCCCAATGAGCTGCTACCCTAGTTTTTTTCTTTCTTTCACAGAACGTTTTCCATGTCAAGCACCTTATAAATTAAACTTGAACTTGTAAAGGTGTAAACTACTATAGTTGAAGTTGCCTTTGAGGTTTCCTGAAGAAAGCTGTACCTGACATGTTAATTCGGGCTTATGTTTTTACAATATTTATTGGAACGATCAGGTAGAAGGTATCCATCCAATCTCCTGCACAGTCAGACTTGTAAAAATGTTGCTTGCTATGTTCATTGAAATATCATCAGATGTCGAACTTCCTGTTGTTTTACAAGTTTACCAAACACCCCAAGTTAAGGGTGTTACATTTAATAAATCAGTGTCCAAAGTTTACTTGGATTTTATGTGGCCACAATGTAAAAGAGATTTTAATATACAGTATTACAAACGTCTTACAAAGCTAATTTAACAAGTGTGACGTCTGCAGTTGTTTTTCAGAAACCAGTTTCTGAATGTTTGGGTCGAGATTTGTCACATTGACTTTTGGCACAGAATGAAGACGGTCTGTAATGTGATAACGTGTCTTAACTACTGTAAAAGTTTGTTCACAAACAAGTCGCAAATGCTGGTCTTCCTTTCTCCTAACATTTCTTTTTAAAGCTCTTGTAGATATTTTCCCTCATTTTAAATATTTTCCCTTAAATGGACTAAGATCATTATGTAAGAATAAATATACAAATAATAGAGGCAACACCACAGGCAACACCTTCATGGGTCAAATATGGCCTATGGGCAGCAGGTTGGAGATCACAGCCCTGGTCTATTTTGTCTTATCAACATGTGTCCATCCTTGTCTTGTCGAATAAAACATATTGTTTCAAATGACCAGAATTATTCTACACATTAGTTCAGTGTTTATAATTACGGATTAATGTCTTGTAGCTCCTAATAAGGCTGGGGTGGGAGTCTCGTGGGATTTCTGTTTAATTTGGCAGTCCGGTGGTCTGTAATGTTTAATGTGTCATTTAAACTGACCTTTAGTTAATGGTTCTGCCACACCAGTGAAAAGGTCATATCTCTATTTTCTCTTTATTGCTAAAATGAGATGCAGAATGACCCTTTGCCCTCTTTGGTTCGGACAGAGTACAATTACAGTGATGACTGATTCAATTAATACCACTGCTTACCATCTTGATCCTTGTTCTTAGAATATTTTATCAGTATTGATCAAAATATCTTTACTAAAGCAGAGTTGGTTTGTTTTCCCATTTTGCGACCACCTATTATTTCCAAGACAATTATTCGTGAGTTGTTTGGTTTTATATAATGTTAATCCGTTTTTTTTTTGTATATA
>CM051497.1:20966189-21013231 GCA_028031935.1 Paedocypris micromegethes | reverse complement strand
TATATAATTAAACAATGGATGTTAATTTCGTCTAGTAAAGTATGAATTGTCAGGACAGTCTTAATTTACATTATATTAATAGTCATATTAGCATTATGTGCATAATTAAATTTGATTACCAATAATTATTCACATAAATTACATTCAGGCTGAAATGATAACTGGTGATGTCAGTGCAAGCCACTTAACGAAGCTACAGTTATTAGGAAAAGGCTTTTAGTATTCAAATTGTTGCTAAGAAGACACACAAGATATTTTTTTCGCAAATAATTACGACCACATTGTTGTCAAAAACTAGCATAGTTCAGTGTCACCACTTACAGTTTTGTTATTATTTTAGAGGAAGTTTCTTCAGTATTATTAGCTTCGAGGTTTCATTTTCGATTTCGATTCGTTTTGAATGCTATTTTGTGTTGTCTCGACTAGTTTTCCGGCTCAATGCACTTATGATATAAGAAAAGTATACATTAAGCACCTGTTTGAGACTGGAGTTTGTATGTTCTCCATGTGGTTGCGTGGGTCTCACTAAATTCTAGAAAATTGGTGTGAGCTTGTGATTAGTTGGCCAATTCAGGATGTGTCAGATTGCTTGCGCTGTCCTGTGACCAAGAAAAATTGAATTTCAGTCAGACAAAGGCTGCATGGTGTAGTTGTCTGGAACCGAAACACACCTACACCTAAGAGTGTTACAATTTTAAATTATTGTCTTCATGTCTTGATAATGCTTAGTTTTTTATGTTTCACTCCTTTCCTGAGCTCTCTGTGCTGTACTATTTGCCCGGTGGAGTGTCAATGCCTGCAGGATGAAGATGACGTTGATCAGAGCGCTTGAGAAGATGGCATCTCCTAGGAGCTTTGGGTTCATCCCCTGGTCTCCCCTGGACCTCTGTAGACCTGGTGCCACTGTGTCTACGTGTCTAGGGATGGAGCCGTTTCTGTTTGCCACTCAGGAGGGAGACATCTTCCGGAATAATCATTACAATAGCTCGAAACAACTATTGCAATGATTTTGTATGCCAAATGAGACTGGCATGACCATTGGTTTTCCCCAAGATTTTTTTCCTCACAGTGAGTTTTTTTTTACCTGGCCACTGTTGAATACTGTATGTTGCTTGCTCACTGGTCATAGCCACAATCTTAAGCACCCACAAGCAATGGACAGAATTCAACAATATTCTGTTTTTACATTTACACACAGCAGCTTTGAGACAGTAGTAACTATGAAAAGCACTTTACAAATTCACTGAACTTGAACTTGAACAAAGTCAGACAATTTATTTAAAAAAATGTATTGTTTTTTTCAGTGGATTTTTATTATTTTTATTACTTGATAGCTTAATTCTACAACTTTCTGGGTGAAAATTTTTGCAGCGTTGTTTCTCGTGCTGAATGCGATTTGTTTTTAGTCCAGTGCTGAGAACAGTGGTGACACTCATTTTGTGAAGGTTGTGACAGTCTTGGGATACTGACTGAAAGATAAACACCTTTTTCCACGAGGAACAGGGGGAGTACGGATTTGGGAAAGAAACTCTGAATACGAGTAGGTCAACACAACAGTCGATGGATGGAAAGATAAATGCTTGAGAAACACGTTTTAATGAAATATCCTAAAGACGCATGAGTTCTCAGCAACTGCCGGATTTGGTGGAACCTGATGATACGTGCGACTAAAAGCACAGAAGATTTCCTTAGATACAGATCGGCACTGGATGAAGAACATTCTAGACGACTATAACAACAAGGCTCTGTTTGTCTTTGTATTTATCAGTAGAATTATTGGACCACACATGCAATTAAGATAATATTAGGTAACTCTACAAGTTTTATAGCGGTTGGAGTTGTGACGTTTGGGTTTTTTAAGCCTTGTGGAATCTGGAGTCTTCCTGGTGACTGTTTATTTTTCCCCACTAAATGCTGCTTTCATGACTTCAAAAAGGATTTGTTGGAAATTAAATAAACTAGAAAGGTATTCCCAGAACCGAGCAAATAGACAAACCACATAAAAGACCGTCTTTTGTTCTGGATTACTGTACCTGAACATTGTTAAACCAGCGTATTCCACCGTATTCCACCGTCTCGCTTTAAAGAAGCTAATCATTCATAAGAACGGATTCAGGTCTGCTTCAGGGAGATTTGACTCCAAAAGGAATGAATCCAGAGGCATGAACAGTTATTAGGAAAGTCGCATTCCTATCACACAAGAAACCTGGTTATATTCCTTAATTTAGAGCGCTGTTATTGATTAGGATGCTTGTTTCCCCTCGACATGTGTGGGTTCAGTGCGGTTGTAACCTTGCAGCTTTTTTTTTATTTGCCCCGGGGTTGAAAGTTTAGCGCTGACACACAAACACACCCGTTCGCCTCTAAAGGCCCCTGGGAGATTAAATGAATGAAGTGGGGAGTGGAAGTGTGTGGGGTGAAAGAAAGGTTGTGTCAACTGAGGGGCTGTCGAGCATCACCTAGACAAAAGAAGCCCAAATCTACATTTGGCATTCATGTTATTACTCCCCGTCCTCCTTGTGTTCCTCAACATTGTCATACCTGTAGCCATATTCCAGTCTGGCTTTTAGTCACTGACATATTATTTGTTTTTTTATTTATTTATTTAGCTCATTATAGTGGACAGTGTGTAATTCTGACTGTCACAGGCTTGTGATTGGAGGTCTTGTGAGATGTCCCAGGTGTTGATACGGCTCCACATGCTGATAGTGCCAGTCGCCACCCTGACAAATACAGACAAGGTGATTGCTGAAATGGCAGTTATTTTTGGGATATTATTTAGATTTTGATTGAGTCAGTCAATCCCCTGTGGTCTACTTGGGATACATTTCTGCTCACTTATTTTTATTTCAACTGTTAAGAATTTTTGAATACTTCATCCAGATTTTCTAGTGGCAGTTGGGGAGTTGGATTTTCTAGTGGCAGCATTATGGAGTTGGATTTACCACCCAAGTGTTGCAGGTTCGAACTCGAACAGGGGTTGGTTGGGTGGTTTCACAGCTGAGTGTCCTTGGTGAGTGACTCTTTACTGTAGATCATGGATTGGCCACCAACCAATCAAAGAGCAGGACACACACTCACACCAATGGAGTGAACACATGCTTTTGAACAGTGAGTTCGAGGCCGACCGGGGCCTTTCTTGTAAAATTTGCCCCGTTTTTAAAGTTTTAAGCGGAGCAAAAAAAGTAGTGACTGTTTTGCAGAAACAAGGTTGACGTCAATCGATTTTGTATTTGAAGAAATGTGTTTTCTCTCTAGCTGATCATAATGTTTGTTAAACATTTTTGTTATACAATCTCCAGTTCTTGTGTCATATTCTTGCACCTTTGCAACGTTTCCAAGACCTCCACCGGATTGAAGACCATTATCACTCCAGCATTGTTCCTCCGGCCATTGATAAGGAACAGAGACCTGATTTGATGTTTAATGAAAATGTCAAAAGACGAAAGATCATTAGCGTACGCTGCTTTGCGTCATGTTATTTCCACCACAAAATTTCCTTCTGCAGAAGCAAAGCTAAATAACCCTACTTTTCATGCGGCTTCAAGGACATTGCCATGGTCTTTGAGTCCAAACAAAATTTCCATGGCAACTAGAACGTGTTGCTTCAAGGTGCATTGCGCGTGTGATTTTAGTGATAATTCATTAAATGGAAATCAATGTAGGTATTACACATAACATCATAACACCAGTGCTAATACGGGTCATGTTCCCAGATTAGAAGCAGCAGCCCTAAACAAACTGTTAGTTCTAATGAAATCTCTTCAGTACATCAAAAGACAAGGTTTTGCTCCACACCATCTCAAATGAGCTCAATTAAATCGGGGCTCTTAGGTTTATTACAAACCGTGTCAGCAGACGCTACCTAAATAGCTCTGAGCGACTGTGAAGAATCATGCTCAGCTTGTTTTATAGAAATGCTGAGGAGACGTTCTGCTGAGGAGACGTTCTGCTGTCCACAAATTGCCAGTAATTTCTTTCTTTTCAGTTCTCGAGTTTTCAACAAAAACACTGTCTGAAGTCAGCAAAGATGGACGGACATTGTCGCGTTAGCCCCGATTGGGAAGCTCTAATTTAGCTAAACACTACTGGCTAATGGGTTTTCTTGGTGAGAATCAATGATCATTTTTTTTTAAGTTGTGTAGTCAACTTGAGGAAGGGTTGTTGGGCTTTTAGGAAAAGGTGTAGTGCATCAACCACATAGACCAAATCCCATGAGTCAGGATTTTTGCCGACCCAGCGACCAGACCTCACCGTGCAGCACATGCTGGAAATCACACGCCCCTCGATGAGGCATGTTATACACACATTTTACCCAGTGTTCATGAATTTTCATCAGGTCACTCATCTTCTTGACAGATTTTTTTTTTGTGTGTGTGGAGGCAAATCCTTGTGAGGGGGGAAAAACATATTTGCAGCGCCGCACTAAACGCACAGCTGTGTTTTTACTGGAGTTCTTCGATCTTCTGCGATGATGTTCAGTTGCGCCGACAATGGAGAACGCCATAAATAACACGCTTATCATAATTCTGTTGGCTCTTTTGGCTAATTTACTCACCATGGTGCATGGTTGGGATAATTTCATGCAAACAATCCAAAGAAGCCACTTACATGCCTCAGCAGCAGTTCACTGGCCATCTCCAAAGCAAACCAATTAGCCAGCGACTCAGCATCTGTCAAGCTGGAAGAGAACTCTACCGAGAATGCCGGTGGTTGGTATTGTACGAGGCACATGGATTGAAGTGGCACGTGTTTAGAAATTGTATCGCAGAAATGAAAGACTTCCGAATACCAGTATGCATCAAACATCTAGAGTGTTAAGCCGCCGGAGCCAATTCAGTGTCAAATCTCCGACAACAAGCTTCGAGATCACAAATGGGTTTCAATGTGAATTGCGGCTTTGGAGTTACTTGGCAGCTGGTAATTCAAAAGTCTTGGGAAACCAGAAAGATTAAACCTCAAAATTAGACTCCTATTTGGGAGCCAAACGTTCGGACCACCACAGGGAGTCAGCGTATTGGAGTATTGCATCAGTCCCCATAAAAAGAAGGAATAATTGGGCTGATGAAGAAAACTTTTCCCAGTTTTTATTCAATGGCAAGGGTATTTAGTTTTGATTAGACAAGTTTGGACTCCAAACTTTTTTTTTTCTTTTTTGCCCTGTATTTCCTCTGGAATAAACACCTGCAACCCCCTGCTGTCAGAACATCCCCCAAACTCACACACGCCTGCATCCCACCGCCTCATAGTTTCTTTGTTGCCATGGAAATCTGAGGATGAAAAGAGTTACATATCGAATAAATGTGATATTGAAGTCACCTCTTAAAAGCACACCTAAATGCACACACACACACACACACACACACACACAGAGGAGGATTTTCGTTCATAACGAAGCATTTTCACCATCAACACTGATATAGACTTGAATTTCATTTTCCAGACGCTCAAAATTCATTGCACAATGTGAGTTGTTTTCCATTTTCCAACATTTTTGAGAAAACTTTCATAAAATATTTATGAATCTGTGAAATGTAAACACATGCAATGATTGTTCTCCGTAGCAACTCAGGGTAATGGGCAAAATTTTGTTGAGTCATTTGTCATATCGGATTGCTTGCGCTAGTTTCTTGTTTCCAGGCTACTTTGAAATTCCTACATTTCCACAAGCTTTCCACGGATGAGCGTATTGACAGTGGCTTGACATGTGAAAACCTGCTGCTGGTTGGTGTGTTTGTAGAGTCATATTTGTGTGAATGTCTCCTTTACAGATGACCGCTTTCTGAAGGAGATTAGTCCGTCCAGCTTTCCCTTCAGCGACCACGAACGGAACATCCCAATTCCCAGAAGCAATGAGTAACTCAGATAGCAGACGTCCAAACGGAGAAAGCAGCCGACAGATTAACTGTTTCCCAGTCTGTCACGGCTGGAGTCGACCGTGCAGCCAATGAGGAATGTAATTTATGATGCACCTTGTTTGCAGAATGAGGACTAATGAATCAAAGAATTAAAGTGTTTATAGGTGACAACAATCTCCATCCCTCCACTTCATTATGTTGCTCTGAACTGCCGGTGTCCTATAGTAGAGGTTAATGGAGATACTTTAAAGCTGCCAAATTATTGTTTTTTTTTTACTTTTTTATGTTCTGCCATCTATCTAAATACAATTTAGTATTTAACTAAAACACTGAAGTACAAACACACATACTATGTATAACTACATCTTACCAAAGATTAAGCAGACAAAAAGAATAAACAAATTGTAATAATTGTAAATTGTTAAAAATAGGTAATATCATTTAGCAACTCATTTTTTTAACACAACCTCCTTGATCATGTAGCAACCACTTTCAGGTTGTCTTTTATCAGGTTTTGTACCACATCATATTAAACATCCCTGGATTTGGTACTGTTTTACATTTTGAAAATGCAGCCCAGATTTAAAGCTCCAAAAACTCAAAAAATGGGCAAATATTGAGATTTGCACATGACCAATTTTGACCTGAGTTTGACCAGTTGATATCCTCTGAATGACCGTTTGACTTCGAGATTCTAATGAACCATTTACAATCGGATGTATATGTTGAAGTCTTCTAGCAGTAGTAACAAAAAAAAGGCAAAAAATTTTAAAAATGTTTTGATATCATTCTTATCAATCCTTCAGACTAAAGATTAACTAGTGGTCTCTGGATCTGTTCACCTTTCTCAAGTGTGAATAACACAGTGTCGGCACGGTGATCTGACATAATTCAACTCCAGCGGCCAAACTACACCGCTGTCATGATGGAGGTCACCGCGTGTAAATATCCCCCTACTTATTAATGTGTCAACGTCTTAATGTGGCCACAAACAGCCCACACGGGACCCGAGAGGTAAAAAAGACCGGCAGAAACAAGGTTCGCCTCGTCGGTATTTTTGCACGCCTTTATGACCCAATTTAGGCCGTGAGGAAATAAAAGAAGTCCACGTCAATGACAAGGGTGCCGATGATTTACTGGACCGCCGTGTGCTTGCAGTTGTCTGTGGCTCTCTTGCGTAGGTGTCAGCTAACAAAGTCTGCTAATGAATAGGGCTTATTTTGATGAGTCTCTTTAACCTTGGTTAAGAAGCCTGGATGAACAAGTTCCGCCGGGGATCGGATATGCTGTCAGTCGCCCAAGCTTTCGTGCCTCACCTAAGTGGAAGCATAAAAAAATTCTTCTTTCCTAATTATCCAGCTCAATTATAAACCCAGATTTCAATTGCAAATGAAAAGCTTTTATCAAAATAAGACCCCCACTCTTCCGACTTGATGTTCCAGGTGGATTTCTTTTTTTTTTTTCACTCAAGGTGGGACGATATTTAGGTAGGTTTTTAATTGTGCTGCATCTTTTAGAAGGGAGCATGTAGCATGCCTGTAATGACTGCGACTTGCCTTGCATTGGCTTATTTGGCAGTTGTTTTGAGCTGCTGGGGTGAGCGTGTGCTGGAGGAGAGCGACAGTCGGTAATTAAAATTCTGTTCAGCATGACAACGCCGTTTCATGCCTCATTTTTCACACATACCATGAATACACAATCTGCACTCGGAACACAATAAGTAAATAACAGACGAGCACTTACTGTCATAAGAGACATGCAAATGAGCAGAGGGGCATGAAATCCCAGCAGGCCGAGTATACAATTTACACAGACATGTAGTTTTAATCATATTATACATTTTACACATATATGCAGTTTGTCTACCTGATGGTACAGTTCAGCTAAATAATCGTAGATCCAACATTTTTTAATACTCTTGGGCAATGTTTCAGTGTAATACTAAAATTTTTAATATTGTTTGCATGATCTCATTAGCCTTTTAATGTCTGGTGGTATATTCAATGGATTACTTCTATATCCTCGCAAACGTTTGCAAATAATTGTGGGGGAAATAAAGCATTGTGAAATACCAATACCAATAATTTAGCAGACTAATGCACATTTAATAAGCGATTAATATTCTTATATACACACCAGCTCTGTAATCAGTTTTTACCTAATTACCAGTTGATCTGATAAATTTGTAACCAATTTTTATTGATTAATTCCAATTTAATGAAACACTGCGATCAGCGTTGTACTTCTTATCCCAAACTGGTTCAACAACGAACAGCACTGTGAATTTGATTGAAAACCTCTTTCAATCACAAATATCAGCCAGTTCTTTTGTGTCTTTCCATGAACTTAATTTACCTCCAGACAGATGGTCTTTTCTGGGAGTGATTTGTAATAATGGACATGTGTGGGCATTTGTCGCGAGTGAATTCAGTGACTAGTTAGTATGAGTGAAGGCAGACACTGGTTATTCTCCAGGGTCCTCGTCCATGGGGCTCGTCAATTATTGTCAGTCAGTTATCAGTGTTTCTCCTGTTCCTTGAGGTCTCGGTGGAGTAGAATCCCGCAGTCCTGCTGCTCCTGGGCTTTTAACCTGGGCTTGCACACTCTCAGCTCTTTCATCAAAAGCTTCCTGCCTATTTTGTTTCCCAGCACCGCTGAGAGTTATTGCTCATGACAACAACTGCAGTTCTCGCTTTTCTCTTGCTCCCTCGCTCTCCTTTCCCACTCGCTGGGATTGTATTACCCTGTGATATTCCAGCACTCTGTATTAAATATGCATGAACCCTAGAGATGAAATTAATTTTGGGAATGCTCACTTTTGAATGTTCAAATATGCCTTCATCTGCCTTTGTATCATACCATGAATTTGTAATTTCATTTAGGACAGAGGCAGTAGATTAAAGCTCCACCATTTGGCGACTGATCATTGAGAGACTGGAGAGGAAATGTACCGAAAATATCAATACGAGGGCGTAATTGGGATGAAAACAGGTGATCAGTTGAAAATCCATAATACGCTTAAGTTAGGACATCTGAAGGTGGAATTCCCATAATGAACATATTTCAACTAACATCAGATTGAGTGACCAAGCTGGATGGCAAACCTGGTGTGTGAAGTCGGGATGATTCTGCATAGAGATCATAGAGATGTTGGCTTTGCCAGACTTCAAGGCCATTGTGTGTTCTGCTTTGAGAAAACAATTGATTCTGATTAAATGGACAATGATTTTCAAATTCAAATTTTATTCGCTACGTACAAATTATATGTGGTAAAACATGTAGTGAAAAGTGTTTTTGATCATTCCAGCATTTAAACATAGGGATGTGGGAGATACAGCAAAATGTGCTAAAAAGGGAAATACAATAAAAAGATATAGAATAGAAATATGATAAAAACAAGATATAAAGATATGAAGATAAAATATGAAATATGTAAGTAAAATACAAAAGTACAAAAAAGTGACTCCAGTTTAAGATTTTGGTCTCAATAATCACCTTTTCTGTTTAAGCAACATACCCAACATGTCCAAAATTATGTTGTTGAAAAATACAAATTGTTTGTAGTTTTCAACTTAATGAAGTTCCACATTCCCATCATTGTTTTCAGTTTCATTTGTCAGCCAAGATGAGACACGCACAGTTCACCGACTAAAGTGGGTCACCTCCGTCCCAGATTTTACAGCAGTACACGGGTGATTTGTAGATTCTTTTTCTTTCTAACTTTCATTGACCCTATTAAGTGAAAATTTTGGTCCAATTAAACAACCACTTTTTGGCATTAGGATTTGTTTTGATCTTTTGGATTTGGTCACAGTAAGCAGCATTCCAATTAAGCAAAATTGACTCTTTGTGGTTGAAAAATGCTTTCCAATCTTCAAACCACATCATGCCTTCCCTGGGAATAAAACCTGACACATTGCTCAACACTCAGGAAAGCCAGGGCAGAGCGGAACTGTTGGTAGTGCTGTTGCATCCCAAAAAAGAGAACCCAAGGTCTGGTCCATGTATTTTCCCTTTTAACTGTTATTGTCCAAATACATGCATTTGGAAATAAAGACTATATTGTCCAAAAGGGTGATTGAAAGAGTTTGTCCTACACTCGAAAAATGTGTATTTGGTATGTACTTGTAACATTAACTTAAATGTAAGATGTAAATGTAACATAATCCGTTATTGTTTATGTTTGATCATAAAAAAAATCATGTCAGTGGAAGAGCTTATACAAATTACCACAATATGCCATGTTCTCTCAACACAATACAAATTAGTTTAGTCGATTACAAAATTTCCGGTGGGTGGTAGTAATGGGCAAAAGCATGATTACTTGGGCCAGCATGATTTCCTCTTCGTCATAAGTCTAGGACAAATCAAGTCATCTCTTCAAATGTCAGAAAGCGTAATCTTTAAAAACTTTTTCATAAAAACAGCACTTGTGCAGTTTTAACATCGATTCTTAACATCTTTATTGTTTTTAATGGGGATTGATATGGTTGAATGTGTCGTAGTTCATTCACAAGTTGTATCAGACCCTATAACAGCCAGGAAGAAAACACACCACCTACCTATATAACAAACCCCATTCTGATGTCTAATATACACATTGACGGTGAGATGCTAATTAACCTAATTTAAACATAATGTGTCCTTTTACAACAAATTGCTTTGATTGTTCCTTGTTAAAACGTAACAGGTTCATGTAAGCATTTATATGCTTTAATTTTAAGTTTAAAAAATGTAAAGAACTTCAAGCGCCAAATGTAAGTGTCTCATTGGCTCTTCCAAGGAACATTGGCTCTTAATGGACAGCCTATGAGCCTTCTTAAAAGACTTGAATATTTGGTCATAAAAATCTTTTGATGCAGGTTTTTTTTATAATTGTGTTGTGTTTTTCTGGCAGCAAATGTCTGTCAATCGTCTGAAATGTTTGATGAAAAAGCAAAACATACCATTTACGGTCTCTTGTCTTCAAGCGCATCTAGAGTTTTAAAAAAGCAGGGCTGTTGCTCATAAGGATCTTGCCTCGTTTTCATCGTTTTGTCTCTCTTTTCATGACCTGTTTAATGTATGAAAATATAATATTTTAGATAAATGAATTGGAGGGCATTGTTGCCATGCAAGATGGCGTCCAAGAAAATTATGCTAGAGCAAAGGTCATTAGGCCAAATTAACATCAACAAAATCATGTTTCCAATCCTAGAAACTTGTTAGATCAACCGAAAACAATTTAGTTGGACTGAAGAAAGCTCAAGTACCATTAACCATAAAACATCATGTTGCTTCATCATGTTTAATATTTGGTTTGATGAGCAAAATAGTTTCTTGCTATAGCAAAGCAATTGTATCGGGTCAAAATACTTTCCATAATTTTATTATGTTAATCCAGCAAGTCTTTTCTTTCAGTGTGGTTGGCACCCACCAATTGAGGGTGTAAGTATCCCTTTTCCATGACCCCGGCATGAAAGAGGCAGCTTAGAAGAGAAAAGGTATACAGTATTCGGAAAAACAAAGGTACATCAATTCACTTCATTAGTTCGATCATTTCCACGGTTTATCTATTGTTCACTTTTGCAGCAACTTTTCCTGTAAGTCACAGTCTCAGTGGAATTGAGCTCTAACAAAAAATACTGAAGTGTGTGATTGGTTCCCCATACGCATACACTCTAACTACATCTGCATAATTACATTCTGCTGCAGCGAAGTCTCTCTGGAGCCATATTGTTTGGAGACCAGTCAAATCCCCTCTCAAGCAGATAACCCAAAGGCTAAAAGAGGCTAGATTCAAGTGAGGCAGTTTTTACCCTTTACCCTTATGCTTATAATTGGAAATCCAGTTTTACCATCTTATCATCGATGCTGTGCATATGAGCCTAACTGCCACCTCAATCTGGGTGGGTCAATAACAGTTCGGGCTAGACGTGGTGGGTCGCTCATAGACGACCCCTGAGTTCTTATCAAGCAAAGTGGTTTTTGATTAGTGTTAATGGGGATTGGTAATGGCCTTTGGCTGTTACATGGATGGTCATGCTTCAAGTCAGGGTGCACTGTGGGAGTTGTTTGTTGTTGTGAATGCACACACATAATTGCCTTTCTCAAGGGCGCACAAGCCGTGTATCGCTTGCCTATAGTGTGTGTGTGAGACATACATTCCATTTGCTGAGTTTTGCGGCCAATTTATTAGTGTAATGCTTAATATTTGTGTTGTGATCTCTTGTACCTGGACAGTAAAAACAAAGAAGCGCTGGCCCTTCCGCTCGCATTCAGTTCAGTCTCTCTGGAAATGGCCTGAATTCTAATGGAGCTCTGTCCTTGTATGCTAATGAATGCTTAATATTATTCTTATGAACTGCCATTGACTTCATATGTTAGCCAGCACTCTGTCAAATTAATGTCAATTCCATTAATGGGGTTGTCCATTCTCTGGCTCTCGCCTTCTCGCCGCTCTCTCATTCTTGCAGCTGGAAGATTCTCTCTCCTGTATATTCGCAATGGGCATTTGCCACAGAGAAAAAAAGAAAAAGGAATCAGAGAGTGTACAATTAACGCCCAGGGTCATTTATCAAGACTGGGACCAAGAAGTGCAGAAGAAACTCAGGCGATGAAAATCTGTTGTGAGGAATGTCACTGAGATATTAGGTTTAATATATCAAATCATGGCTCTTCCCAATGGTGCTGAGCCAACAGCGGTTCAACAACTCACGCTGCGTGTAAACACAGTTCGCCGTCTGCATCGTAAACGACAGGAAGTGGTCAGCGTGCAAAAAAATTGACAAATGCAGCAAAGTGGCGATGTCTCGCTATCTAAAGTTGTCATGATTGATGTGTGGTTTTGCAAGCTATCATCACTCCTGCAATTCAATTTGAGAATCTAAGCAAACTTTCAACTCGCCATCAAGCGCGTGAAGGATGAGCTCACCTTGAACGCATTGTCTCTGTAGATCGTGATCGATGTTACGTTTGCAAGGCGATGTGGCAAACAGCAGTTTAGCGGGATGCTGAAAACGCTGTTTGATTTGATGATGACTGCTTACCTGCCGATCTTGGCTGGGAATGCTCTCGGCAAAAGAAAGACATTTATGAATGGACCTTTACAGGGTCAGGCTGGTCTATATTGCCATGACACTTAGAAATATTAAGGGTTCAAGCTGAAGAGACTTGTAACCATCTGGTCATGCAGGTCCATGGCAGCTGTTGTCCAGCTGCAAAAAGTTGGACTTACCACACAGGAGTTGCAGGTTCAGATCCCGGTCTGGTTGGTTCCACAACTGAGTACCCATACGTTCTTAAACCTTTACTTCACTGTTTGTGAAGTGGGTAAATGCAGAGCACAAATTCGATATGGTCATATTGGCAAACTCAGTTCACTTTTTATTACCACGTAATAAGAATAACATAATCAAGGACAGCTTGACAGAAGAAGATTGACACCAGTGAGCAGATATTTACAAAGATGTATACAGTCGACTCCTTTTAATTGGGACACATTGGGACACGACCATTTTGCCCCAATAAACCGGCGCAAATTTGCTTTATGATTTGGACTTCAGGATTTCTCCCTATACTTTAACTAGCCGGTACTGCACAGTGAGCTTTGTTTTGTTTCAGAGAGTTTTGTTTCCCAGTCTAAATTTCGAACTGCTCTGTTTATTTCACAACGCTGCTTCAAGATGGTCTACGGGGGTAAAAAGCAAATTGTACGCAACCTTTGTCCTGAAGGTGGCGCCACATGTTATCACTTGAATTGTACTGTACGTAAATCCAACGTTCGAATTTCAATTTCCCTGGTGAAAGAATATGTAATTGGACTATAAAGCAGCTCTGGTGAACTAGAAATTAATTTAGAAAATCTTTTCGGCCCAAGATTATTTATACTGGCTCTCTAGATGAGGAAAATATAGAATATGAAAATCTTTTTGAAAAATTGTTCTTTTTTAGTGTTTGAATAATAAGTGCTAGAGGTCAGTACAGCTCTAAGACTCATGATACAATCTCCTAAAACAGGCAAGAATGAAGACTGAACTCATCGATGAAGCTACCAGCGTCAGACACTGTAAAATGTACAGAAAGGCAGAATTTGTTGAATATGCCTGGGAAGGAAGTATCAAAAAGTATCACATTCATCATTCACTTTTATCGAGCTGCAAAAGCTGAACATTATACCCGTTTATTTCTTCATGGATTTATTCATTCATAAATATTCATCCTCCGTCATGTCACACACGCACACAATTTATCGAAAAGAGAAAATATTGCTTTTCTAATATTACACACGGAGATTTATTGGCTCTCATTACCATTGTTATCACAGTAGCTTTCAAGTAATCTATTTTTACCACTATGGGCGTTTGGTATTTACTGCACTGAAATATCATTCGCCATCATACATCTTTCTCCAGGAATCCATATAAGTGCAGAATCAAAGACAGAAATCTGCAGCACAAAGCATTCTGGGACCCCGCAGTGCTTGAATTAAGCATCTCTTTAATGGAAATGGTCTATTTGCTGGGGCTTTGGAATGATCCGGCCTGGAGTTTAATTGGACCGTTGAGTTTACACAACGTATGAAATGCTGGTAATGTATAGAGACTATATGCTACAAACAGCACGTCTGTCCAGAGCTTTCGTCAGTTTGATGAGATCAGAATCTGATTTAAGATGGGAGGAAATAACAGGAGAGAAATGAAATGGTAATGACTATTGATTACCTATGTGCATATGACCCCGTAGCTCTTGCTTTGCATACTTAAACCAACTTAGAAAATTGAATTTGCTAATTTTAGACCATGCGGCTGAAACAAAAATGCCCATGTTTACTGTGAGAACAAAAAGAGACTTTAAAAGAGAAATTAATACTTTTCACGTTGGGCGTTATTGATCAATTTAAATGATTATGATTCATTAATATTGTATTATGTTATTATTATATGCTTGAACTATATTATATATTACACATTATACTTTTAAGGTGCACAAAAACATTATTATTATGAGGGTTTTTAGTGGGAAAGTTCCGAAATGCCTTAAGTCCAATATATTTGAGCGTGTGTCTGTGTGTGTGTGTGTGCAACCTGTAGTTTATAACACATTAATGTGTTATGCAGCGTATATATCTTATTACTGCACTCAATAATAGATCAGATTAGATGATAATAAAAGATAGCTGATAACTGATTGCAATCGTTGTGTGTGTGTGTGTGTGTGTGTGTGTGTGTGTGTGTGTGTGTGTGTATGTATGCTTGTATATTAAAAGTATGAAGTGGACGACTATGTCATCAGGGGTATTTGAATGGATGGTGCACTGCTGCCCTCCACTGGACAAAGGCAGTTACATCACATTTAACTAGCACTTGAACATTTTTAGATTAAATATGATTTATGCTTTTAATATATTTAAAAGGAAATTATTTGAGGATATTTTTTATTTATGTCATTCATTTTCATAAGGTCACTATTTGAGGTGGAAAAATTTGGTGAATTCACAATGTATGATATATTTTATAGTATTGTATAATATAGTATATTTTATATATAGTATAGTAGTCTATCTATCTATCTATCTATCTATCTATCTATCTATCTATCTATCTATCTATCTTTCTGTCTGTCCATTTTGGTTGTCGATCCTTCAATTCTTCCAACCAGCAGAATCAATTATAACATTTCTTAAAACAATTTTAAAGAAATTATGGTAACACATTGTCCCAAGTTTTGCTAGTTGAGTTCTGTCCCTATATGAGACTGATCAGACAAACAGATTTCACCTATTTGATTCACGACATACTATAAACATATGACACATAAACACAATAATGCTTAGTGATTGTGTTTTTAATGGTCAGCCAAGGGTTAACACTGACAATCTCAGTACATTCAACATCAAAAGTCGCTATGGCAAAATGGATTGCACCAGGTACAGCGTTGGTGTAGGGAGGGAGAAAGAGAGATAAAAAGAGATGGGGGGAGTGAGAAATGATGCAGAACGGAGAGAGTTTGTGACAAAGAAAGAGAAAAGAAAGAAATAAACTGTACTCCTCAGTGTTACTTTATTAAAGGAGTGGGGGAGAGAACATTAAAAAGTTGCATTAAACAGCACGACTTCTTACGGGAGACATTTTCCGAACAAAGGTATGACAGAACAAGGAAGTGCAGGCTTTTCAGAACAAATAAATGTCTGACAGTGCTCACTGGACTGACGCTCCCCGTCTACAGCGTGACCTTTCAATGCAGCCAGAGTGTCGACCAGCTTAAATGGCCTTGGAAGCCTTGGGTCGGTTGAGAACTACATGTTCCAGCTGTCCGGCGTCGGAGATGTCATAGCTAGTCTTGTACTTGGCCAGGATCTTCATGAGTGGACGTAACTTCAGCCACCACTGCTCTTTGGGAATCCTGTGACTGCAAAGAGACTCTTTCAGGTCCAAAACTGGATGAAGAAAAGTTCTGTGTAGTGTGTGAAGCGGGAACGTACACAAAGTCAGTTTCGTCCTTCAGCTGGACCACAGGCTGGAAGACCATGGCACGTCTCCTCATCCCCAGCAAACAGGCCGAGTCCTCTGTGTTAGCAAACACCCTCCCTGCTCAACACACACACACACACACACACACACACACACACACACACACATGCGCGTGCTTACTGTGTTTGAAAGCTTTAGGCGGCAATACTGTCCATAAAATGTATACACTACTTGGTGATTATGCTTTCTAATATTTAACAAGGAAGCAAGTTTGGCAAGTAAAACACCATACCTTCATCTTTAATCATCCACAGGAAAAGCAAAAAAGCAATACAATAAACACAAATTTGAGCTGAAAAACTCATCTTTGTGGACTTCAGAAGTCTTAAACTTCTTCGGTAATGAACTTTGTCACTTATATAAGTTAAATAACTTGCTTTACTGCCGCAGGACATGATCATCGCTGGTCGTACCTTGTTTGTAGGACTCGTTCAGTTTCTTCGAGATCCACTGCATGGCTTTTGCACCAATTTTGGTTCCAAAGTTGCGATCAAATGGAGAAGGAGCGCCACCCTAATAGAGGAAATAGCAAGTCTGTGAGAAATACTATGTGAAGATTACAACTTGTCCTTGTAATGTTAAGATTAATAGAATATATTAATATACCAAGAAATATAAGAACCAGCACTAATCAGTAATATTCACAGAACAGAAAACAAAAGATAAAAGAGTCACAGAGTTAATGGACTAAGACTAGTGAGCAAGCCATTTGGACACAGTGGATGGAGGAAAAATGTTGCAAAAGAGCATCCATTGAACAAAATAATATTCTGTTCAAAACTAAAAATTCTAGAAAAAAATGTTAAATATTTCCTGAATTGTGCTAATTATCAAAATCTATTTGACAGATCTATATGTGAAGTCACAGAACCTGCCAATCCCACAAATAATCAAAGAACAGACCTGGCAAACGTTTCAATTTAATTCGCAATTGCATACATTTTTTTCATTTTCTGTGAGCGAACGTTTCCCACAGAAATTAAGAAAAAACTTCAACGCAGCTGCCAATATAACCTGAAACTTGTCTGGAATATCAATGCCTACAAAATGAAGGCGAACGCTGCGCTGATCATGTGTGCTACCTGCTGCATATGGCCCAGAACATTCTTCCTGCAGTCAAACACCCCCCTGCCCTCCTCCGTGTACAGCTGATAGATGAAGTCTGTGGTGTAGTTCTCATTGCTGTTCTCGTTCCTGTGGGAACACAAACCAGCGGATGAAGAGCATCAGAGCTGAGCAGCAAAGCTTCTCAATGTTACCTCAGGATCAGGCCCCTCTGAATGCTAGTCTTCATTTTCGCGGTTAAATGTTCCACGTTAGACTGAAATAAAAGAGAAAAATTAGTTTCACTCCAGAAAAATGTTTTTGTTCATAGTGATGTTTCCAAGTCCCAAACACGTAGGACTTTTGTTTTGCTTTTTGTTACGGTATGTTTGTTTTGAACATGCAAGTTTAAATAAATCAAATAAAGCACTTTTACATCGAAATAAATTATACCAATAATAAATAATAAATTAACCAAAATCACCAGTAGCTTATTCTATGTGTATTCACAACAGACAATTTGAACAGAAACTTTTACTGAATAGAAATTTCATTTAGCATGAAGCGCTAATTGTATATCCAATCCAAAAATATGAAAATACATCTGTAGCATCATTACCAAAACAATAAATTGTCTTTTTGGTTTGTCTTGTTATTTTTAACATTTTAAAATAATAAGTTTAATTTAAATTTTGTTGTTTTACGCTTTTTAACTGCCATTTTCCGTCAGTATCGGATTAAGTGATTTTTTTTACTCTACTAAAATATATTTTCTGAATATATTTCTTTTGACCGTAGGGACGATATCCCCAGGACCACTTGTGTTCTGCGTCCCCCCGATTGAGATAACTCGTGTCGTGCTTTTAATGGTAACCTGTAGGTCTCTGATGTCGAACGGCTCCTCATAGATGTACGCAGCATCGGCTCCAGCTGCTAGACCCCCAACACTAGCCAGATATCCACAGTAGCCCCCCATCGTCTCGATAATGAAGACACGGCGCTTGGTTCCACTGGCCGACTGCTTAATACGATCACACGTCTGAGAAAAAAGCAGCAGAATCTCAGCTGTTGCTGTGGCTTTGTTTCCACTGAATCACCGTCACACCAAGTGGATTACAGGCCGGAATTAGACTGTGACTTTTGATTTAATGACCATTTCCAAGACAAATCAGTTCGGGGAGATGGATTTGTATGCAGACAAAGTAATGTTGGTCTGTGCTAAAGTTAAGTGCACTCAGCAGAAGACAGAAGGAAATTGATGAGACACAAGAATGCAATGCACATCAAATAATTCAAACTAAACGTTCTAAACTCTCTCAAGTTTTAATCCGCTCTCTTGTCTAACAGGGCTGACCTCAGGTGTTAAAAGCAAAAGCCTGAGTAAAAATCTCAAGCTCTTCAATCAAAGTGATGTAAATGCAAGACAGCTTCAGACAGGCAGGTTGTTCTTACCTCCACAATGGCATTGAGGGCCGTATCAGCCCCGATACTAAGATCCGTGCCGGGCACGTTGTTACTAATGGTGGCTGGCAGCATACAGAGCGGGATGCAAAACTCCTCGTGGTCGGCGCGAGCATCACACAGCTGCACCAGACACTCTAAAGCCTTTGATGGGTAGTGCACGCAAAGCAGGAACCAATGGGACAGGAGAATGCACATGTTAGACCAGCAGGGGGAGCTACTGGTGCAGGAGTGGACCATGGTGCTCAGACGCAGGCCGTGTGACACCTGCCATGGCTTTCCATTGGGGGAGTAGAGGGTGACTTCCTTGTTCAGACAAACTCGCACAAATGCACAGAGAAGTGGGAGGAGCCTAATGCATGGATTGCCCAATCTGTCCACATCAGCACATTCCAAATCGAATCAGCACATTGGTGTTTAATATTTGATGGTGTACAACTCAATTGAATTTGCTGCACTCTGTGTTAATATATGTGGCTAGTAAAAATATGACGTGTCATTGGATGCCATATCAACATTGAAAAGAACCTTTTTATGTTCGTTTCTCCTTTCTAGCTGACTTTAGTTCCTTATAATGATTGAACAATTTGCTTAAAATACACGAAATCAAAAACAAATGTAAAAAGAAAACAAAAAAAACTCTCACAATAGGTACTCAGTCAATGATTGTTGGCCTGATTCTTAAAATCAAAAGGAAATCATGAAGAGAAGTCAGTTAATGTGTTACTGTAAATCCCGAGGGTACGTAAAGTGAAAGTGTCGGATACATGCATAACCATGAATGTCATGTCTGGGCCAGGCCACTGGCAAGAGAAGCAATGCAGACAGCTTTTTGTTTAGCAGGGGTCAGCGCTTTGTTTTGACGGGCTAATGCTATGTGATCATAACACAGCGCGGACTCAAGTCACATGACAGGCATAAAACAAAAACACAGCACATGCCACCATGCCATCCCACTTACCGTCCAGCTAACTGGTTTACTAGCCAAACCAGTAAAACACATCAAAGCTGACATGGATCACCCCACGACATGTTTTAATACATTTCCCAAGACTGCAAATAATAATTTTATTATTATTATGATGAGATACATTATACTTGTATTTAGGATTAAATCATCTTTATTTCTATATTTCATAAGTATTTCATAAATATGTATAGTAGATATACACACAAAATGTAATAAATTAATATATACAAAGTGTGTATATATAATTACATTTAGAATTTTCAAAATGTAATTTCCAACAAAAATAAGTCAAAAAACATTGGTCTCATTCCTCACTTTTTCAACCCTTCGCAAAAGAATCTCTCTGGTGATTGGCTGGTAAACACAAGGTATGATTGGCTGGTAAAGAGGACACAGAGCATCAGCTGTGATTGGCTGGAGAGCGAGCGAGCGGCGTCACGGAAGCCCGACTTACACTCGTGATGGCGTTCAGGGCCGTGTCTGCACCAATGCTGAGATCGGAGCCGGGAACATTGTTGGAAACAGTGGCCGGCACCATGACCATCGGCACACACAACTCCTGATAAGTTCCACGAGCTGCTAACAACTCCATGATTCCCAGGTAGGCCTGCAGGGCAGAGCTGGGTTTTTATCGGATGTCACTGGTTCCGGCATGGCATACAGAGTGCGGGAACAGAGAAGGCATGAGAGAAAAGCAGGGCAGGACTGGAGAGAAACCAAGTGGAAAGCCATGGCCATCACAACGGAGAGCATGAGACAACGGATCCACTCCGTACACACACTTGTACAAAAACACACATCCTCACGATGTCCTGAAGAGAAGGTGAGCAGGAGGACAGTCGCATGAAATGACTAGTGGATAGCAGATGCACTGTTTGGAATTCAGGTTCAATCTCAGATAGCTAAACTAGTCAATGCAAGCTTTGGGTGCTGAGGTGATCAATTATTTAGACACTTAGGAGAAGAATAGGAGCACAAGTAATGGATCAGGCTCTAGGTGATGCGAATGGAGAGTGTATGCGACAATAAAACACAAAAAAATCTGAAATTACCCAACACTGAATATTTTTTTAAGGACACACATACTGTACTTGCATATATATCAAAATGGGATCTCAGCACTGACTTACATAGTATAACAATATGTTACCCGACGTTCTGACCCATCAACATATCACCCACCCTCCTATTTACTCTATCTAAAAAAGTGTACCCTCAGCCGAAGTGGACCACAGCCAAATGTCCCCATAAATGTCTATAAAACATTTTACTATACAAACCTAGCAATTTGCTCCCCACTTTGACCTACACTAAATGCATGTACACACAGCTACACAAAATACAAAACACTCAGTGAGAAGCACATACCTCAAAACCTCCAACCACTAGTAAGGCATTAATGTTATGTTTTCGTATCTGTTCTGCAATTTTGTCGATGTGCTTAGCTGGAAGTGTTCTGAAAATGACAGAGAAAAGCTGTCAGTGTTCAACTTGAATCCTTCTATGATGGATCTTCTGTCCAAGTACCGTTTAGTGCCAAGGAGTGATCCACCTTGCCCTGTCCATCCACCCACATCAGCCCACTTGACTTCCTTTATCTAAAAAAAACAGTGTTTTATAAAGGATGAATAATAATTATTATTGGCTCTGTAGTCAGAACATGGTATTGCGGTTGTTAAATTAATTTCTGTTAATCTTGTAGTTGTAAAGGGGAAGTCTAATGTGATGTTATAGCTGCCAGGTAATATAGTTATCTGGTTTCTTTACTGCCTCAAATGTGTAAAAGTGTTGAGGACATCCGGCTCTTAATGTGATTACAGAAGAAACGCAATTAAAACAATTGGATTTGAGAAGGCTGGCGGAAACCATACACACATCTCTTAAACACCATTGACATTGCTCATGGGAAAAGTGCTAAAAGTGTTTTGTTACAGAAAACAGGGAGTTGGACCTGTCACCTAGCTGTTGCATGTTTGGCGTGCCCTGGCTTAAAGCTGCCCACTGCTCCAGGTTTGTGTGTGTTCACTTCACTGCATTGTTAAACGCAGAACACAATTCTGGCAAAGCCCCTAGTGGCCATATTAACAAACCTATTTTCACATTATGTAAATCATACAGTATGTGATTTGTAATTAAACAGTGAATTATTACCGTAACTTACTTGTCCCTTATAGAATCCTTCGAAACCGTCATTGACGGCAAACATCTTGTGTCCCTCTGAGATCCCAACTCGTACAGCAGAGCGCACAGCAGCGTTCATGCCCGCGGCAGGAGCGCCCACATTCAACACCGCCACGTTAAAATTGCTCTGGAGAGACAACATAAACATAAAATCGGTTTCCACATCCATCAGTTTATGTTGCACATGAGTCGTCACCCACCGCTTCTCGCCTGTCGAGATGAAATTACCAAAGAAAATATCTGACTGAAAGGACTATCTCACAAAAGAAGCTTATATAAGCAATGTCGATGTTGGTCTCGTATTTCTCCATCAGGCTTTTCAAACATTTAAAGTTAGCTCTCTACTCCTTAGGCATTTTTCTCCCCTCAGTGAGTTTTGCTTCCTAGCCACTGACGCCTTTCAACTGCTCACAGTCTTAATCAGTGTTAACTTCTTACAATAATAAATGTGACAAGAGCAAGTATGTGTGTCGTGTCAATTAATTCAGAGAAACCCGGAGTTGAACGACCCGTAAATCACTTTCCGATAAACAAAACTCAAGCGGACAACTATTAAGAGCGAGTTATGATCTTATTGAGGAACACGAACTTTCAGTCTCACACAGAACATGTAAATACTGTCAAATTTGCTCATCTTGCTTTATTTTGCTCTGTAGAGAGATTTACTGTACTTTTGCTTAAAGACTAAGCTATAAGCATACACCTAAAAAGCTTTTAACCATTTAACACCATTAAACCAAATAACATACATAATTTAAATGGTTTAGACATAAATGTTCTGTATAAAAATGTTTTAGTTTAAGATAAAACAAACTCATTAAAATATATTATAAAAATTATATAAACCAAACATTAGGACACGGCTGATGACATTTATAAATAAACTTGTCACACAGTGAGACAAAAAGTTGCGAGTACATCATCTGAGCAGTGCAATTAGCAAAAAGTGTACTGTAAAACATACTGTAAGTCAGGATCAGACCTCTTCATTATGAGGATGTGAGTGAGAGCAAACTGCTGAGAGACAGTAATAGGGAGGAATGCATTTGCACCGGCATAATAAAAAAACAAAGAAAGAACGGAGCTAAAAATATTCATTCAGAAGCTTTGCTGGAAGCAGAAAAAGTCAGGCGGGACTCCTTCATTAATCTTGGTGTCCGCAATAGTGTCTGCAGCATGTTTTGAATGGCTAAATACGCTAAGTTGACATGTCCGTCATAATACAGCTGGTGAACTGCTGCCTGATGATGCAACATTAGAGTAGTGTCACTCACGCGAGGAAGCTCTGTCTCTGGCTTGCGGTGAGCCAGGAGTTTGTAGGTCCTCAGGTTGTTCTCAAAGCTCCTGCAACAGAAATACAGATGTTTGAAATTGCTGCTTCCAAGGCCAAACTGTTACAAAATAAATCTTTCTCTGTTACTCTGGACCTTAAGTTTGGATTCAACACTGGATTTGTAGCCAACCAATCACAGAGCAGAGCACACACATTCACACTCCCACTCACACCTAACGCCAATTTTCCAGACTCCAATTCTCCTGCGTGTCTTTAGACTGTGATATTTAGACTTTATTCTCAAGAACATGCAAGCTCCTCACTGAAAGACCCTAAGCAGGGTTTCCCTTAAACACACCCCAATTTTGCTGATGCTCATAGCTGCGAAGTAATTTTAACTGATTTGAACAAAGACTTGTTGACACAATCACGTGAACGCACGACAAGTTAAATTATTTTGCAACAACAACTAGAACATAGAATATGCTTTAAAGAGTAACAAACTTTACAATTCTTAGCTATTTGATATAACAAAGAAAACCTGATCATTGTAAAGCAGCTGATGAAATACAATTCTAACAACAGCTTTAAAAAAAACAGACATTTTAACAAGACAAGTTTCATCAGAACAATTCCAGTTTTGCATTATTGTATTGGACTTTGAGTACATGAAGCTCCTGCTGCTCCTCCGTTTGATAACAATGTGACTCATTATAATAAATGTAATTAACATGTTCGCAAATATGCTAATTTGACATACCTGCCACGCAACTGCACGGCCTCCTCAAACCTCTTCTCATCCATGGCCTTCTGCACCTCCTGAGTCTACAAGATAAGAGTTAGACATTTACATGGAAAAATGTGCCTTTTAAAACTACAATGGCAGACAGATAGAAGTGACAAGACATACACAAACACGCAGACAGGCGTGCACACACACACACACACACACACACAGAGAGAAAGGCAGACAAATAGATCTGTCCATCTATTCAGCACCCTATGTGTTGTCTGTCAATCAATTAATCAATCAACAAATCCATCAATCAACCACAATCAATCCATCCATCCATCTATCAGACAGACAGACACAAAGACAGACAGACAGACAGATAGATACAATCGACCAAATGACTGTAAAGAAAGAGACAGATAAACAGGCAGATAGAGACATTAGAGAGATATAGATAGATGGACAGACAGATAGATAGACAACAGAACAAGACTGACAAAGAATAAGACAGAGAGAAAGAGAGAGTGAGAGGATGAACAAACATATCAATGTAACTCCTATCAATGCACTGCAAATATACAGTTGAGGAGAGGGGCTAATACATTTGTCCTCAACTGTAAGTTGTATTTCCGCTTTCTGTTGAGGTTCAACTGGGTCCCTCTGTTCTTACCATCTGCACACACTCCATGAGGGGCAGCCGCACAGACTGGTTGCCACACAGAGAAACCACGCAGGCTGGTGTGTTTGCTGTGGTCTCCAGCAGGGCCAGCACGGCCTCCACTCCCATACGACTGGCCTGAAAACAGCACAGCCATTAACACTTCACTTTGAGAAATATTTTAGAACATAAAGCAAGACAACCCATTATTACTGTACCTTAATTTACATTACATTAATATCGAATCATCTGCCATGAAAAAATGTAATTAATCGAATAATTACATTTCACAATAAATAATTCAACACTTGATAAAATGTCCATAGCTAATCAGTTAAATAAAGGGTCCCACACCAGAATCCTGTCAAAAGCTGAAGGGGTTCCTCCTCTCTGCACGTGGCCCAGGATTGTCACGCGCGTGTCGAAGCCCAGACGCTGAACCACCAGCTGAAGAAGAAAGAGAACTTAGGTGCTATTTAGCTCTAAATACAGCATGAATCAGTTTCTTACAAAGAAAAGTTTTACTATACATACGGCCCTAGCGTGTAACACTTACAGGTTAAATACGGAAATGGCGATCACTGGCTAAATAATAGTTAATTAAATAATAGAATTATTAATAGTCTTAACTTTTAAAGACAAAATTTTAAAAAAGTCGACTCAAAACTAACAGACAGACACGCGCACACACACACACACATGCGCGCACACACACACACACGCAACACACACACAAGTGGAAAGTGGATGAAGTATTCTTTTTTTTCCACATACAAATTTAAAATGTCAATTTCAATACATTTAAAATTGAAAGAAAGTCAAATCTTTAAGCATCGTTATGTACATCACTTAAATACCCCACCCACACACACACACACACACACACACTAACAGAGGAGAAAAAGTACTCTTTTTCCCACATACAAATTTAAAATACAGAGGCGAGATTTATCTTTATCTTGCGTGCACTTGGAAGAAAATAAGCAAAGAATTTGTTGGCATGCAAAGAATGAAAAGTCCAGCAGGTGAAATCATAATAGCATTCCATGCTAGTTAGTAAACGTGAGCCCATTATCAGCAGTCATAACAGAAATTATTCCATAAAATATGACAGAATTGTTTGCCATTGTTGAATAAAGTTGCTATTTATTATTTTGTATTATTTTGCCTAGAATATCAACACTCTGGGCATAAATATACTAAATTTCGAAAGAAATGATCACGCCACTTTTCTATATGGTGTTTACAATCGAAATCGAAAGAGAAATCACAAGCGCGGGAGTGAAGAAATCCAAACGTGTGTAAGTTCCTCTTTGGTTAGCGGTTTAAAGTTCAGAGGTGACCACAGGCGGCTTACCGTAAAGAATGTGTGCGTTTAAGCAAACCACAGCAAGATGGTGAAGGCACACAGCTCAGACAGGTCAGGGGTCAGCGCAGGAGCCGGGTCGCCGCGCTTCCCGTGTACTTACATTTTTTACATGTTCAGAGGTAATTGGCTGGTTGTTACGATCAATCGCACCCTCGGCTACTATTATGATATTCAGCCTTTTCATTCCTGCCCGTTTCTACAAGGGTAAGAGACCACATCACATAAAGATGGAACACGACAGTGGGAGGGACACAGAAAGCTGGAGCTCAGGCTGCAGAAGTGGGCGACTTATTGGGCCGCTTACTGTATGTTTCCGCAGGCTTCCAGATTTTTGCTCTCTCCCCTGAGAAGCATTCAATACTCACATCCTTGACAAAACTAGAGGTAATAGCTTTTCCATGTCTGTCGATGGCTCCTTCTGAAACTATGATTATGTTCAACCTTGTACCTCTGGATCGAGTCTGGGATGGTGAACACATTTGTCCCAGAAAAAAACAAGCTTGTTACAAACATAAATGGAAGTAGCAATGCTAGCTTTAGATTCATATTTAGATTGCATAAACTTGGAGTTGACTTGAAGTATGAACTGACTGTCTAATCAAAGATGTTTTGAGTTTACCCGACTTTATTTTCAAAGATGGACCAAATACCAAAGTTTACTGAAGGAAATTGAAACTGTAAAATTCTGCAAAGCTGTTTGGACTTTCCAACTTTTGTAAAGTCATTCAACATACTTACAAATGTAATCTGACAAAAAGCAAGTTGTGTTCTCAAATTAATTGGCAGTTGACTGTTTAAATTTAAAAAATAAAATAAATTGAACCTTTATTAGTCCCTCATGGGGAAATTTTTTCTCTGCATTTAACCCATCCGATCAGACATGAACTCGGAACAGTGGGCAGCCACGGTGCGGCGCCCGGGGGGCATGTGGGGGTTCAGTGTCTTGCCCATGGACACTTAGTTGTAGAACGAGTTGTAGGGGGGATTCGAACCGGCAACCTTTTGGACACCAGTCCAAGTTCCCTACCACTGGACCACAACTCCCAGACCACAACTTAAATACCATATTGTATTCTCAACGTCAACAACAAGGTTCAATGTACTTAAGGGTTAATATGACAAATGGCAAGTCGTATCCCCAACTTCTTTAGATGTAAAGTGTTTCAATGTGTTTCAAAAAGCTTATTTGACAATTAGCAATTTGTGTTTTATATGTTATATTGTAGTCTTGGTGCTAAATATGATTTCTTCAGATCTGTATTTGTGTTTTACCGCAGAGAGTTTTTGACACATTTTTTCTTCCCATCCATCCTCAGGGGGCATTTCAGGAATCAACACCCAGTCTGCTCCACAGGCCAGAGCACTCACCAGCGCCAGATACCTTCAAATACAAGCACATGCTCGCACTGAAAATATGTCAGGAGAAAAGAACAGTCATATTTCTTCAGCATTATAAACCTACCCACAATGCCTGCCCATCACCTCCAGCACAAATGTCCTTTGGTGACTGTAATCAACAAACATTGATTTGTTATTACATATACTATATATATATATATATATATATATATATATATATATATATATATATATATATATATATATAAACCGGTATATAGTTTTGGCTTTATTGTTCAGCATTATATAGTTTATTATATATTCTTACATTATACACTAGAACGTTTTAATTATTTAAAGTCCATACAAATAATATGAATTATATGATCTTAAATGAATGTATATATTTATATTCTATTTTTTTTTTTAGATGCATTTAAAATACGCCGGTTTGGTACAAATACCAAAGAGGTTATGCCCTTTGGGGGACAAGCAACTAAATATTCTAATCTTAAATGAATGCACAATTTCTACAAATTAACATCCATTTGAATTTATTTTTCTCAGATCTGAGGAATATCAAGGGATGAGGAACCTTTGAGCAGTTGTCATGATGGCATCCACCACTTCAATGATCCTGTGGAGAGCAGAATCTGTTCCTATTGTCATGTCGGTGCCACAGAAATCGTTGTCAATAGATCCCACCATGCCCACAATATGAAGAGCAGAATATTTCTGAGCCGCCTCTTCATCAATTAGACCTGCATAAAATATAAACAGTTTAAAATACACTGAAAAATGTGCAAATGGCACGTCGTTACTCTAAAGAAGCTTTAATACTTGAGAAGATTGCATGTGCTGTATTAAATTTTTTTTAACTCTTTTATTTAAGAACTTTTACATGATCTTGTTTCGTTGTAAGCTTAATAGGAGACAATAGATGTTTAACTACGCTAATTATGTAAGTAACCATCAATGTGTCTTGTTATGTGAGCAGTGAGGTGCATTTCTACCTTTATTTGCAATTCACATAATGCTGATTGGACTCTCTTTATATCCCAGCAGACATCACGTAATAAAGTTGACGTCAAAATTGAGTCAACGCAAAGTAAAGTTATTTGATGTCATTCTGAACTCAAGTTAACAGACTTTTTTCGTCACATTTACATTGAAATCTGTACCCCAGTTTGGCGTAAATGTGATTTTGATGTTAAGTTGGCGGACATGGTACTGACATCAATATTTTTTTATAAAATTTACATTGAAATTTATACCCCAGAATTAACACACATTCAAACAGAAAAAAGATACCCTGAATGGCCCATAAGGTGACTTTGGTTCGTTGATTATTTGTAAAGGTACAAAATTCCTTCTGACAGAAAGAGATATGTACTTTCCACAACTTCGTACCAATTTGCTTTAATATAGAATCAGTAATTCCAAATGTATTTAGTTAATCGATTTTAGACATATTCTGTTGTGTCACATGTAATTATACAAAACATTCTTTTCTCTTTTAAATTATCGAGCAACAATATTTTGACGTTCTATATGTAATTGCTCAAAGCGACCACTATGGTGTAATTGTAGCAGACTGTGCGGTGTCCGCATGTCCTTGGCCCTTTCGGGTTTGTCATTGGTTGACAATAGAATATGTGGACCAATAGCGTGCATATTTGTCTAATCGTCATTGTGTGTGTGTTGGGCAGCAGGATGACTTAACAGTGTGTCGGTGTGCTGTGTCATTTTCTAACCTGTGAGGCGCTATTACTCTCTAGGCGCTCACTGAACTAATGAAAGTTCAAGTTCTGAGCATTTGTAAGATGCTTTTCAAAGAGTCTTAAAGCGCACGTGCGAATATGTAAGAGGATTGTTGCTTTTTATTCATTAGTTGTTGGTGTTAAAAAAATATGGCTATGAATATCACCATGAAAGAGAGTCTCTTTGTGAAGGGAGTCTCTCACCCATCAAGACAAGATACTGTACGTGTAAAAAAAAAAAAAAAAAAAAAGCGGTTTGTCTCATTCATCTAAAGGTAAGAGTTTGTTCTGATAAAGGATTAAAATGACATGCATGAAATTACATCATAATGAGACCAAAATGATGCTCCGTAAACATCAAAATTATGTTATATAGTGACGTCAAAATTATGTTATTTGTTTGACATCAATTTGATTTTCAAATACCACCAATTTTTGATTGTGTTTGATTGACTTTTGATGTCAAACATTGATGTTATTTTGATGCCGGCATGACATATTTTGCCCACTGGGAAGGCATTTTACAGATTTTTCTGTTTGCTTAAACCCAAACTGTGATTCTTGTAGCACAATTTCTAAAAGTATTAATGCGTATAGCAAAACCACTCACAGAGTTCACAAAATTAAAAGCACAAACTCTGTCTTGCACTCAGTTTGCAATTTTGTAACACATTTTTCAACACTCAGAACTCTGTGCTTACACTCAATTACCAAATTTCCTACACACTACTGGCAAAATTATACACATGTATCGCTATCATTAACATTATTTGGTCAACTTTCTGGCACACTTTCACATGTGAAAACTGATTTAGATTATTAGTTCACTTTGCAATCAGCCTATGCACTATACATAAGCCACAGGTAAGCTGTCTATGTGGAGTACAATGGAGGGAGCAGTAAGAGTGTGGAAAGTAAGAATCAGGAGGCCGAGAGAGAGGACGTGGAGTTGAAGAAGTGAGAGGGTCAGAGGAAGATAGAGGAAGAGGACAAGGAGGACCAAAAAGAGGTGGAGAGGAGAGGAAAGAGGAAGTGTAAGAAATAGAGTACCTGATGACATCAGCGTCACTATAGTGGACCATGTCATCAACCATGGGATGACCCTCAGGGAAGCTGGATAACAGGTTCAGCCTAATTTGAGTCGCTACACTGTGGCAAGCATCACTAGGACATTTCGAAATGAGCTACTTTTTGTAGATGAGGCAGATTACAACATGAGTAAAACCAGGAGACGTGGCAGGAACATTATTGGACACTGTGCCATCATCAATGTCCCAGAACAACGTGGTGGTAACATAACAATGTGTGCAGCTAAACGCCAAAATGGCGTTCACCATCATGCAACCAGAGGCCCAGACAACACTGACACCTTACATGACATACTCACAGTTCAGAAACCAGAACATACCCGATATGTCATCATGTGGGACAATGTTAGTGTTCATAGGGCTGCTTTGGTCCGCAACTGGTATAGACCACCCATCCTTCATGACATCTTACCGTAAATTTGCTGTCATTTAGACACTTTTATCCAAAGCAACTTACTTAACTTGATTAATTTCATTTCAAATTATATAACCCAACAAATTCTTGCTTTCCCTGGGAATCGTGTTGAAACACCAGATACGGTGTGAAAGATACATGACCTTTCACAGACAATGGAGGAGACATGAGGAGATATTGAGCAAGCATCACATCAGGCCTGGATACGGCATTCAAGGAGATATTGTCTCCGGTGACTCCTGGAGAAGGATATAATCTCCTGGTGAAGGATATAAGATGTGGACGCAATTTTGTGGCCGGACCCAGAAAGATGACATGATGTAGGATGATTGTCTTTTTTTCCCTTTTGTTTGTGAAATTACTATTTTGTGTTCTGACTTTCTCGGTTTTGATAAGTGTGAATAAACACCAATACCTGAAGTTGATGAAACTATTACCTCAAATTGACATAAAGACAGAAAGCAAAAGCCTGATGTGTTTTGTATTTGTACCATCAGTGTGCAGTTGTCGCATTGTGTGATTAGTAGATGATGGCTTGTGTGTACTGATTGACACAAAAACACCATTTTTTTACAAAGGTGTGAAAAGTTCATCTAGCTGTGATCACTTTTGCAAGAGAACTATAATGTTTTGATAATTGGGTGAACGAAATTCTCATTTGTGTGTAGAGTTTTGCAAAAACAGCCAATAGTTACAAAAAAATGTGCTTAGGCAATCATAAAAAACTAATTGAATGGAAGTTTACAAAGTGAAAACATTGAGTAAAAAGTATCTTTTGAGATTCCATTAAACTTAAAAATGTATATTGATTGAATAAAACAGTTTTTACACATTACCAAAGTATTTCGTGTTCTCTCGACACAATAAAAAATGATTTTCGTTGATTACAAGATTTCCACCGGATGGCAGAAATGCACAAAATTGTTACTTGAGCCAGCATGATTCTCTTCGTCAAAATTCTGAGACAAATCAAGTCATCTCTTCACAAGGGAAGCATCATCTTTGAACACTTTTAATAAAAACAGCACTTTTGCCAAAATGTTGTTCAAACTTCTGTCCTCTGCATTTTTAATGTAGTTTGATAAGGCAGAAAGGTTGTGTTATAGCTTACAAGTAAATTGTTTTTCATATATGTGTGAAAACATGTTATTAAAAAAATATATATAACATTGTTATATTGGAGTTGGATCTGCCACCCCAACATTGCAGACACTGCGCTGACCCCCACATCCCCCCGTGCGCCACGGCTTAAGGCTGTCCACGGCTCTGGGTTCGTGTGAGTTCACTTCACTTTGTGTGTTTAACTTGAATGGTTAAATGCAAAGTACAATTTCAATATGGCCCCTAGTGACCATGTTTACACTTTACCTACCTTTCGAAGTAGATATAATATACTGTAGTGTTTATTCTCTCTCTTTCTCTCTCATTAAATTGTGTGCATTCAATTTTTAATATAATAATAATAACAATAATGAGTATTTGTAAGGCGCTTTTCACAGATTTAACTGTCTTAAAGCGCACGTGTGAATATGTAAGGGAATTGTTGGTTTATATTAATTTGATCGTCTGGTTGTTGGTGTTTAAGTAAATGGCTATGATTATCACTATGACTATGACAAGACAAAGACCAAGACAAGGACCAGTGAGCAAGCACAAAAGCGACAGTGGCCAGGTAAAAAAAAACTCTTTAAAGAGGAAAAACCCTAGGGAGAACCCGGCTCACTGGTGCCAGTCTCCTCTGGCATTCTAACACTACAAAATCAATGCATTGGTTGTTCCGCGCCATTTTTAATGATTATTCGGGAAAGATGTCTCCCTCCCCAGTGGGGAAAGAGGCGACCTTTGCGTCTCCTTTATTACTCCTTAATAGTGATTTAATAAGTGTAGTGAGTGTTTGTTTTAGCACTATGAGACAATTTATTTCTAGCGCTTTGAGACAATGTTGTAAAAAAACAACTATTATTATTTTTTTATATTTATTATTTACTACTATTTTTATTTAGTGAGATTTTGCGCATATAACAGCTCAGGATGTTTCACTAAAAACAAACAGACCCCTGTGAGGCGAGTGTTTCATCCTCAATGCGTTGGTTGTTCCGCGCCATTTTTAATGATGATTCGGGAAAGATGTTTCCCTCCCCAGAGTGGAAAAAGGCGACTAATTTTTTAGACCTTTGCGTGTTTGTTTTAGCACTATGAGACAATTTATTTCTAGCGCTTTGAGACAATGTTGTAAAAAGTGCATTATAAAAAACAACTATTATTATTTAATATTTATTATTTACTACTATTTTTATTTAGTGAGATTTTGCGCATATAACAGCTCAGTCAGGATGTTTCACTAAAAGCAAACAGACCCCTGTGAGGCGAGTGTTTTACCCTGCTGAACCAGCTCTGCCAGTAGACCGCTCCACTCTTCCCTAAATAGATTGGCTCCGGTCAAGCTGCCGTCTCCTCCAATCACACACAGGTTGGTTATGCCTCTCTTCACAAGATTATGCGCTGCCCTCAGACGGCCCTCGTGGGTGCGGAACTCTTTGCAGCGTGCACTGCCGATAACAGTGCCACCCTGGAACACAGTTTAACCAAAACCTTTAAACCATGTACAGAAAAACGCAGTCAGTTCACTATTCAATTTGCCCAAATTAACATTAAGATCGACAAGTAAATTGCAATAGTCATTTTGCGCACACTTGGACTAAACGTCACTGAAAACTCCTTGTGAGCTCAGATGTGAGTTGATATGCAGGAGCTTTGGCGTGTTTGTAGAACTCACCACTTGCAGCATGCTGGACACATTTTCCCAGGAGGCCTCCTGGATGTTGTCCCCTCCATCCACCATTCCCTGATATCCCTGCAAGTCCAGCCAAAATCAGACCAAGCAGACAAGATCAGATCAGATTCAGTGACCTCGGCTGCCACAGAAAAAAACTGTTTACCCATGACTTTTAAATGACAATGTTCAATTGAGGGAGAAAGTTTTTCACCACACTGGTTTAAAAACCTAATTTAAGAGCAGAATGGGCTGCAAGAGAAAACAGACATGTGGGTTTCTTTTTGATGATAGCAGTTGCATAACACAATTTTTGGCCGACTTTTTATTTAGCATGACTGAATTTCACTGTGACATTAATAGCAGCTGATGTTTAAATAAGAACGGATTTATGAACTATCATTAAAACAACGTTTAGACAATCCAGCTATGGCAAAACGCTTGAAGTCATCTCATGCTACATTAAACGTGATTTACTCCACTAAACAAGCCGGGTGATCAGTGTGTATCTTGAGGAGTCTCACTGTCTTGACACATGGAATATAAAAGCAGCCGTTTTGGAAACACATACAGTAATGCTATGGAACTAGTAAACAGGACACTCTTTTCTGAGTAATTAATACCTTTGTGTACATACATAAGAAGACACACTTGTGCTTATGTGAGAACCGAGTACGTAATAAAAACATTTAATGAAAACATTTAATGTTTTTTTTAATGAAAAGCATAATGTATGCAACATATTACAGAACAAATAATTATAAAAAAAATGTACAGTGAGTACATTTGCAAGTCAACAGTGACCGTGCAACTCAAGTATTTTTTCTCAGCTTTCTTATGGTGCTTTAAAGGAAAAATAGACCGGAATAAAACCTTTTTGCAATTAGTTTTTATTTAAATATTTAAATACTTCTCAAACATTTGAATCTCTTGTTGATACATTTATTCAAAACAAATGTTGTAGGACTCTGCTTAAATCATTTAATAAACCAGAGTTGAACAGCAGTATTTATATTAACAGATTTTGATTTGGGATTAATTAAACATCATCATTGATCAGCGCACAGACATCTACTGCTCACCGATATTACAGGGCTTATTGTTACATACGTTTCTTTACGTACATTATTTATGTAATCGACTGATACATATGTAATGTTATCTTCTGTCAGATGCATTGGTCTGACATTTCTCTGAAGCAGACTGTATTACAAAGCCTTAACGGGACTTAAAAACACTTCTGTTATTAATCAAAACAACTCCTAACCTCTGGAAATGTATTCAAGTCTGCGTCTCGGTACACAATGTGTTTAGCCAAAATGGTGGTGTTCGTGCCGTTGGGTAGCGCGGCTTAGTAGGAGCGCTTTCATGTCTGCCCACATCCATCAGTTTCTAGTGCTCATTTGCCTAAAAGCCAGAAAAGTTTCCGACAAAACTTCTTCCATGAACCTTTTCGACTTAAACCGATCACAAAGACTGTTCTCGCCACTTGATAATATTTATCACCTGCGCCTGCCAGTCTGTCGGAGACCAGAGATGATGCGGAAGCACGACTAATATGATACTGTTAGGCCAGAGTGTCGTATCCTTTTAATTTTTCAGGAATATTTTTAAAACACTCGCTTCAGCGGGCACTCGGTGTTAAGAGATTAACCGCTTACACGCACAGATTTCCGGTATCGAAGGCTTTTAACAAGTACTAGTACTTGAGAAAATGTGTCAATATCGGTATCGGTGCATCCCTATTTAGAACACAGTGATATAAAATCTAACATAAAAATACAATATGATGCAGAATCAGATCTGTAGAAAAGATATGTGAGATCTGGTCTAAAATTGATGAAAAAATATATGAAAATCGCTGTATTAAAAAAAAAAAAAGTACTTCAGTGAAAAGACTAAACCTATAAAAGAAGATTAAAAACTATAGACCAGAAAGAAAATATGAGCACAAACGTTTAAGAAGTTGAACAGCATATCTACAACTAACCAGACCACCTGGGAGGTTTTGCACAGCTCCCCCACTAATTTTAGCAGATGAGAGTGACTGTAAAATATTGCATGAGTGTGTAGTGCTGTAATAAACATAAGAGATGTGCATGTGAACTTACCTCGTGAACAAAATAGACTTTAGCTCCTACATATATTCCCATCCGGACAACAGCTCGAACAGCAGCATTCATACCTGTGAGCGAAAATAGCTTTATTTAATAAATTGAATAAATCAATTAAAAGAGATCAATAAAAAAAAAAATAAAATACATTTTTATTTCGCCTATTTATGGTATTTTGATTTGCTTTGTCAAATTCCAACTTTATTTTGTTTTGTGAAAATTATGGGAATTTATTTTGTCAATAAATATTGAAAGCCTCAGTGATTTGAAACATCTTCATCTGGTTGTTTCTCCAGTCACTACTGTACACATTTGTGTTTTCTCACCAGTTTCATCATCTGTCAAGGAATTTCTCACATCTGATAGACAGCTTGGACTGATGGCCTTCCTTATACTGCTCAACTCCATGACCCAAGGTGTCAAAACTCTACAGAATGAGTTTGAGCTTCTGAACTGGTCACTTTATTTAGAATCATCCGAGTAAAGAATGTAGTTCTGCCTCCATGTTTGTCCTGAACAGTTGCTTTGTGTTTCTAAAGTGAGAATTCATCAGTAGCCCGGCGTGATTAGAACAGTAAATCATGGACATGACTAATACAGACGTTCACCAAAGTAACATCAGAGTAGAAACACAGCACATGAAGCAACTTCAACTTTATTAAAGTGAATGAAGTCCCCTGTACTTTGTACATTGTGATTTCATAGCTTTTGGTTTTTTTTTAAATTTGTAACTAAAATGAACATTTCAATGCAGTTGGTTTACCTCAAACAATTTACAGTTTACAAAAAAATAAAACTTCAAATTTCCAGAAAACTGAGAAAAACTAAATTTAAATGGATGTGTGCTTATCTTATTGTGTTACACTAAAGCAGTGGTTCCCAACCTTTTCTTGTTTGAGGCACCCTTGGAAAGCCTTTCAAAAGTTCACGGCACCCTTATAAGGAAATAGATATTTAAAATCTCCGTAGCTTTATTATTATTTATTTATTTATTAGTTTCATTTCGAGAGTTTGCATGCAACAACACCTTATACCTAGTCCTAGATGATATGAGAATACTGTTTACACTGATTCTGCCTTAATAAAAAAATAAATTTTGGCGGCACCCTCAAAAGATCTCACTTAGTGCCGCGGCACACTGGTTGGGAACCACTGCACTAAAGACTTGTGTCCCCTGTAATTGTAAGTTCATTCAGTCATCCATTTATCTTCTTCCGCTTAGTTTTTTACAGAGTCGCGGGGAGCAGCATCACTGACCCGGAGGCAGGATACACACTCTGGATTAGTGGCCAACCATTCGCAAAGCGGGACACACAGACAAACACATTTACACACTCAGTCATAACTTCATGATCAATTTTGTAATTGGACTGTGGGGGGAAACTGGAGCACCCGGAAGAAACCCACACCGGCACAAGGAGAGCATGTAAACTCCACACAGAACGCCCTGGCCGGCCTCTAACTCACACCTGTGTTTTGACACCAAATTATTGACACCATTTGCTAACAATAAACCATTGTTTCCGAAGAATACGTGTTTTTGCTTTATTTTATTTTCTACTTTATGTAGCTTTATGTTTGCATTAGCAAAAAGTGGCAAAGTTTTCATTAGGATAAAAAAAAAAACAGAAAACGTGACATTGAAACGTATTCTGAGCTAACGGTGTCACGTGACTGGGAATCTTCCGACGTAACGCAGCGGTTAACGTCGCCCCATCACGTACGCAACTTGGAGACACGAGTCAGCGCCAAACCTAGAAACCGCGAATAATGAGCCCGGAAATGGCGTTTAAAAACATGCCCGATGTTCTTGCAACAATCGAGGACACGGGAAGCACAGCAACTTCCTACTTTACGGACACGCAGAATTATACGAGGACTGTTGGGTTTAGTTTATGTAAAACGCCGAGTACATGCAATAACGCAATAGAACGAAGAAATCACGTGAAGGTACGTCGCGCTGTCATCGGTGTCACGTGAATCCGCAATGCAGTTACACGAAAGGATGCTAAAAAGAAAAAAGGACCCGAAGAGGCAGGTGGATACGATCGATATGTCTTATTCTCAAATAAACTGACGGCATCTGTGTATTGGCATGTAACTGGATGTTCTCGGAATGCAGATGAACCAGACCATTCGCCCCTCGCTTATACCGGAATAAACCCGATCGTGCAGCATAAAGCGGATTTCAATCATATTAACCGTTAATTCACTAACCTTCGTCGCAGTCTCGCAGGTCAGACATGTGACCTTGTCATCGCGATGTCAAATCCATCTCACGACATGCACCCGCTTTACACTTATTTGGCGAGCCGTTTCGTACGCACAACGTGTGTGATTATTTTCAACTGTTATTACAATAGCGAACAATAATCGGTGAGTTGTTAGGGTCTCGTCTAACGTTATGTACCTTGAGCATCTCCTCCGCTTGTGAGGACTCCTATGGCTTTCCCGGCGCCCGACAGGTTTTCGAAGAATTTCTTGTTGTCTGACTGCGCCATCTTCTCTTATAAAAGTAGTATGTTTCTATATTAATTAAACGTAAAGAATAAATTACAAGCAGGTATGCGACAGGGGGGCTCTATCCTCCCCTTTACTCTTCTCAGCGGTCTCCTCCAGCACGTCCTCTTAGCTGCCGTTTCTGAACGCCGAGTGAATGTCATCAAACGGACGGCTTTTCCAGCCAATAGAGAACCAGAATGTCAGCGGTGTTGACAAATGGGAGGAAACCTTGGTAACAGTTCCGTGTAGGAACGCACATGTAGGCGGAATAATAATTTTCCATTAGACATATATGGCTTGCACACATTTCCGGTAACTTAAATGGAAAGTAACATACAATAGCAACTATTACGTAGAACGGTACAACTATTTCAAACGTAAAAAACATGTATTACCTCTTTATAGTATAACTTTAAGCTCGTTTTAGCGCGACAAAATTGAATTTTTTATGAATTTTATTATTGTCTGGCTACGTAATTTAAATGCGCTGAACATTGTTGCTGCCCTCTGTAGGAACATTTCCGAACGTCGTAAACGTATACCGTATTAGTTTATTGGCTTTTGGTTTGCACACTGCTCTTCCTGTAATAACAAGAATACATTTTATTTTACTTACTGTTAACTTTTTTCTTTTTGCTGTAACCAGAGGCATGTGGCAAACAGAGAAAACGGCCTACAAGTTTAAGTGAAAAAAAAAAAAACTTAAAATGAAGGTGAAATGAAGTATAAAAGGCTTAAAATTAGATTTTATTTTGAGTGATTAATTAAATCAATTAATGAAACAGAGAATTCAGGGGCTTTTGTTTGTTGTCGCAGTACAAAATGGGTTTCCGGTCAGACAGAGAAAGGGCCTTTTATTAACAAAGCAGAGAGGATGGAAAGTACACTGTAAAAAGTGCCAAAAGCGTGTTACTTTAAATTCTTTTTTCTACCTAATCTAACTCAAAGCGTTTAATTTTCTGTCTTCCATCAGTTTTATGTAAAATTTGTGCTTCATCCAAATTAAAAGTAAGTATTTTAGTGTAAAGTAAATTAATTTCTTTGAAATAAAGTAAAAATGTGCTTTGGAGCCAGATGGTGATGAGACGAGAAGACCTTGTTTCTTTGATTGGCCGATGAGAATTGGCCAATGCGAAGCTCGCATTTCCTTTACGCATTTTTAAAAACTCTTTTAAACTTTAAATATAAATCAAAAACACATTAACATCACGGGCGGCACGGTGGCGCAGTGGTTAGCGCTGTCGCCTCACAGCAAGATGGTTCCGTTTGACACTTGAGGTGTGAGTTCAAGGCCGGCCGGGGCCGTTCTGTGTGAACCCTAGGGAGAAGCCCGGCTGCACTGGTGCACAGCTCCTCTGGCATTCTAACACTACAAAATCAATGCATTGGTTGTTCCGCGCCATTTTTAATGATTATTCGGGAAAGATGTCTCCCTCCCCAGTGGGGAAAGAGGCGACCTTTGCGTCTCCTTTATTACTCCTTAATAGTGATTTAATAAGTTAGTGAGTGTTTGTTTTAGCACTATGAGACAATTTATTTCTAGCGCTTTGAGACAATGTTGTAAAAAACAACTATTATTATTTTTTTAATATTTATTATTTACTACTATTTTTATTAGTGAGATTTTGCGCATATAACAGCTCAGGATGTTTCACTAAAAAAAACAGACCCCTGTGAGGCGAGTGTTTCATCCTCAATGCGTTGGTTGTTCCGCGCCATTTTTAATGATGATTCGGGAAAGATGTTCCCTCCCAGAGTGGAAAAAGGCGACTAATTTTTAGACCTTTGCGTGTTTGTTTAGCACTATGAGACAATTTATTTCTAGCGCTTTGAGACAAGGTTGTAAAAAGTGCATTATAAAAAACAACTATTATTATTTAATATTTATTATTTACTACTATTTTTATTTAGTGAGATTTTGCGCATATAACAGCTCAGTCAGGATGTTTCACTAAAGCAAACAGACCCCTGTGAGGCGAGTGTTTTACCCTGCTGAACCAGCTCTGCCAGTAGACCGCTCCACTCTTCCCTAAATAGATTGGCTCCGGTCAAGCTGCCGTCTCCTCCAATCACACACAGGTTGGTTATGCCTCTCTTCACAAGATTATGCGCTGCCCTCAGACGGCCCTCGTGGGTGCGGAACTCTTTGCAGCGTGCACTGCCGATACAGTGCCACCCTGGAACACAGTTTAACCAAACCTTTAAACCATGTACAGAAAAACGCAGTCAGTTCACTATTCAATTTGCCCAAATTAACATTAAGATCGACAAGTAAATGCAATAGTCATTTTGCGCACACTTGGACTAAACGTCACTGAAAACTCCTTGTGAGCTCAGATGTGAGTTGGTATGCAGAGCTTTGGCGTGTTTGTAGAACTCACCACTTGCAGCATGCTGGCACATTTTCCCAGGAGGCCTCCTGGATGTTGTCCCCTCCATCCACCATTCCTGATATCCTGCAAGTCAGCCAAAATCAGACCAAGCAGACAAGATCAGATCAGATTCAGTGACCTCGGCTGCCACAGAAAAAAACTGTTTACCCATGACTTTAAATGACAATGTTCAATTGAGGGAGAAAGTTTTTCACCACACTGGTTTAAACCTAATTTAAGAGCAGAATGGGCTGGCAAGAGAAAACAGACATGGTGGTTTCTTTTTGATGATAGCAGTTGCATAACACAATTTTTGGCCGACTTTTTATTTAGCATGACTGAATTTCACTGTGACATTAATAGCAGCTGATGTTTAAATAAGAACGGATTTATGAACTATCATTAAAACAACGTTTAGACAATCCAGCTATGGCAAAACGCTTGAAGTCATCTCATGCTACATTAAACGTGATTTACTCCACTAAACAAGCCGGGTGATCAGTGTGTATCTTGAGGAGTCTCACGGTCTTGACACATGGAATATAAAAGCAGCCGTTTTGGAAACACATACAGTAATGCTATGGAACTAGTAAACAGGACACTCTTTTCTGAGTAATTAATACCTTTGTGTACATACATAAGAAGACACACTTGTGCTTATGTGAGAACCGAGTACGTAATAAAAACATTTAATGAAAACATTTAATGTTTTTTTTAATGAAAAGCATAATGTATGCAACATATTACAGAACAAATAATTATAAAAAAAATGTACAGTGAGTACATTTGCAAGTCAACATGACCGTGCAACTCAAGTATTTTTTCTCAGCTTTCTTATGGTGCTTTAAAGGAAAAATAGACCGGAATAAAACCTTTTTGCAATTAGTTTTTATTTAAATATTTAAATACTTCTCAAACATTTGAATCTCTTGTTGATACATTTATTCAAAACAAATGTTGTAGGACTCTGCTTAAATCATTTAATAAACCAGAGTTAACAGCAGTATTTATTTAACAGATTTTGATTTGGGATTAATTAACATCATCATTGATCAGCGCACAGACATCTACTGCTCACCGATATTACAGGGCTTATTGTTACATACGTTTCTTTACGTACATTATTTATGTAATCGACTGATACATATGTAATGTTATCTTCTGTCAGATGCATTGGTCTGACATTTCTCTGAAGCAGACTGTATTACAAAGCCTTAACGGGACTTAAAAACACTTCTGTATTAATCAAACAACTCCTAACCTCTGGAAATGTATTCAAGTCTGCGTCTCGGTACACAATGTGTTTAGCCAAAATGGTGGTGTTCGTGCGTTGGGTAGCGCGGCTTAGTAGGAGCGCTTTCATGTCTGCCCACATCCATCAGTTTCTAGTGCTCATTTGCCTAAAAGCCAGAAAAGTTTCCGACAAACTTCTTCCATGAACCTTTTCGACTTAAACCGATCACAAAGACTGTTCTCGCCACTGATAATATTATCACCGCGCCTGCCAGTCTGTCGGAGACCAGAGATGATGCACGCAGGAAAACGACTAATATGATACTGTTAGCCAGAGTGTCGTATCCTTTTAATTTTTCAGGAATATTTTTAAAACACTCGCTTCAGCGGGCACTCGGTGTTAAGAGATTAACCGCTTACACGCACAGATTTCCGGTATCGAAGGCTTTTAACAAGTACTAGTACTTGAGAAAATGTGTCAATATCGGTATCGGTGCATCCCTATTTAGAACACAGTGATATAAAATCTAACATAAAAACAATATGATGGCAGAATCAGATCTGTAGAAAAGATATGTGAGATCTGGTCTAAAATTGATGAAAAAATAGATGAAAATCGCTGTATTAAAAAAAAAAAAAGTACTTCAGTGAAAAGACTAAACTATAAAAGAAGATTAAAAACTATAGACCAGAAAGAAAATATGAGCACAAACGTTTAAGAAGTTGAACAGCATATCTACAACTAACCAGACCACCTGGGATGTTTTCACAGCCCCCCACTAATTTTAGCAGATGAGAGTGACTGTAAAATATTGCATGAGTGTGTAGTGCTGTAATAAACATAAGAGATGTGCATGTGAACTTACCTCGTGAACAAATAGACTTTAGCTCCTACATATATTCCCATCCGGACAACACGCTCGAACAGCAGCATTCATACCTGTGAGCGAAATAGCTTTATTTAATAAATTGATAAATCAATTAAAAGAGATCAATAAAAAAAAAATAAATACATTTTATTTCGCCTATTTTATGGTATTTTGATTTGCTTTGTCAAATTCCAACTTTATTTGTTTTGTGAAAATTATGGGAATTTATTGTCAATAAATATTGAAAGCCTCAGTGATTTGAAACATCTTCATCTGGTTGTTTTCTCCGTCCTACTGTACACATTTGTGTTTTCTCACCAGTTTCATCATCTGTCAAGAATTTTCTCACATCTGATAGACAGCTTGGACCTGATGGCCTTCCTATATACTGCTCAACTCCATGACCCAAGGTGTCAAAACTCTACAGAATGAGTTGAGCTTCTGAACTGTCACTTTATTTAGAATCATCCGAGTAAAGAATGTAGTTCTGTCGCTCCATGTTTGTCCTGAACAGTTGCTTTGTGTTTCTAAGTGAGAATTCATCAGTAGCCCGGCGTGATTAGAACAGTAAATCATGGACATGACTAATACAGACGTTCACCATAACACATCAGAGTAGAAACACAGCACATGAAGCACTTCAACTTTATTAAAGTGAATGAAGTCCCCTGTACTTTGTACATTGTGATGTCATAGCTTTTGGTTTTTTTTTAAATTTGTAACTAAAATGAACATTTCAATGCAGTTGGTTACCTCAAACAATTTACAGTTTACAAAAATAAAACTTCAAATTTCCAGAAAACTGAGAAAAACTAAATTTAAATGGATGTGTGCTTATCTTATTGTGTTACACTAAAGCAGTGGTTCCCAACCTTTTCTTGTTTGAGGCACCCTTGGAAAGCCTTTCAAAAGTTCACGCACCCTTATAAGGAATAGATATTTAAAATCTCCGTAGCTTTATTATTATTTATTTATTTATTAGTTTCATTTCGAGATTTGCATGCAACAACACCTTATACCTAGTCCTAGATGATATGAGAATACTGTTTACCACGGATTCTGCCTTAATAAAAAATAAATTTTGTGCGGCACCCTCAAAAGATCTCACTTAGTGCCGCGGCACACTGGTTGGAACCACTGCACTAAAGACTTTGTGTCCCCTGTATTGTAAGTTCATTCAGTCATCCATTTAATCTTCTTCCGCTTAGTTTTTTACAGAGTCGCGGGAGCAGCATCACTGACCCGGAGGCAGGATACACACTCTGGATTAGTGGCCAACCATTCGCAAAGCGAGACACACAGACAAACACATTTACACACTCAGTCATAACTTCATGATCAATTTGTAATTGGACTGTGGGGGAACTGGAGCACCGGAAGAAACCCACCCGGCACAAGGAGAGCATGTAAACTCCACACAGAACGCCCTGGCCGGCCCTCTAACTCACACCTGTGTTTTGACACCAAATTATTGACACCATTTGCTAACAATAAACCATTGTTTTCCGAAGAATACGTGTTTTTGCTTTATTTTATTTTCTACTTTATGTAGCTTTATGTTTGCATTAGCAAAAAGTGGCAAAGTTTTCATTAGATAAAAAAAAAAACAGAAAACGTGACATTGAAACGTATTCTGAGCTAACGGTGTCACGTGACTGGGAATCTTCCGACGTAACGCAGCGGTTTAACGTCGCCCCATCACGTACGCACTTGGAGACACGAGTCAGCGCCAAACCTAGAAACCGCGAATATAGAGCCCGGAAATGGCGTTTAAAAACATGCCCGATGTTCTTGGCAACATCGAGGACACGGGAAGCACAGCAACTTCCTACTTTACGGACACGCAGAATTATACGAGGACTGTTGGTTTTAGTTTATGTAAAACGCCGAGTACATGCAATAACGCAATAGAACGAAGAAATCACGTGAAGGTACGTCGCGCTGTCCATCGGTGTCACGTGAATCCGCAATGCAGTTACACGAAAGGATGCTAAAAAGAAAAAAGGACCCGAAGAGGCAGGTGGATACGATCGATATGTCTTATTCTCAAATAACTGACGGCATCTGTGTATTGGCATGTAACTGGATGTTCTCGGAATGCAGATGAACCAGACCATTCGCCCCTCGCTTATACCGGAATAACCCGATCGTGCAGCATAAAGCGGATTTCAATCATATTAACCGTTATTCACTAACCTTCGTCGCAGTCTCGCAGGTCAGACATGTGACCTTGTCATCGCGATGTCAAATCCATCTCACGACTGCACCCGCTTTACACTTATTTGGCGAGCCGTTTCGTACGCACAACGTGTGTGATTATTTTCAACTGTTATTACAATAGCGAACAATAATCGGTGAGTTGTTAGGGTCTCGTCTAACGTTATGTACCTTGAGCATCTCCTCCGCTTGTGAGGACTCCTATGGCTTTCCCGGCGCCCGACAGGTTTTTCGAAGAATTTCTTGTTGTCTGACTGCGCCATCTTCTCTTATAAAAGTAGTATGTTTCTATATTAATTAAACGTAAAGAATATTACAAGCAGGTATGCGACAGGGGGGCTCTATCCTCCCTTTACTCTTCTCAGCGGTCTCCTCCAGCACGTCCTCTTAGCTGCCGTTTCTGAACGCCGAGTGAATGTCATCAAACGGACGGCTTTTCCAGCCAATAGAGAACCAGAATGTCAGCGGTGTTGACAAATGGGAGGAAACCTTGTAACAGTTCCGTGTAGGAACGCACATGTAGGCGAATAATAATTTTCCATTAGACATATATGGCTTGCACACTTTCCGGTAACTTAAATGGAAAGTAACATACAATAGCAACTATTACGTAGAACGGTACAACTATTTCAACGTAAAAAACATGTATTACCTCTTTATAGTATAACTTTAAGCTCGTTTTAGCGCGACAAAATTGAAATTTTTTATGAATTTTTATTGTCTGGCTACGTAATTAAATGCGCTGACATTGTTGCTGCCCTCTGTAGGAACATTTCCGAACGTCGTAAACGTATACCGTATTTAGTTTATTGGCTTTTGGTTTGCACACTGCTCTTCCTGTAATAACAAGTCATTTTATTTTACTTACTGTTAACTTTTTTCTTTTTGCTGTAAACCACAGGCATGTGGCAAACAGAGAAAACGGCCTACAAGTTTAAGTGAAAAAAAAAAAAACTTAAATGAAGGTGAAATGAAGTATAAAAGGCTTAAAATTAGATTTTATTTTGAGTGATTAATTAAATCAATTAATGAAACAGAGAATTCAGGGGCTTTTGTTTGTTGTCGCAGTACAAAATGGGTTTTCCGGTCAGACAGAGAAGGGCCTTTTATTAACAAAGCAGAGAGGATGGAAAGTACTCTGTAAAAAGTGCCAAAAGCGTGTTACTTTAATTCTTTTTTCTACCTAATCTAACTCAAAGCGTTTAATTTCTGTCTTCCATCAGTTTTATGTAAATTTGTGCTTCATCTCAAATTAAAAGTAAGTATTTTAGTGTAAAGTAAATTAATTTCTTTGAAATAAAGTAAAAATGTGCTTTGGAGCCAGATGGTGATGAGACGAGAAGACCTTGTTTCTTTGATTGGCCGATGAGAATTGGCCAATGCGAAGCTTGCATTTCCTTTACGCATTTTAAAACTCTTTTAAACTTTAAATATAATCAAAAACACATTAACATCACACTCAAAAAAATGAACAAGGGGGGTTGTAGACTTTACAAATATATTCATATTCAGTTTAATTATAATAATTGTATTTGTTGACTTTAAATGTTTTTTTCTATTAAGGTGAATGTAATACACTGAAAAAAAAGATTTGCTGAATTAACATAATAAATTATGGAAAGCATTTCCACCTGATAAAAGGGTGTTGCTATACCAAGAAACAATTTCGCTCATCAAACAAAGTATGAACATGATGAAGTAACATGTTTTTTTATGGTTAATGGTACTTGCTGATCTTTCTTCAGTTCAACTAGATTATTTTGGGTTGATCAACACGTTTTTAACAAGTTAGATGGAGCAACATAATTTTTTCTTGTTAATTTGGCCTGATGACATTGCTTCAGCTCAACTAGGTTTTTTTAGGTTTTTTATGGCACTAACATATTTTTCTTAGGTTGCTTGAAATTGCATGACAATAACGCCCTCCAATTAATTTATATACTTATTCTTTAATGTTTTATATACAACGTGATTTTATTTACTTTAAGCTCTTTTAAGAGAGCCATGACAAAAGAGCCAAAACTGTGAAACAAGACAACATTCTCAACATAACAGCACCAGTTTTATTAAAAGTCTGATTTGTTGGACAACCCCATGTCCAAGCAAACTGGTCAGGAGGGCAAGCTCTGTTCTGGGGCTGCCGCTTGATTCAATGCAGGAGGTGGGGGAGAGGAGGATGGTAGCTAAGCTATCATCCATGATGGAGAACGATGCCCACCGCTGTTTGAAGCAGTGTCATCACTGTGCAGCTCCTTCAGTGACAGGCTAAAACATCCAAAATGCCTAAAGGAGCGACACCGTAG
>CM051497.1:20923124-20966164 GCA_028031935.1 Paedocypris micromegethes | reverse complement strand
GTCGTTCCTACCTGCTGCTGTGAGACTCTACAACCTGAACTGCTCCCAGTGAACCACTCTAAACTGTGTCCCATACAATAACTCCCTGACTGTTGTGATTGTGCAATACGTATCCGGTGCATGTGCAATACCTGTAAACTGTGCAAACTTAGTATACATGTGTGTAAATGTTACATTTCATATATTTTCTTATATTTTTACTTTTTACCGTAATTATACAAATTGTTCTTGTTGTTTCTGGTTAAATTGCACTGCTGCTGCAACACTGAAATTTCCCCCTTGTGGGGACGAATAAAGGACTTTCAATTCAATTCAATCAATTCAATTTGCTTGAAGGCTCGAGACCGCATTAATTCAGACTCAGAGATCATAAATGGTAAGTTTGTTTTTCCGTCAAACATTTCAGACAACATTGTTGACAAAGACAATGTTGACAAACATTTTGCTGCCAGAAAAACACAAAACAATAGCACAAAAAACCTGCACAAAAATAATTCTTAAGCAACTAAAAATATCTTTTATAAAGAATCACGGGCGTGTCCAATGAGAGACGACGTTTCTTGGGAGAGCCAATGAGAAGTTTGCATTTGGCACTTTAGGAAGTTTTCTTTTAATCTCTTTTTAAACTTTAAAATAAAGCATACACATGCTTACAGGAGCCTGTTGCGTTGTAACAAGGAGCAATAAAAGCGATTTGTCTTAAAAGGACACATTATATGTTTAAATGAGGTAAATAAGCGTCTCACTTCAGAATGGGGCTTGCTATATTTCTAAAACTTATCAAAACTTTAGACAGGTGGTGCTTTTGCTGTTTGTCTGTTATATGAACTTATAGAGATGAATCTCCCAAGTGAAGTGAGCAACTTATGTGTATATGTTATGTGAACTGAACGTGTGTAAAAGTGGGAGGAAAAATAACATGTTTCACACAAACATGGAAGAAAACTTGACACAAATTCCGCCTTCTCTAATAACGTTAAAAATTGAGGACCAAAGTTTAAACAACATTTTTAGTGCTGCTGTTATGAAAGAGTGTTCAAAGATTATGCTTTCTTACATGTGAAGAAATAACTTGATTTGTCTGAGAATTATAACGAAGACGAAATCATGCTGGACCAAGTAACCGTCGCCTGCTGGAAATCGACTAAATGCATTTTTATTGTGTAGAAAGAACATGACATACTTAATTTGTAAAAGCTGTTTCATTGACATGATTTTGTTATGTTCAAACACAAACTAAAAAGAATTATGTTACATTGACGTATTACATTTATGTTAATGTAACAAGCACCAAATACTCGTTTTTTGAGTGTCTCAACTTAACTGTACAAAATACCAACGCGTTTTCCGAACACAAACCATTTATGTTAAGTGAAAATTCCGACAACCAGAAGGTGGCAGTATAGTGCGAGTGCGACGCCGACTGCAATTAAATTCCGAAGAAGAGAAAGCCGACGTGATCCCCTGAGAGAGAGCGTGATTTTTGAAGGAGGTCTTTCATTATCAACGGCTAGTTAAGGTAGGTGGATATTTCTTTTTACAACAGTTTTGATCTTTAATTTGTAATAAATAATGTATTTTTTTATTTTTGACTTAATTAGTTTTAGAAAGTTCTTGCGAAACTACATAACGTCTAAGATGAAGTTAGCATGCTGGCTTAGCCACGTGGAACAGGCTGGTTCACTGCATATTTCCATTATTTGTGCGAAATGAAGGTTTAAACTATTTCTTAAAATACCTATACTCATTGTTTTATAATGCTGATGGCTGTGTGAAAGAATTATAGAAAACAGAGGTTTTTCCTACATGTTTCTGTATACAACAATAACAGGTTGTTTGTGAACATTGTTTAAAGGTGGAAGCAGAATTTCTGAGGATTATTACTGTTCCCACAACTTGACCATCATGCTTCAGAGTGCTTCATCAGCTCATCAGAGTGCTGAAGAAGACTGGTGGATCTAAAGGAAATGAAACTTAACCTCACATTTGCTCCGACTGCACAGGTACAAGTTTATAACTTCGTAGAGCACATTTAGGAACAGGTATTTTGTCTAGTCTGTGTAGCCATTTGCCAGAAACATGTATGATATACCCCACATGAACAAACAATTATTTGATTGTGTTTCTGAGATTAACTGCATGTTAGTTAACAGTAATCAAAGTTACAAGCAACAAAAAGAACAGAACTTATACCTTAAACTTAAATTTCACATAATTTATAAAAAGTGTAATATGTTTGTAGTATGTATATTGATGCTGTTTTTTTTTCCTTTTTAGAATGGAGAAGAAGAGGGAGTGCCTCCTCACTGCACTTTGTCTCTATCTAAATGAAGACCCAGCAGTCAAATGAAGCAGTCTCTTCAAAGAGTATCTGGTAGGTAATTCTAGCAATAACTGCAGCGATAACAATATCCTAGGGCTTTTAAGAACATCACAATATCCATTTAACATCATGGAATGTTTGTCAATCTCCTGTGTTGTTCAGTAACAAAGTATTTTTCCTTTGTTTAGATATGAGAGATATTGTTTAGATCAAATTTAGATACCCCAAGCTTACCCCAAGAGCATCCCAAGATGTAAGTGTCTTTGTTTCAGCATTTTACAATTTTGATAATTTTTGCTCCAACCGTGTTGTCTGTCAGTCATATAGAGCAGCCGATAGGAGTGAAAGCATTCAGTTTCAAATGTAGAGATAAAAAAAAAAACAGTCCAAATTAAACATTTCCCAATCGAAAGGACATGAAATGAAAATGAAAAGCATTTATATAACTTTTTAAATTTTACAGATTCAATATTATCCCAGTGTGCACACTTCCTGGTCTGTAACCCGTTCTGGCGATGCACGCGCTGATGACTGATTCAAAATAATGCAGAAACGGACACCTACATCTTGGATGCTCTTGTGGTAAGCTAAGACATTAAACAAAGTGAACTATCTTTTTAAGTACATTTTTCTGTATTAAAGTATCATCTGTACTGGAATGGTTTTATTTTTAGTTACTTTTACTTCACTACATTCTAGAGATGCACCGATACCACTATTTTGGAAAACGAGTACGAGTACTTGCATTTCAGTGCTCGCCGATACCAAGTACTTAATAAACACATGATTTAAACGTACAGGTAATAGTCATATAATTAAAAAAGGGGGCTAGTTTGAAATTAAGAACATTTATTTAAAATTAAAAGCATGTTGTTTGCAACATATTACAGGTACAGCTACCTAGGCTTTGTATTAAAATGAAATAATATTTTAAACATTCTTAGTATTTTAACAGACTGCTCTTTATTTCATGTAGATAACAGTAAATTACAAAAAGTTAGGTTTTCACATACTGGTCACCCTTTTACCATTTAGAAATTAATGAATTTATCAACACATTAATCAATACTATACTACTGTAATAATTACACTGTTATCTCCACGCATGAGACGCTGATTTAAAAAAATGATAAAGAGTACGAGACACAACCAGTGCCGTGTTGATTCAAAGCGAGACGCGTAGTTTCAATCTCAAATACGAGACGATTCCATATTTTAAAGTACGTGTGGCGACCCGTGAGTAGCGTTTAGAAGCCAAACTCTTTCCACTCGCGGTCGTGTTGGGATTTTAGGCGCGTGAGAAGAGTGTCTCAGCGCGGAGCTCTGGGCTTTGCGCGCGTGCGTGTTGTTCGTGCTCCAGCCGCTCTGATATACCAGCACAAGCACAAGCGCGCGCGCGCACACACACACGACAGGAGCTGCAGGTTCCCGTTAGAGAATAGAGATTCCTGCAGTTTTAGTTTCCATCGCTTCTGCTGGGGGCGGGGCTTACGCGGCGCTTGGGATTAACCCTTTTTCCGCCGCTCTTTACTTTACAGTCATTTGGCAGACGCTTTTATCCAAAGCAAGTGAAGCAATTTGTATAAAATAGGCTACAGTAGATGTCCACACAGGCTAAATAGAGACACTTACTACACACGACATTTATTTTTTTAAATCCGCGTTAACGCTCAAACGTAAATATGTCTCACTTCCGGTATCGGCGGACTTTTGACGAGTACCGAGTACTTTAGATACCGGTATCGGTATCTGTGCATCCCTACTACATTCCAAAGCACAAGATACTACTTTTTAAAAATATAGCTACTCCTTATAATTTAACACATTGCGAGATGAAGTGGTGTTTGATTCATTAACAAACGGATTATGTTCAATTAATGTGCGTGTGCAATGGAATGTAATTGGAATTATGTAATTGGCTGGTGATTTTATTTTTCCTTTTTGTTTGTGTGTGGAAAGGATTCAGAAGGCTGTTCTGCAGAGCGGGACCTTAAACAAGTTGTCTTTGGGATCTACAGCATAAATGTTGAGGGAGGTGATTCCACCACCAAGCCAGCTGATGTTGGAATAGTGACTGAGGGTGTTGAACTGCTTCATGACTTGGGAGACCTGGGAGACCTTGCTTCTGCATGTGCATGGGTGTCATGTATGCAATGATCTTCAGGAACTGAAAATGTTCTTTGAAGTGCCTCAGAAAATCTTCCTCCTGCTGGATGCTACCAGACTCTCAACCAAGGTACAAATGCTTAAAACTAAGCGTGTGGAATTCAACACGCATTCAACTGCTTTGGACTTGAAATCATTTAAAAAAGAAAATGTGAACACTTGTATACCGTTTTTTTGTTTTGTGACACATGTGAAGAGTGTACAGATGCCTTAATACAAACCGTGTGAGTGAACTAACATTTAGCACTTAACATAGTTTATGCCAAGTTTGTGGCATTTGCAGCCTGCTCTGTTGAAACCATTTAATTTGTTATATACCTTTTTTCTTTTTGTGCATCTTGCATCACTGTTTTAAGTAGAGTGCCTGTAACACGTGTCCAGAGTTGATGCCTCTCTTGTATGTTTTTCTCTCTTTTGTAAAAAAGAGAATTTGTTAAATGGTTGTGTTGTTGATAAAATGTCAGTTAATAAAGGAACTAAAAAAATTATGTTGAGTTTACTGAAGTAATTTGTGTGGAACCTGTTGACAAACTAAAGTTAATTCCATGTAACATAAATGGCTTTAGTTAGTTCAACTAAAATGTTTCTTGTTGAGCAAAAATTAGTGATAATAGTTGGCTTGACTCAATAATAGTATTTCTCTTTAAAACAATCCTGTCATGTTGGGTCAACTTAAAATATTTGTTTTCAGTTTTCATAATTAAATTTCGTGGAACCTGTTGACAAGAAAATATTAAAGTCAACGTTTCATTTTTTTGAGTGCATCTTGTTCAGTTGTACGAAGGAGCAATTGAAGCGATTTGTCTTAAAAGGAAACAATAGATGTTTTAATATGGTAATTATTTAAACAACCATGAACGTGTCTCGTTATGTGAGCAGAGACTCAGCTGCATTTTTACCTGTTTAAAATTTCCACAACAGGTGGCGCTGTTGCTGTCTGTCTGTTAAATGGACCAACTGAGCAGATATTATGTTCATTGAAGTCTTTTATAAGGCAACTTGTTTGATTAAGTTGTTATTACACTTCAGTGGTCAAGACGCATGGGTTCAGTTCAGATTTTATAATATAATGTTAGATTCTCTTAAAAACCTTATTATTATTTAAATTCAACCCGTTAGTGCACAAGGCCCAATCAACGAAGATGCAAATTGACGCATATATTAGGGTGGGTGTCTCTTTTTTTTTAACCCTTCGGATGAGAAATTAAGAAATTTAAAAAAAAATGTAAAAACAATTAAGAAAATATGTCATTTAAGATTTCATTAATAGATTCAAAGATGTTTTTTGCACTGGCTAAGTAGTGGATAGTTAATTCCTTTCAAAGTAAAATTTCAAGTTGAACCAACGTAAACAAATTAGGTGTTATCTGTCGACTCAATTTTTTTACTTTGATCCAACGAGACACTTTTTACACTGTAAACCACCAGGGTGGACCAAAGTGCTTCACAGGAAGGCAGAGGAGAGGAGGTAAAAGGGAGAAAGACAATAAAACACAGTGAACAAATGCATTATATGGCAGTAGCAGTGCATAGAGCGACAGAACTTATAATGGCACATCGAAGGTGTGAGAAATGATTTATACTTTGTCTTTATGTGACAGGATTTATGCCTTAATGTCTTCATATTTTATTTCTGCTCTATTCTGTAATGCATTCATGCTTTGATGTGTTTATTTCTCGAGTGTCTACTTCGCTTTGATGTCTCCTTTTGTCCTGAATGTTTTGTTACCACGCGAAACTGTAAATATCATAAAATTAGGAATGCCTTCAAACCATATGCCTCCCAGGCTGGCGGCCCAGACCCCCTGTCGCAATCTCCGGACATGCAGAGAGACCCCGCCGGCAGAGTCCGGAGTCCTGGAGAGATGTGCGGCTCAGAAATTTGCATCTACCTCCGCGTCCCACGCCATCGATCAGATCAAAGACTTACACGTGACACACCGGTGCTCCTTCGTAATTGGACAGATTCAAACCATGCATCTCGACCCCTCTCGTCGGTCATTGGACCAGGCGAACAACTCCTACCCACTGTTCTTTCGTCATTGGACTTTCTTTGCAACAATGCATGTTTGTATCTGTTGATATTGACGCCATAACTGGCATGTATTCGGATAATGATATGCTGATGCTTGGATTAAAACCATTTTGTTATACTATAATGCTGGTTTCCCCCTTCCGTATCATTTTCCCCGGACATGCTCATTGAACACGCCGCTACAGGACACAGAGAGAGAGAGAACACCGTTTGACCGCTGCGGAAGACATCCTTCGACTTGTAATAATTCAAAAGCCTCCAAAATATTAATAATCTAACCGAAGGCCAGGGAGAACAGGTGGGTTTTGATTTGAAGATTAAGATGGACGGGGCAGCCTTTATGTGGGGAGGTAGAGTGTTCCAAAGTTTCGGGCCAACCACAGTGAACTAGCGATCTCCCCGACATTTGAGTCGAGTCCTAGGGGTCATTTGAGCGAAGGGTTCGTGGTGAGGCTTGCGGAGATAAAAGTTCAGACAGATAGAGAGGAGCTTGGCCATTAAGTGCCTTAAAAACAAAGAGTAGGATTTGGAAGTCGATCCGGTATTTGACGGGTAGCCAGTGTAAGGAGCGTAGAATAGGGGTGATGTGGTCGTATTTGCGTTTACCCGTCAGGAGTTTAGCGGCAGCGTTTTGGACGAGCTGGAGGCGTCCGAGTGTAGACTGAGCAATGCCGGCGTAGAGTGAATTGCAGTAGTCCAAGTGTGAGGTGATGAAGGCATGGATTGCTATTTCCAGACAGTTCTGTGGTAGGAAAGGCTTGTTTTTTGCTAAAAGTCTAAGGTGGAAAAAGCACGTTTTGACTACTGAGTTGACTTGTTTGTCAAACCGGAGATTGCTGTTGAACAGGACTCCCAAATTTCGAGCGCAGTTGGTCACAGAGGGCAATAGGTAGGAGGGAACTAGGTTGCAAACTGTTCTGTCGCTTGGGGTGAAGACCAAGACCTCTTTCTTGTCTTCATTTAGGCTCAGGAAGTTTCTCGCCAGCCACAGTTTCACCTCTGCTAGGCACTCCAGTAACGGCTGTAGATAGTTACTGTCAGTGCGTGAGGAGGGCAGGTAGATTTGTGTGTCGTCCGCGAAAAAGTGATAAGCAATGCCGAATTTTTGTGAGGATGGAAGCAAGAGGCAGAAGATAGATTGAAAAAAGGGCTGGTCCGAGGATTGACCCCTGGGGAACGCCAAAATTTAGTGGTGTTTTGGGAGAACAATAGTTCTCAATGTTGATGATGAACCAGAGGTTGGACAGATAGGAGTGGAACCAGCTTAGAACATTAGCTTTAATGCCAAAACAATGCTCGAGGCACGTGAGGAGAGTGTTGTGGTCGATGAGATCAAAGGTGGCGCTCAGGTCCAGAAGGGTGAGTATCACACATTTCCCAGAGTCAGTAGCCATGAAGATGTAGTTGGTCACTTTGAGGAGGGCAGATTCTGTGCTATGCTGTGTTTTAAAGCCAGATTGGAGCTTTTCAAAGATTATATTATTGGAGAGATGCAATTTGAGTTGGGTCAGTACAGTTTTTTCAAAAATTTTGGATATGAAACGGAGGTTAGAGATGGGGCGATAATTGGATAGAGTAGTCGGGTCGAGGTTTGGTTTTTTTGACGTAGGGGGTCACAGCTGCATGTTTGAGGGCGGGTGGAACCGAGCCAGTGAGTAAACATTTGTTGATCACAAGTACCAAGCCTGGACCAACAACGTGGATTAACTGCTTCAGGAGGGTAGCGCAAATGGGCTCAGAGGGGCAGGAGGTAGGCTTGAGATGGCTGATGGTGTCCTTGCATGAGTCGGTGGTGAGGGGAACGAAGTCTGACCAGGGGGAGGAGTAGAGCGGGGCTTCTGGTACAGAGAATGTAGAGATTGGCAGGTTTTTCTGGATTGAACTATTTTGTCAGATAAAAATATGGAGAAGTCCTCACATAGTTTATTGGTTGGCTCTACAGCATGACTGGTGGGCGGGTGAAGGACAGAGTTTATGAAAGAGAATAGGATTTTAGGGTTATGGGCATTTTTGATTACGGTGTTGGAGAGGTATTGGCATTTTGCGTTTTTGGCAGCTGCTTGGAAGACAGATAACGAGTATTTCATATTATCAAATGAAACCTGTAGCTTGTCCTTCTTCCACTTGCGTTCTGCCTTCCTACAGGCTTGTCCGAGTGCTTGGATGGAGTTGTTAAGCCAGGGAGTTGGCCTGGGCTTGTGTTTTATTTTGCGCAGAGGGGCAACAGTGTCCAGAATCCTAAGGCATGTGGTGTTGAAGAGGCTAAGATGGTTGCTTGCATCCAGGTGGAGTAGTGAAGATTCAGATTCTAGCAACTCACATTCATTTTGATATAACTCAGAGAAGGAGTTGAGGGAAGACTCGTTGAGAGAGCGACAGGGGCGACCCCTTGTGTTGATGGGTGGTGGGAGTTCAGCAAGCGGCACAGAGAAAGTGATAGGTGAGTGGTCAGAGAAGGAGGCTTCGCAGAGCTCCAGGTTGTGCACAGAAAAGGCAATAGTAAAAAAAAGGTCCAGGGTATGGCCATGTATATGTGTTGGGCCAGTTTTATAGTGTTTGAAGTCAAGAGAATCCAGTAAATTAAGAAACTCGGTGGTTATTGAATTATCGAATGAATTATTATAATTATTAATTATTATTGGCTTCAATGCAGAGCAGACGTGGATGTTAAAATCGCAGAGTAGCAGAATTTTGTCATGGGATAGCACGAGATTTCCAATAAGAGCAGTGAAGTCTGTGATGAAGGAATCATTGAGCTGTGGAGGATGATAGATCAGGGCAACAACAATCGGATCGATAGATGAAAGTTTGAACAGCTGCACCTCAAAGCTGCTGCACAGGGTGACTTAAAGCGGGCGGGAGGGGTATGCGTTGTTGATGACTGAGACTAAACCACCGCTGTGCCTGGTTAAGCGCGGGGTATTTAGAAAATGACAGTGCTGCGAGACTAATTCAGAAAAAGCGTCATCCTCACCTGGTCTCACCCAGGATTCCGAGATGCATAATAGGTCCAGAGAGCGAGTGTTGAAGTGTTGGTTCTGCCAATCCAACATTATCAACACAATAGGCACCCCTGGAGTATAGCATCCGACTTCGTTTAAGATGAATGTCTTGTTTACCAACAATCTGGAGTTGAATAGGGCCACTTTTATGGTTGTAGTTGCCTCCGTTTGTAAAGATCTGGCGATCGGGCGAAGATAGTTGGGGTTTATTCCAGCATGACGGGTCCGCGAGTTATGATCCAGTGTGGGGGCGAGGGGATAGGTGCCGATGACATCACAGGGCGAAGCCTAGCAGCCGGCGTGATGCTCCATCCGTAAAGACGGCTGAGAACCTGGGTCTCGCTCGGTGGAAAATTGCCGGTGTCACTTTGCAGGATGGAATCGAAATCCAGATTTAACATCCGTTTTAAGCGAGTCGCTTTGCCCCCGCGAGTGCCACGCCGTCTTCGTTTGCGTTTCCGATGAGGATATGAAAGCTGTTCTTCGGATTAGGCTCGGGAAAGTGAGTGTATACACGGTGATGGGGGCGGGGGCAAGTATGTGGAACAGCTTTGTGAACGCTGCCTAATATTGCATGTCCAATGTCAAGTAGTGTTTGTATAATAGGATATGCCGGCATTGTTAGGCGGAGGTAGACAAAGAGTGACGAATCAGCAAGACGAAAAACAAAAACAGTAGACATGACGAACGCTGACGGCAAGCCACAAACACCGGCGCCATCCTACATCCGGGCATTTCTCTCTCTCTCTCAACTATCAAAACTTTTTTCTATTGCGTTTGAGTCACACCCGCGCACCGCACTGCGTGTTCTTGTACAAACACCGGGCTTTGCGTGTTCGCGTGTGTTTTCTAGACATATTTTTTTTGCAGTTTTCCAAGCCGCGTGTTGTGGGGGATGTTTATCGGTTAATGTGGGGTAAAATAAGTTAAAAGTTGTAAAATAAGTTCAAGTTTAAGTGAATGCCCTCCTGATTTTAAATTTATTTTATTTGTATTTATTGGAAATTTATTTGTATATGTCTGAGTTTATTTGACCCGTGCGTCCTGAAAGAGTTGAAACAACCTCTGGAAGTGCACTGTGTTTCTGGTCTGAACCGCACGTTTGTTTTGTCAGAATTAAAAGTTGAAAACGAGCCATACGAGAAGGAAGACATTTTACATATAATAACAGCGTTATTAAAACGAGTTGAAAGACTTTCATATTGGTTGTACAAATTTGCATAGATTTACTTGTATTTAGTTTTAAACAGGTATGGCTCTTTTGGACTTCATTTTTACCAATATACCGTGTTTATGGCTCTCAGCCAAAAAGGTTCTCGATCCCTGTCCTATAGAGTTCTGTCCTGCAGCGCAGTGAGAGGAGTCTGTTACTCCTGGTGCTCATCTGTGCAAACATTGTGGTGTGTAGTGGGTGTCTGGGATTGGCCAGGATGCCCTGCATTAGGATCCTCATCCTCCTCTCCAGAACGACCTCCAGGTGTCATCCAAGTACTTCTGGATATGACAATTTGCAGACGTATAGGCAAAGTCCGCTGTGTAGAGTGTAAAGAGAAAGGGTGCAAGCACAGTTCTCTGGGGTGTTTCTCGTCAGTGACCCAGACACACAGTCATCCAGCCGAACATACTGTGACCTTAGACAAAGCAACAAACCAAATTACGACGCTGCGTACGGAGGTGTTCTTTCTCTATAGTATGCCTCCAGCATCGGGCCTGGCAGGCGTCGAACAGTCTTTTCTCTCCGCGGAGCACCACCACCAATGGTATCAGCAGCTGTGGAGTGTCGTTCTTGTTCTCCAAAGGTTGAACGTCAGACAAGCCTGGTCTGACACCTGTTAGCCTAACTGCTGAACATAGCTGGCGGGGCTCAGGGACTGCAACTGAGTCCCATCCACCTGCTCCGTGCCACTGCAGGGTGGACTCATTGCACAAGGGTGTTGCACTTTGCTTCCAGACTGATCTAGGGCACCTTGCGGCAGTCCTGGCTGAGGCGGAACGTAGGAAGAAGAGAGGCCCACACTGCCTCGAACCTCGGACGGGAAGTTACAAGGTACTCTCGCCTCATGATTCTCATGACTCTGTCGGTGGAACGCCCGTCCGAGTATCGGTCCTCCCAGACCCCGGTCTCGGGACCTCCACGGCTTTGTTGATCCCCCTCAGACGTGCTTCGGTGAGTGGTCTACACTCCCTCAGCCGTCTCTGTTGGTGATCTAAACTGTGAGACTCGACAATGCGCTACAGTTTGCCCGCCGGCCTCCAGTGTTCCAAGGCGTCTCACCACTCGCGTGAATTTGAGGAACACTGAGGTATTAAGGGCAGAGATTGTCTCGCTGTTAGCGAGGGACGCTAACGAGGTGGTGTTGCTAGCCAAGATAGAGTGAGGGTTTTACAAGCCATAGTTTGTGATTCACAAGAAGACCTGCGGTATTCTGCTCATTCTGGATCTGAGATCTCTGAATCAACCCTCGTTCAGGATGGGGACTCAGATGACCATTCTGAGGGCAGTTCAGCCCCAGGATTGGTTTGCCGCTATAAACCTTCAACACACGTACTTCCATTTCTCGTTATTGCCTCGATACAGAGCGTTTCTATGCTTTGCGTTTGAAGGCCAAGCATATCCGTACATGGTCTTGTCTTTGGGCCTCACTTTGTTGCTGCACGTTTTTACGAAGATAGAGCAGGCCGTGCTTACTCCCAGATTCCCCAGCTCCTGGGTTGACTCAGTAAGGATGATTATCAGATTACTTTGATTGCGCCTTATTGGCCCAATAAGACCTGGACGCTCAAGCTCATGGCTCAGATAATGCCACCTCCGAGGAAGCTGCTGAGAGCAAGCCTTCTCTCTCAAGCACTCTTTTTGATCGGGCATTTGCGACCAGACCTCTGGAAACTCCACAGCTAGATGGGACGCCTTGTTAGACTAGCTGTCTTTGTCGGTACAGGACACTATGGCTCAGGTATATTCATCGTCGTGAAAATGGCAGACTTTCTTCACCTGGTTTCGCCAGAAAGACGAAAATCCAATGAGTTTCCCTATCGGGACGGTACTCTTGTTTCTCCAGCAGAAGCTCGATGAGAATTCAGCCCATTCCATTCGGAAAGTCTACAGTATGTTGCAGCAATATCTGCCTGTTTTTATCCTTGGCCCTGGTGACTCACACGTGGTGCTGAGAGCCCTAGGTGCCCCTAGGTTACGTGTTCTAGGTGCCCACTACCCTGTTCAAGGGTCAAGTAGTGACACTGCAGGCCCTTTCCATAGGGGAGCAAGACCTAGCCGATCGTCAGTTGTGTCCAGTGCAGGTCATTTGTGTCTACTTGCACCGAACTGAGAGCTTCAAATGCTTGACACAGCTCTTGTCTCCTATGGTGGTCGGCAGAAGGGAATTGCTGTCACTAAGCAGAGACCCTCGCAATCACATTCGTAAGCTGCCTTGCCCGCTGGAAGTGGGAGCTCACTCCACCAGGAGTGTAGCCTCATCGTATGCGGTGGCGAGAGGAGTCTCTCTCTAGCAGACATAGGCAGACTTGCCGGCTGGGCTACACCCAATACCTTTATCCGATTCTACGAGTTGGATAGACGGTCGGTGTCCACGCAGATATTCTCTGCAGTGGAGGGCGATACCGACACGTGTAGGCCTGTGGAGCTAACTGTAGGATGGGGCCAGTCAGGAAACTGTAGGATGGGGCCTAGGGGAGACTGGCCCCTAGGATGGGGGCCATTTCTCCTGGCTCAGGCGCACTAGAGCGTCGCGGCCAACGGAGTACCGTTACCATTGGGTGCCCCAGCCTCTGTTCCTACATGCCTGCATGGGCTCTCCACCCTCTCGCGAGACACTGGGCTTTGATTGATTGGTCTGCGTCTCGTGGCGACTCAACGTGCACCGCAAGTTTCAAGTAAGTGGTGGTCTCCGTCAAACCTGGCGAGAGTACCCCCACAGCAAAGTTTGATAGCTAGCAAGATCTCTGGTTGCCTTGCTGAGGTGAGTAGCTCTACCCTTCGTGCTAGGCCCACCTTTTTGCACTGTGGAAGATCTGTACTTCTGTCTCTTGGTTCCACGTGCCAGAGGAATCTTGAGTCGGATGCTATACTCCAGGGGTGCCCATTTTGTTGATAATGTTGGATTGGCAGAACCAAGTTCCTGCTGTTGGACCACAAACTGACAACTTCTTTCTGTCATCCTTCTGCTGTGCATCCAATAACAGAACCAGCTCCCCTGACTACTTTGTTTTCTCTTTTTCTGTACTGCTCACTATTCCGCAAATCATACTGTAGAATGGAGGACAGAAGACGGAGGCTATTACTGTTTAGTAAAAGGTACATGAGAATATCATATCAAAGAACCTCAATTTTATCAACAGATGAAAACCTCTCTGACCCTCTCTGTCTGTACAGGGGATCTGAATTGGTTAACCAGTCCAATCATTCGTTCAGGTGAACACCCAGGTATGTGTATTCCTGCTCATTCTCACTGGACACTCTACAATGCGGTGTCATCTGAGAACTTCTGCGGTGGCAGTGGAGCACACCTGAACTCGGACACATAGAGAGAAAATCGAAAGGAGAAGAGATATTGGACAGAACAGATAACCACTATATGCGTCACAATTTTATTTTTTGCGTCAGTTTTGCTTTTCAGCAAAGGTCATTGAAATCCCATGATTGGTGGTTCAGTTGGTTCTATGCAAAAGAAATATTTCACGTGCAGGGTAATGATGATGATGATGCATTACATTTTTTACTTATTGGCGCCTTTCAAGGCACTCAAGGTCGCCTTACAGAAACACAACAACATTCACACACATACCAATTGCCCGGTGAAATAGCGGCAGCCAATCTGCCTCACTTCACTCGGGCACACACACCACACACGCTCACAAATGCACACGGCCAGATAATGTAACATTTGATCATCTCCCACACTGACCAGCTCTCCAGACGCTCCTTGCTCATTAAAGAAGTTATTAATGAGTATTATTCTATGCTAATAAGAATCATATTACTGCAGTGGTGGAGGCCTGTTTGGTAGACACATGCAAACCATCAGATATTTTTGTAATGTCGAGCGAAACAAAAAAGACTTTAGTAAATGACCTTGGTGACATTGGTGTATTTTCATATTTAAATTTTTATTCTGAGGATGATTCATAAATGTTAAACTTAATACAAGTGCGCACCACAATCTAATTTCATCATATAAACATTTCAAAAGCATCATGAAAAATATTATTTGTTTGGGCGTCATAACCTTCATCCGCCCAGCAGAGGGCAGTAACAGCACACAAAAACAACATTGTTTTTTGGCCCATCGCTATTACCATTTTTTGTCATGTAGAACTTCATGCGAGAGCCTGAATAAGCAAAATATAAGCTTAATATAGCAAAATCATAAATCTCAGATTTATACATATATAAATTTCAGATTTTTCAATATATCATCAATGTCACATATGTATAGTGTTTATTTTAACTTTTTTTGGGTTATAGTTCTATTAACTATTATAACGTCAGAAATATGTAAAAATATTTTTGCTTTTTTAACATTTGTTCCTAAACAATTGTTTCAAACAAGTATTTGCCTCCCTTATTGGTTTTATTTTGCAACAGCTGAACATTTAAGTTTAGTTTCTAAATCACTTCATCCATTCAGTTACTAGTCTCCATTCTAATCCAAAACATGCTTTTGACCGTTGGAGAAAACAGTAGGAAATTGTTCTGGAAAAAGTAGGAAAAAATCAAGCTGTCATTTATCTTAAAGGTAAAGCCCAAGCACACTTTAACATGAAATACAACGCATGAAAATGCATCAGTGCCCAGGGTTCAACTCTCAGAGCCCTCGCAGAAAAGCCCCAGCTCAAAACCCTGTGAGAGGGGAACACGTGCCCATCAAACCTAGAGAAAAATCAACAAAGAATAAAAGCTTCTCGCGTTTATGTTGTTCTTTTAGGAAAATGTACTATTATGCTCTATATAATAGTAAATAGACAAATATATATATATATATATATATATATATATATATATATGTGTGTGTGTGTGTGTGTATATATATATTATGAATTGGATTACTGAGAATTTGTTAGATGTTTGAAGATAAGGGTGGCATTTGCCTTCATAAACCTTAAAATCATTACAACCTTCAGCAAACACCAGGCCAGTTTGAAATTAAAAGTAAATAGAATGAAACTGATCAGTACCATCAAACCCAAAAATTGGTTCTCCACCTGAAAAGATTAACCTCTTTGGGTTTGAGAAGGAGATTGCATATTTACTTTACTTTACTTTCTTGAACATCAAGTGAATGATCTTAAAATGTCTGGGTCTTGTTACTAGGTAAAAAAGAGCTGATCTAAAATGCAAAGTACTTGACTTACCAGTTCATCAATGTTCCACCTCTCATGCATAGTCATGAGGAAGAAAGAAAGAATGAGGTCTAAGATACAAACCGCCAAAATGGGCTTTCTCTGCACATCTGCATGTGGGCACATCTTTATAGAGAAGTGAAGTAAAGAGAGTGAGATTGGGAGAAAGTGAGTGAGTGAGATTTGGAGCAAGAGAATGGACTATATCTACTTGCCCAGAATCGTTGCTCAGGCTATTGCCTGACCAATCCCGTCCCAGATAAAGCAGAATTGGATGGATGGATGGCCACAACCTTAGGTACACAATTCAACCTCTGATGTCTGTGCATGCTTAACCATGTACTTAACCATGGTACTTAAGATTGACCACGGGCCAAACGTCAAAGAATCCAACATCATCTCGAATCTAGAATGCCCAATCTCGAAGTTCAACTAAACGACTCAACTAACAAAGAATTCAGAGCAAGACCCACACGTCTGTCTCAAAGACAAGGCCAAGAAACTTTGCTTCTGAAATCCGTGCATGTTCTATGCAATTTGTTTCTTTATGATCTAATTATGCACAGTACCATATTTATATTGCTTTTTTTGGTTAATGTCACTTTTTATCTTTTAATATGTACTTTAGATACATTATTTGTAGTGTATCTCATGTTGTTTTTTTATTTTTGTTTATTAAATTATTTGTATGCATTTTGAATGTGCTTTTATTTAAAATGTCTGGACACATTCTTCTTCGTTTTTTTTGGACAGTTGGATGAAGCCAGAGACCCGGAGAAAACTCACACAAACATTCAAGCTCAGTAGCATTAATAAAGACATTTTTGAAATGCCAAAAGCCGAATTAAATGTGTGTAAGTCCGGAGTGTGGTGGTTTTGACTAGCTGGTTAGTTTATCCCTGCATAAACCAACACTAACACCTGACCATTTCTATTCAGATATTTTCTGTCCCAGATAGATTATTTCAGCCTAGTCGGGCACAGATTCTGTGGCTTTCCTGTGATTCATCTTACTATTAGCAATGTCAGAGAATTTTTAGGTTCTCCAAATAAGATAATGATGAATTGTTGGAGGGGAGCTGGCCAGACGCTAACGCTGTTTATATCAGCGCAAAAAGTTCTGTCAAGTCTGATAAATCTCATTCCTGAAATAGTTTATAAAGTGGCAAATTGATGTGTCAGGGTCAGCAAAGGTGGCAAATTAATGTCACAAAATGGGCTTTGCTACCTGGATCCTGATGAAAGCCAGGGGAAAGTCTTTTATATAAATTGTCTGTGTGGGGAAAGTAAATGGGAAGAAGGAAGACAAAAGGAAAGATAATGGTGAACGAGCCGTAGGTCAGTCACCGAGAGAGAATAAGAGAAAGGGACGGAAAGAGAAATATAGAAAGAATGAGAAGAGAGAGAAAGTGAGAGCAAGAGGAATAGAGAGATGGATAGATGGAAAGTGAGTAGATGCAGAGAGAGACAGAGAGAAAATGTAAGTTAAAAGGGTGAGAGAGGAGCAGAAAGAGCGAGAGAGGGAGTGAGAGAGAAGGGAGAAAAACAGTAAAATGCAGATTGTGAGGGAAAAAGATATGAACTTCTGTCCTTCTCTCTCATCCAACGTTTTTTGTCTCTACCATCTTCTCTCTCCCCATCCAGAGGTAAAAAGAGGTACTAGAGAGAGAGTTCTTGATGGTGGGTTGCTGTACCCTGATCATTCATAATGATGCAGTGCAAAGTCCTGCCTGTAAAGAAGAAAAATGATAACTATTAAAGAGCCCTGTATGCATTGTTGGCTTTGCCGTGTCAGCAATTATTACCCATAGACAGACTTAAGATCGGAAAAAAAAAAAAACGAGTTACAGAAAAGGAATGTAGAGAAAAGGTATTTTGATGCTTTTTTCACCTTGTGCTTTTTGTTTTACACTGCTAATTGTTTTTAAGTATTCATTTTTTTAGGGAATTCATAGTAATCAAGTATTTGAATGAAAAAGATTGGCACTTCTGTACAGTGTGTACTACACTGACTAGCTACAGGGTTATAAAATTTTATAAGCATAAAAAGATTTATGCAAATCTTTATGATTACTGCTTATAACATTAATACTGTACAATGATAATAATAACACGTATATAAATAAGATTGTTAATACATAAATAATAACATTAAATATCTATAGATAAAAATATTTATAATACTGTAAATTAATGATAATTATAATAATATATGATAATTTATTTGCTTGTTTGTTTTTCCACTGATGGTGCGGAATATATATATAATATTTTTTTTCATGTAAATATTCTATTCATTTATCCCAATTTAATTTCCCTGTGACCCAGAAATGGAAAAGTGAAAGACTTCTGATCTTTTTTCTTTTTGAGAAACTTTGGCCTAAAAAGAAGTGAGCACTTCTGAAAATAAATAAAACCAATCATTTTAAATGAATTAAAATATTGCATAATTGGACAATACTGTATGTATTTTTATAATTCTAATGATTCTTTATATTAATTTACATTTATTTATATAATATATGTGTCTCTCTGCAACAGCAACCGTGGTCTGTAAAACAAGTCCAGTTGCCAGAAAATAACAAACAAGCGTCAGGAGCATTAAACGGCGTTGATGTGAGGCCGAGGTCGTCCCACTGTAAATGTCCCACTCTTTCACTTGTACAGGAAAACAAATGAGTGAGAATTCACAGGTTACCAAAGGAAAGATTACCCTTGACATTCCTTCTTGACAACACCATACATCACAGAGTCCCGTTTAGTCTCATTTTATGCCGCCTTGTCTTCTTTGACAAAGCTAGAGCTTCTTCCCCACAACAGTAAATGCTTGGTGTAATGCAAATGTCATTTCTTGCTTGAATTTCCACTGGATTCTCTTTATTGGAGCAAAAAGAGTCTGCTGAGATGTAATAATGGCGTTTTCACATCAGATACGCTCCAGGGGGTCTGAAAGAACTTAGAAAAAAGAAATGAAAAACAGTAGTTGTGCGAGATGGGACTAAAAGTAAGTAATTTATGATGGTAATTAACAGTTACAGTTTGAATAACAAGTTAGATGTGGGAAAATTGAACTTTAGAAAGGCCTAAAAATACACTCCAAATATCAATCTTTTCATACAGTTGTTCACGCAAGCTAATTGTGAACAATTGCAAATACAATTAATAATATTATTAATATTATTAATTTATTATTATCATTATTATTATTATTGGTTTTTTTTTGTTTCTTTAATTGTAAACACAGTAATGATAGCAGCACAGTGTCGTAGTGGTTAGCGCCTCACAACAAACAGAACCTGTGTGAGATTCAAGTTGAATTCAAGTTCAGTTGGTTATTACACTTTATCTTCACTTTACATGTATCACTCGAGTCACTTTTTTGTATTTTATTTTTTGCTCTTTTTATTGTATTTTTATCTTTTTTCATCTTCATAGTGTTTTTCTTGTCTATTCATATTTATTCATATAGGGCAAAAAGGAACGTCAGATTGACAGACGGCTCGGTTCATTGACAGTAGTACTGAGGTCTAGTGTGGGAAAGTAAGAGCTGAGCCGAAAGGTTTTTGATTTACCGGTCATTCTACGCTCCAACCCTTATGCTCATAAGCTTTGGATCTTTGAGTAGAGCTTCTTCTCTTCCGCATTGAGATAAGTCTTCATAGGTGGCTTTGAAATCTGTTTTAGATGCCCTCGGAACATCCCACCAGGAGAAAGGGCCCAGAGGAAGACCCACGACAGACTGGAGAGGCTATGTCTCAAGGCTGACCTTGTGTCTTTATGGATGATCCCCCTGCTGGCTTCCGGATAGGCGGAAGAAGATGGATGGATAGATGGATGATGAGGATGAGTTTTAAATTAAAAATATTAACTCAAAGACCATGTTTAAAGCAAGTAGATGAGAAGTGTATCATCTACTCCCATCTCCTTATTCCCCACTGGTGTTGGACACAAACCTACTTTCCAGGACCAACAGAAAGACCCCCAACTGCCAATGCCAAAGCGTTGGATAAACCACACTGCACAAATAGCAAACAAGTGAAACACTAATTTGACTCAAATACAATTCAAAGTTATGCAGTAGAGCATTTGGAGGTGATCCGCAGGGAATCCTTGGCGCGGAAAACTCATAAATGACATTAACACAAGACGCTGCGTGTAATAGTATGATGCATCCCAATGTGCTCACTGATTAATAAACGCTCCCCGGGTCCCATTTCACAGATATACAGCCCCTTCAAGTATTCGCCCACTGCTGTCGTAAGTAGTTTTCTGGACAAATGCGTTTCAGCTTCAGCGAGTCTCTTGTTTTTCCGCTTGTACTTTTTATGTACCTTTGTTCTGCTACCTTTAAGTCACCGCCTGATTACCTGTCCTAAATGCCACGGACCAACATACATCATAGTGCTTAAAGGTATCGCAGCAGGGGGTATGTATATGATTGGGAACTAATGATACAATCTTTTTTTGTTTTATCATCAAAAATGATCTAGCGGCAAAAGGCAACACGCCGGCAGCACGATGATGCTACACCTCTGAAGTCTTTAGATTTTTTGGGCTGATTTTTAAAAAATGTCCTTGCTATTGTGTAGGTGCAACTGTAGCTAATGTGTAATGTGTTGTGGGTAAACAAAAAACGTTTAAAGTTTCACGTAAATAATTAATAATTTCATCTATTTTTGTTCACAGGAACCTTTCTGGGCCAAAGGTACAAAATAGTATCTATTTATTGGACTACTTAAATAACGTATTGTGTAAAAGATTGCATTCCGAGTACAATAATCAGTGTACATTCATCACATTTTGTATAAAGTCTGCTGTTTTTTTATTTATTATTTTCATAACTCACAGGCTCATCCAGTGCTATTAGATGTCGGTTGACCTTTGTTTAAAATCTATGTTTCAGCCGGTCACCCTATTTGTCCCTTCACTACACTCCAGTGGGAAAGATAATTAGGTCTGAAATGAAGTTTGTGTGTGTGTGTGTGTGTGTGTGTGTGTGTGTGTGTGTGTGTGTGTGTGTTTGTGTGTGCGTGTGGACCTCTGTATTTATGAATAATGTATGCCGTACATTATGCTCCCACCCGAGACAATAAAATCTAGATTTCATGTTTTTCCTTTTATGTAAATATGCATTTTAGACTAAAAAGAACAGCCACTTGTGTCAATAACAGTAATAAAACCCTGAGGTGCATTGTACGTGTTTCTCGTCAGTTCTAAAATGCCAAATTTCTTATTTACGAGGTAACATGAGCGTCTAATGTAAGATCAATGCAAGGAAGAGAAGGAACGTTACAATCCCACCAGCTAGTGCAGCAGTAAATGTTCGTTTTATGGTTTAGCTGTTATCGGAAAGCTAACAGGCAACGGCCAGTCCTGGTAAAGCTCATATACATGTATTTAGCAGAACTGATTTTTAATCCTTTTTTAAAATACTTTCCTCCGTGGCATCCTGGTGACAGTTTCCTTGCCTTCTGGATCAGAACCAGATGGTTCACATCCAGGTTGGGCAGTGTGTTTTGATCCTCCTCTGCCTCATAAAGCACCGCTAACTGTCAGTGAATATTGACCAGTGAAAAAGGAGGAAACGGGCGGCTGCATTTACGGATGCGGTGGAAATCAATTCCTACTAATGCTTATGAGAACAGTTCCAGAGATACTGGAGTGAAAGAGAAATCGTAGTGTGACTGGGTCTGTATAGAGTTGATCAATACAGATCCATGTCTCTAACGCTTGCATTTCTCCTCAGTACTTTTTATGGCCTCTAAAGGCATGTTATACAAAATAAAAGCCTTTCTATGTAATCTATTTCCTTTGTGTGTCCTATTTTGTCAGTGCAATCTTTGGCCATTTTACCCCTAAGACTCAAGCTTACTATTACTAAAGTGATTAGCCATGGCTTAGTTTGGCCCTGATAAAAAAAAATATCATGTGTGACTTTTAGAGCCTGTACTTGTTTTTAAATATTAATTCATTTGTATGAACATGTTTGCATTTTTAGATTTATTGAACAGATTTTATTTATTTATTTATTTGTGTGTGTGTGTGTGTGTGTGTGTGTGTAAAATTATACATTTGTATATGCCATTCTGTATGTATCCTGAAACAGATTTTCTCAACTTGTTTGCATCTTGTTGCATCACACGCACACACACACACACCTATACAATTTTTCAAGACAAGCTCCCTTTTTCCTTTTTTCCTCTGAACTCTTAAGGACCTTGCCATCTGTCAGCGTCAAGTTGGCGACAAAGCGACAAAGCTTAATTGAAAAACAATGAGAGGGCAAAGGGAAGGTCAGGCCGATATTCACTGCGGCTTCCTTCAGACTCACGGCATTCAGAACTAGCCAGCGTGCTGTCAGGGCACATCGTGTTCAGTCAAATGTCCTGGCCTGGACTTTATCTCTGAGATGAGGGGACAGATATCTCAACGCCCCTTATCCTACAAGCCCAAAGGTAATCGATGTTGAAGGGAATATGCCATGTGATGTGATCACAGCAGACATGACGCTCTCTCTATTGGGCCTCCACGACCGGACTAGTGTTTTCTTTTGCGTGATGGGCGCTGGCATTTCAGGAAAAGCCCTGGCTGTTTTTATTATATATTTATTTATGTCTGCTGTCATTTCCCGTACAATCAGAATGCATGTCAAAGACAGAATAAAGTTTCCTGTTGTAGAAGTTGATCGAGAGTCTGAGATTTTAGCAGTTAGTTGAAGACTGTATCGACTGTGCTTGACTTAGTATTGTCATTTATTTTATGAATATTGGGGCATTTCTATCCAACCAAGTGCACCTTGCAATTACTATAAAATCAGTCTTAGATGTCGGAAGATGTCGTAAAAAGTCCCTCTAACCGCTTCATGTGGTCAAACTTTCAACTTCAGAAAGCAGATTGTCACTGTATAGAACCAACCAATAAATAAATAAAATTAATTTAATAATAAATAATAGTAATACAAAGTATGATAATGGCTTTTTAAAATAATATACATCATTGGAATATTACTACCATTAATGTTAGCAATAGTAGTTATACAATAATGTTAAAAAAGAATAAAATAATATTTATCAAGTAATAAACTAATACTGTTTAAATGCTGATGGAAACAAAATTAACATTAAATAAACATATGTAAATACGTACAATTACTGTATATTTTGTTTTTAGTCACTAATGATTTTATTTAGGAAAAAAAAAGCATGCAAATAAAATTTTAAAATATTTATAAAAAAAAGTTTCATATTGTTCATGCTTGTAATTAGGACTGTAACTGTTTCAGATCTGGAGATATTGATCAGCAAAGTACAGCTTTTTAAAATATTTTTGTAAAATAAAAGTAATCACATGTACAGTTTTACAAAAAGTTGTTCAATTGTTACAAGTAATAATAATAATAATAATAATAATAATAATAATAATAATAATAATAATAATAATAATAATTTATTGGTTTTACAGTTGCTCGTTACAATTCTTATTTTTTTCTAATAGATTTATAGTTCTCTAATAGAAAATTATAGTTTAAGGTTAATATGGAGTCATTAATCGAAAAATTGACAGAAATTAAAGGTCAGCAGGAAACGCCAGAGAATTTTCTCACGCATGTTTTCAGGCTTGACGGAACCGGCGAGACCTTGGTGACCTGGTTATTGTACCTGTGTATGGCATCATATAAAACACCAGCCTGAAATCTGACATAATCACAGTGTCCGGCTCGGATATCTCTGGAATGGTGCTAGTGAAGATATTTGTAAAAATGCATTGCAATACATGAAGTATTTCATTCATAAGGAGCCTGGCTTTCAGTGACACATGCAACTGCTGCAGAGAGTCTAGATATGCTATTAAAAGCTTAATGATTACTACTAAAATCCAATCATAAGAAGTAATGAACCTATTATTCGATGTGAGAAGATGTAAATAGGTGTGACTCCACAAAGAAATCCATCACGGCAACTTGGCAAGCAACTCAGAGAAAGCATATCATATTTAATAAGCAAATCAATAACAGTCATTATGGACAGATCCTCCCCGTGAACAATAATATAACAGGATTGCATTTCCAGCACAGCTGCCTGCATTAAAGATAATGCAATTTATTTCAGTTTCAAAAGAGCAAAGCCCTGGAAATGAGGAATTTTACTGGAAACTCAGGTTTCTTTTGAATTCACTCAAAATGTTTTTAAAATCTACCAAGCCTGGGTAAATTCAGATTAGTCAGAAAATAGTGATGTTCAAAAGTTTCCAAAATACTGTATGCTAAAATGTTAACAAAAAAAAATACATTGAACAAGTGAAAACAAAATAGAGCAGCACAAATTAAACTAAATCTATTTCATAAACGGTTTCACTGAAACTGTAATGTAAAAAAAAAATACATACAAGCATATTCTAGCCACACAAGCACAATTTAATAAACTGTTTTATTTGAAACAAACAAACAAAAAGTTTTAGAGCAGGTCAAAAACACTAGAACGATTTATTAAACCATTTTTAAAAATACAAACAAAATTATAAAAACAATTCAAGAGCAGCACAAAAATGCTCACTAGGTGGCGTGTTAGCCACATTTTCCTGAACAGCTAGGGCATTAAAAGCTTTTCCAGAATTTGCCTCTGTAAACATTTCTTTACTTTTCAAAGTAGAGATAACACCTCTTATCCAAAACTTCTACGCTCTGGCAAGTTCTTCCTGCATGGTCCCAGAATACTTGACCCTAAAAATAGCCACTTCACACCTATAAAACGCGTGTCCCTTTGACAGATGGATATTAAACCCATCCATGCTGTATGTAATGGCACATTAAGCATCTCTCATCACCCACAATGAAAGGATCTCCACATGTACTCTTCCAGTGTATAATTAACATTAGAATTATTCGTCTACCCTTCATCGGGTTCCAGACAACCTGTGGTTAGTCCATACACTTTAGTGAAGAGAAACAGTGAAGGGTTCAATTACTCCTGAGTACCGTCTCTCTTCACTCGGACTGGTAATGTGCTCCAAAGCCATGTTGATTGGATTATTCTGCCTTACTAGATGCACACAGGTGCCGAGCAGAGTATTTTCTTCTAATGACAGGCTCAAACACACAAATTCCGTCACAGATCACGTATCTGATTGCCAAAGAGATTTATAAGCGTCGAAGTAATCTGAGCTGGTTTTGCAGCACAGATTATTTCATTCCACAGATTGAGTGAGAGGCGTTTCCTGTTAGTATAGTCTACTAGGGTGTGACCACATGACGAGATTTTACTTCCTGACATTTGTAGTCTGACCCTTACCGGCCTCAAGGATTAGTCTTGAATAGGTTATACTGCGTCAGATACTAGCTACAAGGTAAGGGTTAGGGTAATAGCTACAGGGTTTGTCCAGAAAAATACAGTTCTTTAAACAGTATTTATACAGTATAATACTACTGGCAACTATGGTTTATGACAACAAACAGTTTTTTTCAGTAAAATACTTACAAAAAGTTAAAAAATTGACTGTGCACCTTATGATCTAGAAAACAAATATGTTTAGTTATTGTGTTTCAAAAAAATAATATGCTTGTTATTATTAACAATGTGCTTTTTTTAAAATGTGATGGTTTTAATTTTTTTTTTATTGAATTTGCAGCATATTGCTGTTTTTCACCAGTCTTCCCATGGTGGTTTATAAAAAAGAAACACAGCAATGTATCGTTAACAAGCATTTACTGTAAATTAACCATTTACAGTGACTTTTTCATTACTTTTTTTTTTAGCAATTACTGTAGCAAAAAATTTGCAAAACTGTACAATTTTGGCAAAATTTGTTTCAAAACACTAGTAAATGTGCCAATCAGCTTGGCAGACACACACTCCTTTGCCCAGATTCCCTACAAATGGTTAATGTAAATGCCATTACGCATTACACAGGAAATCAACAACATTAAGAGCTGGAGACTGGGCCGACCTGATTGTTCACTCTGCCATTACGAGCTCCGGACCATCTGTCAGTCTAACCAGAGATAGATTTAGACCCCAAGTCTGTTCCACCTGAGTGAACTCTCTGTAAAGCAATATCTCACATGATACAACAAAAAAATCCAGCCTCCGCCTGGGATTTAACCTACAAGAGTAATAACACACTGTGGAGACTAGATCCAGTCCGACTGTTACTGCCTTGAAACCTGTTTTTATTCTTTTGTTGGAAAAAAAAAATACAACAACAAAAATAAAACACAAATGGCATTAGCAAATGTTCATACGCATACATTTCCTTCTATTCATTTCTGGGTTGCACGGAGCTGAAGCCAAGTAAACCAGATTCACACCAAGAATGATGGCCAATCAGGGAGCAGATTTGGAGTCTGTAGTGAGAATTCAGAATTGTCTGTCACACTCTCACTTGCTATGGACATATACGTTTTTCAGACTCAAATTCTTCAGAACACCTATTTTTGGACAGATAGATAATCCCACAGAAATTATTCAGACCTAAGCATGAAACTGGAACTTGAGTTTTGAACAGCTCTCTTTGTTGTGAGGCAACAGTGCTGCCCACTGCTCCACCATCTCGTCCCTACTAACAAATTGCAATTTTTCAACATGTGTATTTTCTAGAAACACATTCTAAATCTGTCCTAGTGGTAGAGAATTGGCCTTGTGACCAAAAGATTTCAGGTTCAAATTTGAGTCCAGTAGGATCCACAACAGAATTGTCTGTGTCAGAACACGACCTGCTAATTCTGTACAGTAAGTTGCTTTGGATGAATGCATTGGCCAAGCAAGTATAAAGTAATCTCACCTTGGTAAAGTTAAGCTAACAAGTTGGTTTCCAATCTGAGTGTGATTACCCTCCCCAATTTTGACTATTTCCTCTTTATATTTCCTCTCATTCCTGGTGTTTCCTCACACCAAACAAACTGGAAATGACAAAAAGATATTGAACAGTGGCACTGTAGAGTTGAAGACGTTTCCAGATGGTGAGTGCGCCATGGACTGAACCACGAAGTGACAGAGGCATCATTAGACATTTATGAGAGCGTATAACCAGCTCGTTTGTTTCTATTTCTGTCTGCGTGCAATGAGGCTCATGGAAATCAAATCATTTTGATAATGGCACTCATTATGCAAAAACTTCATCTGTGTTTGTGCCACCGAGGTCCAGCCCAGAGAAAAAAAAACAAACCATTTTGATTGACAATCATTTGCATCGCAGCAACTCACAACATACATTCTGTTTAATACAATACTCAGGACGTGAGTAAACACATGTGCACGTGTGGGGGAAAAGCTCAGAGACCTTTACTGAAGCTCATTGAGAATACTCTGGCTGTTTAGCAAGAGGTGGGTGAGACCTGGTGATGAATCATCCCGACTTTCGAAAACAATGCAGGAATTTTTAGCCGTTAAACAAAATACCACATCACATTGAAGGCATCTGTTTCCTCAGATGACATTTAGATTCCAGTATTCAGAAATACAGTAATATGTTTATCGCTGTATATAGGTTCCAAGCCCGACCGCGATGGGTGAATTTCCGCGAAGTGGAGGTACAATATTTACGTATTTATTTAACACTTATTCAGACTTTTAAAACACTTTTTTCGCGTAGTATTCTTTATTAAAGTAATGTTAACAAACATCTCCCCGCCGCACGCGTCGTCCCCGCGGAAATTTGTGTTTGAATGTTGTGGGATATGAGGCGCGAGTATGGCAAGCGGAATTAACATTTATCCCCTCGCGGCGACTCGTCGTAAAACATTTCTGACTAGTCACAATTCATTTCAAGATATCTTCAAATGTATTTTGACTAGTCACAAATCGAATTAGAGATATCTTCAATTCAATTGTGACTAGTCATAAATGGCATTCGAGATATCTCTAAATACATTCTGACTAGTCACAATTCAATTGAAGATATCTTCAAATGTATTTCGACTAGTCACATTGCCCCATTGACTTCCATTGAAAAATATTTGCGGATATCTCTGAATGAATTTCTCCTAGTCACAATTGATTTGAAGATATCTTGAATTACTTTAGAGATATCTACAATTATAATTAGTGATATTTTCAAATATATTGTTACTAGTGCTAATTTGTATTAGAGATATCTTCAATTACACTTCTACTAGTAGTAAAATATTTAAAGATATCTGCAAATATTTATGACTAGTCATAATATAATTGAAGATATCTCGAAATGCGTTTTATTAAAGATATCTTGAAATACATTTTATATATCTAAAACATATTTTTGACTAGTCATTAAAAAATGAAGATATCTTTAATTTGATTTGTGACTAGTCGATTTATATTTAAAGATATCTTCAAATATAATTAGTCCTAGTCAAAATTTATTTAGAGATATCTCTAAAAAAATTGTAGATATCTCGAATGTGACCATTGTAGATATCTCCAACTTTAGAGATATCTGCAAATGCAATTGTGACTAGTCAGAATTCGATTAGAGATATCTTCAATTGGTATTTTGACTAGGAGAAATACATGTAAAGATATCTACAAATAATATTCAAATGAGCAAACCCGCCCATTTTCTGCCTGTTGTGATTCAAATTCTCCTCAGATGAACGCCTGCACGAACGAATCTGGTAAGTGTTTTTTCTGCAAAATGCGATGTCATTTTCACCGCGTTTTTACAAGTTATTACAAATCCTTTGTCTGACCGTGTAATTAATAATTCATTATTGACGCATTTTTAGATAAATTAAGTCACCGTAACTTGCACGTGCTAAAATGCTACCGCGTTTTTTTTCAAGAAAAGAAAACGGGACTCAAGAAAGAATCTTTAAAAATGAAAGATTTCCTACTCCAAAGTGAACAGATTTAGGTAATGTAATATACAAATGTGTAGCGTGTAAGTTATCTGGATTTCAAAATGGTTGACTTGTATGTTCTAATGCTGCTAATCTGAAACACGAAATGATAGCATGACAACACTAGTCTTACGAAAAAATGCTTCAGTGTATTAGTTATTTGTGCTGTTTTTTGTAAATTACAAAATATGCTATTGTGGAGTATAATATAAACTAGGCCTCTAATGATATACAACACAGTATGTAATAGTGAATTGACGGATAGGGAAAATATGCTATATTTAGTGATTTCTATGATATTCTGTAAGTGCGTTTTAATGAGAAAATGCGAAAATAATTGCTGTACCCAACAATTTCTTTTCTTTATTCTTTAGCTGTGTTTTATTACACCACTGGACAATAGAGAGAGCATCCTAACCATCAGGGTTACAGTGTGGTACATCAAACCGCTCAACACATCACTGGCTCTTCACTTCCTGCTATCGAGGACGTCCAGAGGAAGTGCTGTGAGCGCCGAGAGCTCAGCATCTCCAAAGATTCTTCTCACCCTGACCACCGACTGTTCTCTCACCTGCCATCGGGCAAACGCTTCAGCAGCATCAGGACCAGAAGCAGCAGACGTGAGGAACAGGTTCTTCCTCAGAGCTGTGACCCTCAGGAACACTGCCCTCGCACTAGACTTTTCCGTTGCTTTTTGCACCCAAAATTGTTTACAAACCTATCGCACTACTGAACGTTCCATCATGCACATCTAGGGAATGGACATCCGTTGTGGGACTGATAAAGGCTTTTTCAATTCAATTCAATACCTGCTCATGGCACCTTGTGCTGAACGTGTCAATATGCTCATGTCTACTAATTACCTGACTGCACACAATTGTGACATACACTGCATATACCTCCCTATACCATGTTTCTATTCATCATGGCTCTCTACCTTATCATATCTATCATATGTGTGTTTATATGTGCCTATACAATTTATATCCCCATGCAGAACTTTAAAAACACATCAAATTAATTATTATTTATTTCCTGTTAGTCCTAACTTTATTTTGTTGTCTTGTACTGTACTTGCCAATGACAATAAAGTTGAATCTAATCTAATTATGTTGCTATCTTTTTTTATTTTACTGTTTGTCATCCCATTTTTTATCTAGTTTTTAGCAAATGTTAAATGTGTTGCGATATTTACGTGTTTTTTAATTATACATGTGTGATGATTGTGCATTTTCAATACTGTTTTCCAGGTCATTTAGATAATATTCTATTCATTTTTGTCACTGGCGCCGCACTGTGGCTGCCCACTGCTCCGAGTTCATGTCTGATCGGATGGGTTAAATGCAGAGAAAAAATTTCCCCATGAGGGACTAATAAAGGTTCAATTTAATTTAATTTAATTTAAAACAGTTTTCATTAATAATGTAGTAGTGTGTCTGAACTGGGACGTTTGAGAAATGTACGACTGTAAGTTTGTAGTTAAAATGTAATATAAACTACAATGCATAAGGGTGAAAGTCTTGGAATTCCATATGCCATTTTGTAAACTTTTTATCATAATTATTTGCCTTTGTCACATTGTTCAAACATCAGTTGAACTGGACACTATCTGATTTAAACGACTTTATCTGCCACTGCTTCCCTCATTATGAGCTAAATCTGGTTGGATTTTATTTGGCCAGAGCAGGTAACGGGCGCAGGAAATGATCAGCTCTCACATAAAAAACACACGTCTAACGCTCTGTGCATTTAATAAACACGTGTCGATTGCAAAATGTTCCCGTTCGCTACAACGTCTGAAAGCTGTTTCAATGATCCGACGTTTCTGCCGTTTTTTGTCGAAAAAAGAAGACGCCATGACTTTTCGAAAACCTTCTTTTTCACTTCAGTATCTCCGCCCATTTTCTGACGCGAAACGCATTATTACCGCCCATTTTTTACGTCAGCGCCGACAATTCAAGATATCTAGAAAGCCAATTGTGACTAGTCAAAATGCAATTGAAGATATCTCTAAATATGTTTGTGGATATGTGACGCGTTAAGTGACATAGTCTGTGACGTATTTTAAGATATCTTCAATTGAATTGTGACTAGTCAGAATGTATTTAGAGATATCTCGAATGCCATTTATGACTAGTCACAATTGAATTGAAGATATCTCTAATTCGATTTGTGACTAGTCAAAATACATTTGAAGATATCTTGAAATGAATTGTGACTAGTCAGAAATGTTTTACGACGAGTCGCCGCAAGGGGATAAATGTTAATTCCGCTTGCCATACGCGAGCGCTGGTCGCGGGGGAGTAACGTGATGACGTTGACGTGTGACGTCAAACCGAAACCAAAAGGACGAGAATGTAGCTCCGACGTCGTTTGGTCATCTCTTTGGTTTGCTTTTGTTTTATTTAAATGTTTTGTAACGCTCTCCACTGGGTTGCCCGGACGGGAAATAACACTGCCCATTAAAGGTTTTGCTGAGCTTCCCATCCTCTGCCTTTTTATTTTTGGCGACACCAGTGGCCGGGCTGACGCCTTACCTCGGGAAAAAAATCTGCGAATATACATCCGCGATTATACGTAATAACGAAAAAAGATCCGCGACGCAGTGAATCCGCGATAGTCGAACCGCGAAGTAGCGAGGGATTACTGTACTTTTGATGGGCATGAAATCCATACAGTGGAGTAGTATTCTCACCAGCCAATCAGAGTAAAGGTCACCTCCCACTTGAAGCTTGTGCCAGAAGTCCAAACCAAAAAACCAACAAAAAAGTCTGAAGCGAAAAAAAAAGTTTCAAACGAAAACGTGTGTCACGGATCATAGTTCATGAGATCACAAACTTTTATGTTGAAAACCCAACGGACTCTGATGTTGAAAGTTCCTCGTACCGCCGCCATGTTTGTGTACCCGGTTCTTGTCACCATAGTTACCCAGGTGTTCCGTGTTTGTGATTATTTGTAATTAATTCCTGTATTTAGGATTGTCCTAGTCGTTGTCTGGTTGCCAGATTGTCTGTGCTTTGTGCCTTACTCTCCAGCGTTTTCCCTGTCTTGTTACCTTGCCCCGATCTTGATCTTGTTTTCCCGTTTTGGACCACCGTTTCTCCCCTGCCGATTTGGACATTGTTTAGATCTTGTTTACGGACTCTCGCCTGGCCCTTGGATTACCCCGCTGTCTTGTCTCCGCTATTTCTGCTCTATGTGTATGACCATTGCCTGCCTGACTACAATTAAAGCCTGTTGAAATTCTACTATCTGCCTCATCTTGTGCGCTTTGAGACAGTTAAAACTGTGAAAAGTGACTTACAAATGCTCAGAACTTGAACATGAACTCATCTCCCTGTTGCGCATGTGGGTCCGTTATTCGAGAGCTGTGCCAACGTGAAGATTGCAAGCAAAAAATAAAAAAAAAACGTAAATGTGAAGCATTTTTGTTAGTTTCTTAGAATTTTACGTTTGATTTATTTTTTTTTTTTCACTAATCTGATTGCATAGATTTATATTTTTCACCCAATAAAGAGGCTGCCATTACTTATTACTGCTTGTAAAAAGTAATCCGTTACTGTCTCAGAAAATAATTTTCTTTTCCATTACTAAATACGTAAAAATCCATTACGTATTTAATAATTGGCTAAGTATTAAAAGTATGGTAGACATATAGAGATTTTCTGCCAATATGTGAATAACTTGGATATATTCGTACTAGACACAACAGGACTATGTAAATTTCAGTGTCGTTTTATTAATTTTGAATGACTTACCACCTAATACTGTCATGCTTTCTGGCCGAGGACAATTGCAGAGGACATTGTAATTGTGTTTTCTTTCTATTGCCAAGTTGAGGGGTTGGATGGTATCATTCGAGGTGTTTTTGTCACGTTTCACACTGACGGTGACGAGCGTGAGTGACGTAGACTCTTGACACAAAGGGTGACGGTGAAACAAGGGGGTTTAATGAAGACAGACACAATCCAGGTACGAGGAGGGAAACAACGAAGAGACGAGGAAACGAGAAGACGAGGCTCGGGAAGGGACTCATGAATCTGAAGAGTCTGAGATAACGTGCTGACTGGAACAGTCCATGGAAAAGATGTCTCTATGAAGACTACTGGATCACTCGGATACAGGTAGGTCACGGAGGGTCTAGAAGTTCACACGAGGAAGTGATGACCACAACAGACAAAGGGAGACACACTGAGGGGAACTAAATAGTACAGATAATCAATGTATAACTCAAAACAGGTGTGCACGACAAACGAGATGATGAAACAAGGGGTGGAGTCCGGATTAGCAGGGCAGACGGAGTGTGACAGTTTTTAATTGCTAGTGGTATTTTTTATGTCAATAATTATTTTCCGATTACACAGAGGTTGGATTTCACCACAATGTTCCTGTCTTTTATAAAAAAAAAACAAATAAAGCCAAATGGTATAATAATGAATTTAACATTTTTAAGCATCTCACAAGGAAGCTAGAACGAAAATGGATGAAAACTAAGCAAGTTTTTTGCTGCGCTTGGAATGACAGTATAGTCACGTATAAACATGCCCAAAAATCTGCAAAAAACAAAATTTTTTTGTAAACTTATCTCTGAAAATCAACATAATTCTCGTCATCTGTTTAAACCTGTAGCACAGCTACTGTAATAAAGAAAAAGGGCACAATCCCACAACACAGCTCACTAGTTTAGATGTTATGAGTTTTTTCAATCAGAAAATTAATCAGAAATCAGAATGAAAATTACATCCCTACCGACTAGCCCAAAATTAGATCCCCCAAAAGGAAACCCACCCGTTATCACGCTTAATACATTCGCTCAGATAGGCCATGATGAGCTCACTAAGATTACAACGAGGACTATAATGACTTCCTGTTCACTCGACCCAATACGAACCAAATTACTTAAATTCTGCCTGTGGTTACAGAACCGATATTAACCCTCATAAACTCGTCGTTAGCCTTGGGTTACGTACCACAGATGTTCAAACCAGCCGTAATAAAGACGCTGCTTAAGAAACCACAACTCGACATAAATGTATTATCCAATTATAGACCAATATCCAATCTTCCATTTGTGTCAAAAATTCTTGAAAAGGTGGTTTCAGGTCAACTTTGTGTGTTCCTGGAACAGAATGATAAATTCTGTTTAAAAACTTGTTAAAAATTTCAATCAGGTTTTAGACCAAACCACAGTACAGAAACGGCGCTCATCAAGTGATCTCTTATTAGCCTCGGATGAATGGAACATTTCATTACCAGTTCTGCTGGATCTTAGTGCAGCGTTTGACACTATATAGACCACAATATTTTCACCTTAAAAGCTATGTTGGGGTTTCTGGACACGCGTTAGAATGGTTTAAGTCATACCTGTCAGATCGTTTCCATATTGTATGTAACATGTAAATGGAGTCTCGTCACCAAGACAAAGAGTTGAATAGTCCCACAAGGCTCAGTTCTCGAATAAATTCTCTTTTCTTTATATTTGCTTCCTCTAGGAGATATCCTTTGACCACTGCGCTCTCAAAACTCAGGCCAGCTCAAAATTCCAAACATTTCTAAAACCTTCACAGGAGGAAGATTGTTCCGCGATTCAGAATCAGTTAGTCAGTTTAAATCTAGATTAAAAACACATCTCTTCAATGAAGCATATTTAAAAGAGGTAATAGCAAAAGATTCAATGACTAACATTAATGAAGAGGAAGGCTGCATTAGCTAGAAGTCAGAATCGAACCTAAGCTGCACCTTACCATCACTGCTATTATTATTGTCTTAGAGCCCTTCAAAGTGCTAATAGCTTTTGTTCTTGCTAGTGTCACTCCCCTGCCGAACTCTTGAGGGATCCACATCCTTGCTGGAGGAGTGAACGCTGCATCCCTACTGGAAGAAATGCACCCCTGCCGGAGGAGGGTTTGCGTGACGTCATTTCAAGATGGCGGTAACTGTATCATTATATTCTGTACCTTTATAGACATTTTCCAATGGGCAGTTTAAACAACCACCTTCTAATATGCTTTTATTACATTTATTAACAATAATTTATCATTTTTATTACATTTATCAATAAATGTTTGTCTGAATTTGCGAAGTCATGGCATGGATAAGACGAATTACATATAAAATTCAGCTCAGCTAACTAAATTCCCGCCTAACGAAACAGCCGTCGGCACAGATTAATTTCGTAAGTCGGGGTACTACTGTATTCATCTTCACAAATGACTTTGTAATGTTAGCATGCTAGAGGAGACTGGCACCAGAGAGTCGGGTTCTCCCTAGGAACCTTGTCTTTTACAAAAATAAAATAATGCGCATATGACCATCTCCACGTCTCCATGTTTATCAATTTTGCCACAACTGGCCAGTGCAGTGCACAGTTACAGCAAACCAGGCGCAGCCAATAGCTGCGGATCTCGAGCTCAAAATACAACACTCCTCCAGCAAAAGACGAATGACTGACGCGTCTATTCACAAACAGGAAATGTTAAATTTTTGATTTATTGTCTTGAGGGTGAATAGTTTGATGTAACACAAGCTCTACTTAGCATGTAGCGCATAATATATTTTTGAAAATACAATTAGTAATGTTTTACACTACTGCGTAACTAATATATTATTGTAAACAATACTTTTGTAAAGCGTTACTCCCAACACTGTATATACATACGGAAATACAGACCAAAAATATGGTGAGTGTAGTGAGTGTGGGCGGAGTTCATAAAACCAAATTGTAGTTAATGTGTTGACGCTAAAACAGGAGATGAAATGCAACGGCAGCAGCATTAATCTTCCCAAATATTTTCAATATCATCTAGGAAGATTTGAGGAGAATTTGTATTCTGTCTGCTTTGGTAACCTCTTGAAATTGTGCTGTTCTCCTTCGCAGAGCATAGAGTGAATAGTATCATATTTCACGCCGTTTCAAACCATTAACCCATCTGAGGCTTCACTCTTTCCCATTTTAAACAGGTTGCCATTGGAAAAGGGCTGCTTGGAAAGAATCCAGGAAAAGTTGTTTAACTCAAATAATATTTCCTGAAAATTGCAAATTTGTAATGTGACCGGACAATAAACAAACAACACCTAAAACATTTAGGTGCATGTTTTTGAAGGCTAAATTAACAAATAAAAGTTACATTTTTACACTATTTACTGTTTAATCCAGTTATGTTAGTTGTTGTGTTTGCAAGTATCACAATATTTTGAAATTTTTGAAAATTGCTCATTTAATTGTTACAGACAACAAATAAAAATATAAGTATACATTAACATACATACTATACATATGTATTACCAATTTTTCCAAGTGTTTTAAAAGTAAGATGAACACACACACACACAATCACAATTAATTTTTGACAGAAAATGATCAAATGTAATTTGATGGCATCATCTATCATGTCCGAACATCTTCAAGGTCACAGAATAGAGAAGGCTGTATTTCATCTATCAGCTAATTAAAACTCCAATGATCATCAGAGAGTAATGGAGTAGAGAAAATGCTTACGTCAGAACCCATTAGGACCAGCAAGGACAGTTTTCAAGCCACTGACCCATTGGAGAAGACCACAAAATACAGTAAAGAGTATGTAATTAATTAGTTGTAACCCTAAAGAAGATGAAAAATAACTTGGTGTTTGATAAATTAAAGCCAAATTACTTATAATTTTTAAACGTTAGTTCACATGTCGATCATCTTAACTCTTGTTGAATGTGAACAGATTAAAGCAAAGATTTTTTTTTTAAATTTACAGCAGAAGGGGAAACAAGAGGGCATTGCCAAACGACATTCGTTGCAGTCCTGACGGGCTCAGACTGGAGGAAGCAGAGTAAGGCTGAGCTACTACACTTCCACTGTCAAAGTCCATCAACAGGTGGACACGAGTGGGGCTACCACCTATGTGCTAGACAGACAGGTGCACCTCAATCTTGAGTGCCAAGCAAAGACATGTGGCTGCGATCTCCGCCTCAAATGACCTCATTGAGAGGAAGAGGGTAGTCCGGCACGACCTGACGATTAGGTTCTTGAGAGCGTGGTGGTCGGGGTTTACTTCTGCTAACAAGCATAAGCAGAGGTCCCCCAGTGCCATTGGTTCCAGACTTGGCGAGTGTGACGGTTGTGTTTTCCCTTAGGGATGAGGTTCACTCTCCTCCCTCTCCCGAGCCTCATTCTGTCAGCGACACACACTGGGCTGTTTGATGATCGGTCTGCATCTCGTGGCAACGCACTCCACTGGTTACGGTGAGTGGTGTTCTCAGTCAACCCTGGTGAGGGTCTCCCACAGCTATGGATGAGAGCCAACAAGATCCCTGGTTGCCCCTCGGAGGTACTGTTTGGGTTAGGCCCACCTCCAGGTGCTGTGGAAGATCCACCGTTTGCCCCTCGGTCACGCATGCCAGAGGGGTATTTTCGGTCGGATGCTAACCTGAATGTGGCTTGTTGAATATCTCCCACTGTCAGTCCATCTGACAGACGTCGAAGTGAACTGGCTTTAAAAGGGAACGTCTGTGATTACTTGAGTAACCTCGGTTCCCTGTATTATCAGCGAACGAGACGAGATGTCCCTTTCTGCTGGCACATTCAGGACATGCCGCTGGAAGTCTGTGTTGGCCCGACCAGCGAAGGATATTGTGCATGACGCGCACGTCCCTGTTATACCTCCTGATCTAGGTTCAAAGGTGACATGCAAATTCATGCAGCCATGAACTTGACATTCATTGGCACTTTTGTAACCGGCTACCGTTCAATCTCCCATCTTCAGTCCATCTGACAATTCAGAGAACAGTGGTTACGCAAGTAACAATAGACGTTTCCATGTGGTTACAAAAAACGAAGTATCTCCATATTCCAATTGCTTCTCTTTATAATAAATGTTTTTTTGTTGACAAATTTAGGTAGCTAATGCATATTCTTTGCTTCTTATATACTTTTTCTTATATTAATTTTTTCTTTGTTATCTAATTTATGCATCTTCCAAATATACTAGTCATTTTGTTTTTGCTTAAACAGCTTTAAGTAACCTTCAGTACTGTAAATGTGCGATTACACTAAAACGTTTGGCCATCAAAGCATTGCTTTACTTTTTACTTTTTCAATCGCGTTCTTCAAATAAACCGTTAAATGCTATTTCCCTTCAAAAGTGCAGTTTACATATGCTAATTAGCTCCTTCATCAAAAAAGCCACATAAGAAATGTATCCCACTGATTTGATTGGCCTGAGATATTAAGTGGCTTTTCAAGACAGCATTTTTCAAACCGTTTCTAAGGAGCCTCATTGCACAGTAGAATATTGGTGAAATGTTTGTGTGGATGGCAGATTACAGCGATGCATGCATGGCTATGATTTTGTCTGAAATAAACGGGATTCAAAAAAGTATTTAGTCGAAGGTGTTGCGAGGAAGAAGGTCACATTAACAGCTTGTTTTCTGAGTGGTGATTAAACTAAATTGTGCTGACACGAGGACCTCGGCTTTAATGATTCACATTTTAAGCGGGGTTAAGGAGCTGATTTGGGAGTGGGGTTGTCACCTCATTGCCAGTAAACCCTTTTTTGAAGTTTGTTTAAAGCGTAAAAAAAGCAAACTAATTGCAATCTCCTTTTCCGACCACTCTTTTTCCTCATCTTTAAAAAAAAAAAAATTAGCTTAGCTGATCATCACGTCTGCTAGAAGACAATCAGTAAGGACATCTTTACAGTAAAATGAATTAATTAAAAGCAACAACTTATATAATAAAAGACCACAGCTGCTGGTAACAATTAGCAAAAATTACAGTTTTTTTATGGCAAGTTTATGTTTTTTTTTTTGTTTGTTTTTTTTTGCTGCACAGCATTGTGGGAAGACGTGTTACATTTACAATTATTTTTAATAACAAAAATAATACAGTACTGAGTTGTAACAACAGCAACAACAACAACAACAACAACAACAACAGAAAGGTATGGAACCATAATGCTAGTGTACTGTTGGAAGCCACTGCTGCTGGCAGATAATAAAGACATATTTTTGGCTCCTGTTTTTAGAAAAAAAAAAATCTACTTAAATCAACTGCATGCTTTTCCCAAGAACTGAACCCATGATCTGGTGGGATTTAACCACTAGAAAAGACATGTAGAGGTGCAGATCACACAGATAGATTATGATTGGCCTCAGACATGTTAGAAGACTATGTTCCACTATGTGGCCAATACATTATCACAAAGTGCTTAAAAAGTTTTTGATTTAAGATGCAGGAATACCAAAACATTATGTTAAAATAAACCAAAGATTTAAAGGCAGCAAAATAACATAGCAATTGTAAAGTGAATGAGATAGGCCACTATAGGGACCATATTGTGTTCACACACACAGTGAGCACACACAAACCTGAGCATTCATTCATTCATCTTCTACCGATTTGTCCTTTACAGGGTCGTGGGGAGCTGGTGCTCAGCGTCTCAGCGTCTTTGGGCCGGAGATGGTTGGCAACCATTCACAGAGCGGGACACACAAACAAACACATTTATTCATACACACACTCACACCGATGTGGTCATTTTTCCGAATGCCAAGTCGCATGTTTTTGGACTGTGGGAGGAAACCGGAGCACCCGGAGGAAACCCATGCAAGCAACATGCAAACTCCACACAGAAAGGCCCCGGCCGGCCTCAAACTCACACCTCGAGTGTCAAACGGAACCATCTTGCTGTGAGGACACTGCGCCCAAACCCTGAGCAGTCCGTATATTTTTCTTGATTTTATATTTTATTATTTATATTTTATATGAAATGTTGTTATACAGAGTACAATTAGTAAAAAAAAATGAGAACCATATGTCAGAGAGTTAAAATAGGTGTGACATGCACAAAATAAAAGTGATAATGACTTAGTTTTGATACACTTGTCACGCAGAAAGGCTTAATTGGTTCATAATACAAAGCCTTGATTAGGAGAGCAGTGACTGAAATATAGAAGCCATTTTGCCTAATCATTAGCGGGATTTCCGACCAATTATAGTTTGTAATTAATGCAAGGACAATCAGATTTGCTCTGATTATGTGTGATTACACATCCAGATTTGCATACTGTGAGAGATGGTTAAAATACTGAAAATGTCAGCTCTAATAATGAGGATGAGAATGTTTGCACAAATTTTTAAATCTTCTCACTCAAAAGTTCACTGTGTTATATATATATATATATATATATATATGTGTGTGTGTGTGCGCGTGTGTGTGTGCTTTTGCTCCAATGTATGGATGTAATCCAGAAATGTTGTTATTAATTGATTTCACCATTTTGTGCATGCGTGTGTATGTTTTGTTTAGAAATACGAAAAATATTGTGTCATTTCAAGTGCATGAACTTCAGATTAAACTTGTTGAAAATTCAGATAAACATAAACCTCTCATTATTGCAGCTCTGATATGTATTTATAAACTAATACAACAGTGCAGAATATACCTGGACAGTTTGGTTTGCATCTCTGATTTAATTGCACACATCAGTGAACGTCTACAGAAGACACACACGCTGTTGAGATGTTGATTAGAGATTCCCACATGCCCTCTCCTGATTTAATGTTACTCTAGATGCAAAATGAAGATAATTTCCTCTAATGCCACATGTTAAGATAATTGCACTGCAATTGCCTTATCAAGGTGTCATATAGGAGAGAACCAAAAAAATAGAAGCTTCACCAGATCAGATGCACAACATAGCTCAGTGCCGGTCATGGTACTACTGAACAGATGAATAACGGGTAAATAAGTATTTGTCTTTTACAGAAAGGCATTTGAATGAATTTAGATTTAACAGAAGGTGGACTTAGAATAGCTGTATTTAAGATGCAGGCCATTCATTCATTCAATGTAATAGTAATAAAAATAGAATAGATTTATTTATAGTCTACTTATTGTTTCAAAGTGCTAAAACCGAGTTTAGACTATTATTTAATTGTTGTGATTTTTAAAAGTTTTACAAAGTTATGCTTTTAGGTATTATTTAGAGAGAAAACTCTGATTTGTACAAAAAAAACTAAAGTGTTGGTGGTTTTAAATCAAAGGTTTACAGATCTACAAAAAGTCATCTAAGTTCTGAGCATTTGTAAGGCGGTTTTCACAGTTTTAACTGTCTCAAAGCGCACAACTGTCTCAAAGCGCACAAATCAAAGCGCAGTTCATCTACAAATGAAAAATACACACAATAATTGGTTTTGGCTGTTGACAATTGCTCTTTTAGTCTCAAAAAAATAGTTGCTAAAAATAGAATAATTTAGAAATGAACTGTATATGTACGGTAATTGCACATTCAATCTCTCTAAATTTGCCTTGTTCGTGAACCATAACAATTAGAATTATCCTCTAAAGGTTTAACTAATGCACAAAGCAGACTTGGTGAAATGACAGACGTGATTCTGTGGTAAACAGGTTTGAGAGTGTGAAATCCATTGCGCTCTGATTAATAAGTGATCTCACACAAAGACGCCTGATTGCTGCAAAAGATTTTAGGGAAGAAAACAGAAAGGAATTGTCAAGGTTAACTTGATAGGAAACCTCGGTAGAATTTTGGAGTTAAGAAAATGTGAAACAATTAGTTAATGAGATTTTGTAGAAACTTTTAAAATCTTCAGCCACTTCCTAAAAAGTCTGTTAAAAGTTTGTTTTTGTTTAATGTAAGAATGAAGAATATATTCAGACCAACAGACAGTCGGTGTTGTCTATTGGTCCCAGTGACGTAAAAATTGAATAAGTTATTGAAAATCAATTGATGATAGATTACAAGTGTCATGCTTGCACTCCGGGTAGATGAGAAATGAGCGCAAGCAAAAGAAGAGAAAACACAGATGGGAATTGGATTGAATGCAATGAGGCTTAATGACATTGCGTTGAAGGTAGACAGCAATACGGACACTGAAGATGATGAAGATGAGACAATGTGAAGGACAAAGAAGAGTCTGTGTGATGAAGCCAATGACGAGAGTCCATAGATGACAACAGACACAGAGGATTGAGCGGAGTGAGCTTAAGAAGAGGAGTGATGAGGGGAACCAGGTGGGACGGTTGATTCAGTGATTGATGAAGGGAATGAGGCACAGCTGGGAAGTGCGGTTCACGCCAGTGATGGTGACGTCACTGGTGGCGGTGTAACAGTACCCCACCGAAGTGGCTCCTGACGCGTTGGGACCCTTGGTGGGCTTCCACTCACGTGGAAGGAGAACAGTTTGGGTGTAATTGGAGAAGGTATGCTACTAGACTGATTTGCTGAACGACGTTGTACTACAGACTAATTTGCATGACAGTCGGAGGCCATACCTTTTTCCCAGGCTGATAGGTGGGACTCTCACTGCGTGGTACTGGCTTGGCTCCGTGGCCCCATACTGACCAGATAGAGTCACTGGTGGGCTGAGTCCCATACCCTCTCGCTTGACTGAAACCGATCGTTGATGGGTGGGATTTTGACGGTTCTGTGAATAACGAGAAGGGAGATGATAGCTCAGGACACATTGAAATGGGGTTAGCCCGGTGCTATTTTGACAAAGGGAGTTCTGGGCGTTCCAGCCCAGGGAAGAAACAAATGCCAGGAGGTTGAATTATGGGAACAGTATTTTTGTAGATATCTACTGACCTCCTGGATCTTCCTTTTGTCCATTTGACTGAGGATGGTAGTCTGAAGTAAGACTGACTGACATGCCTGACAGACTGATGAGCTGGGGACCTCAATCCGACACGATTTTTTCTGAACACATTCTGGAATACCGTCTCAGTCGCCTCCATTGCAGTGGGGAGACCCTACAGCGCAATCACCTTTTTTTGTGTTTCAGCCCAATTTTGTGTTTCATATAAAGTCAATTCTTGTTATTTAGGGCCCATCGGAATACTAAAGCGCAGGGCACGCACCCCCTTCCGAAATAAGATGAGAAGTAACCCTTAAAATATCATCACTTTATTTTTTCACAACTTAATAAACGACCTGTTCAGATGCTCTTAATCCTTGGTGGTAAAAGAAGCACAAAATCAAAGTAACCCTGTTTATTTAGGTTTATATTAATCTATTTAAGTTATTGTTATTATGATTAACGTTTAATTTGTTATTGGTATGGTTGCATTATCATTTTAAAGATTTGTGGGAAAAGTGCCCTGCCCCTTTAAGAGAAATGCAAACAGTTCTCCCGAAGCAGCGGACTCGTGTTTTGGGAATACGTTTGAAATCCACCGTGTGAGTGTGACTCGTTCATTTATGAAGCTCCACGCGTTTACCTTAAAGAGCTGAGCTGAGCTGAGCTGAAACGCGCGCGCGCGCGCGCGCTGAGCTGAGCACGCAGCCTGTGTGTGTGCGTGTGTGTGTGTGTGTGTGTGTGTGTGTGTGTGCGCGCGC
>CM051497.1:20890291-20923106 GCA_028031935.1 Paedocypris micromegethes | reverse complement strand
TGTGTGCGCGCGCGCGAGAGAGAGAGAGAGAGAGAGAGAGAGCGGCATCACGAGATGTGGAGAGCATTTGCTTGTGCTGTGCTCGCGCATTGTTTTGAGTAAAATATTTTTTATTTTGGTAGACCGCGCGTATAAGTCGAGCCGAGAGATGGGACCACAGGCGTGTCGGAACAGGCAGAGGGAGCAGTAGTAGAGTAGTTGTGGTAGAGTCCGAGGAACTGATATAGTGGCACAGGTCTCACATACACACACCCCTTACATACGTAGGTCTCAACGTCTCGAGTCACCAGTATTTTGAACGTTAGAGCGAGCTGGTACACAAGGTGTCGGGGTGTCTAGAGCCTAAAGGGGTGTGTTTTGCCTCGACCAGGGATGTCCTCCATGTTTCTGGGACATATTGGCCGTATGAAGTGCAGCCAGAGGGGTGTGGGTCTTCCTGCATCTGTATATTAAAATTCCCCAGATTAAAACTCAGAAGGTTATTTAAGAGAAGAATTGTCTTTACTTTACTTTACTTTACTTTACAGTCATTTGGCAGACGCTTTTATCCAAAGCGACTTACAAAAAGAGGAGCAAGTGAAGCAATTTGAATATACAATAGGCTACAGTAGATGTCAGTACAGGCTATATAAGGAAACTTACTAGACAGAACAGCATGACAGTCAACAAAAACAGTGAACACAAGACAAGAAACACAAGACAAAGTTTTTTTTTTTTTTTTTTTTTTGTTAATCAGTGTTAAGGTGCTGGTGGAAGAGCTCAGTTTTTAGTGCTTTTTTAAATGTTGAGAAGTTGCAGACTTTCTAAGAGGAATAGGTAAATTGTTCCACCAGACAGCCGCTGAACGAAAGAAGGTTTTTGTGAGGGATTTCAGGCCGCGTTGCAGAGGGACGACTAGCTGACGTTCGTTCTTGGATCGCAGACTACGTGCGGGAGACTATTCCTGAATCAGGGAGTTGAGGTAGCATGGTGCCGCACCAGTGATGGTCTTGAAGGTCAGTGATAGAGCTTTGAACTTGATCCTGGCAGCAATTGGCAGCCAGTGCAGAGAGACGAGCAGTGGAGTGACATGAGTCCTTTTCGGTTGTTTGAAGACCAGTCGTGCTGCAGCATTCTGGATTCTTTGCAGAGGCTGTGTTGCGGTGACAGGCAGACCAAGACTTCTGTCTTGTCTCACCTTCATTTGCTTCTTCTGGTGGTTCCCCAATGCGGGACAGTGCCTCACCCACCCCGTTCTTTGTACCAGATTGATAGGTTAGAGAGAATCAGAACTAATGCAGATGCTTAAATATCTAATAGAACATCGTTGTTAGAAAGTGTGACCAAAAATAAAATCGCAGCAACATCTTTGTACATAACATTATTGTATAGGATTGAGGATAGCATAACAACAAGAAAACACTGACGGAATTCTCAGAAAGTCTTTGAGGGTCTAAAGCCAGACACTATTGGTCTCACTGGCAAGTTCCTGCATGATTTTCCTGAAGCTATTGTTTTTAGGACATGCTGTCAAGTTTCTCACCATTCGGGGAGATCATTTGAAACGGCACAAGCAGTGACAGACATGTCGGTCTGAGTTCTGATAGAGGCAAACGCAGAAACATTTAACTTGTCAGTTTATGACTCGTTTAGGCGTATGCCTGCCTCCATCATAAATAACCACATCTTAATGGAGTAATTTACACACTTCCCTCATTGACAGAACTTCTATCCTTCGGCAAATGTCAAGCATTTACCAAATCAATGATGTGGGTTATGAAAAGGGACGAACAGCCTTGTCTGGATTCTCTTCACAATAACAAAAGTGGAAGTACGTTAAATCCAGCATTGATGGGTTGTTGCAAGCCTCAGTCAATGATCTCTCGTTGCACAAGTTAAAATTAAAAGGCTGTTAGAGGGAAAATTGTTTTCTCTGGTCATCATTCACCCCGTGAAAGGCCTTTTACTGGGTGATTAATTAAAGACCAGAGGAGAGGAAGAGAGGTGGAAAAGCCATTTGATCAAATATCCGTCTACATACGATAGGTCCCTTCTGCATCATGAGTTAATACGCCTCAACATCCCTTGACTGAGTGTTATTGCCGCAGTTCATAATTTTGTCTCGAAAAAGGCCAAGAGAGGATCTTCCTTAAAGTAATTGAGTATTGATTTGAAAATAAACAGCTGCTCAACTCCCTCCTCAGTGACAGACCATCCCTCGAATGCGATCGACAATAAATGGGCCTTGAGTTCATAGGAAAGTTATGGATCACGTTGATACAGTCAAGCTTATTGTTCTGCTGCAATTTTTTTTCTCGGATAAATATCGGATTTTTGATAAGCCATTTATGAAGCTTGTCATCTAAAACCTATTGTTAGACACATAGAAACTTTTTTCCCATAAAATATTCTGCTCTGCATGAGCTGCGGAATGGATTTAAACATGTTGTAATGTGAAACTGAGTTGGTTAATAAAATTAACAATTGAAATAGAGTGTGAAGGTCAAACCAGTTCATTGCAAGAGCTATTACTAGTAAAAAAAACGGCTAAATGAATGGATGGATGGATGAATGGATGGATGGAGAAATATGGACTGATCAATGTATGACTGATGGAGGAATGAATGTGTGAAAGGATGGAAAGAGAAATAAATGGATAGAGGAATGGGTAGATGAAATATATTTAGTGAATCAACAGATGTTGGAATGGATGGATGAATGAATGAATGAATGAAAGAAAGATTGGTTGGGTGAATGGATAAATATTAAAAGGATGGATGAATAGATGATAGGATGGACAAATGTATGGTTGAATGTGGAATAGACAGAAACCAGAATTAATGGATGGATGGAGGGAAGGATATGAATAGCATGTTAGAAGAAGGCAAGACAGACATTGACTGGAGAGAAAAGAAGAATGAATCGACCATGTAGTGTGGACAACGATGAGTGGATAGAAGGAGTAAAAGGAAGACACCTTATTTGTTTAAAACCCTTTCAGCATATACAATCATACATCATTGTATAATTTATAATTGATATACAAAATAAAACAAAAAAAAACAAAAATAAATTATAGATATAAATTATAAATCTTGCGTTTAAGCCATACTGTCTATACGGTACAAGGTTTTAAAACATTGCTTTCTATACTCCATAAATTCATATTTACACTAATGTGTAGTCTGAACAACAAATCAATTTTCATAGGAAAACAAAACAGGTTTGAGCGGAAACTTTAGATCTTCGTAATCACACCTCCTGCCTTTCAAACTCCCCTTTTCTCTCTCCTTCTCTCTCTATTCCCCTTCATTTTCTCTGGCTGTACTCCTCAATCTGCCCTTTTCAGTCATTCATTTTCTTTTTATGATTCTCTCTCTCTCTTTCTCTCTCTCTCTCTCTCTTTCTCTCTCTCTCACACACTCCCTCCCCCACTCTCTCAAGACCCTCGTTAACTGAGGGAGGTTGATCGGCACAGATTCGGAGTGCTAACGCTAATGCCGTTCTCACAGTTAACCTTTGAGTAATCACTGTTGAACTAGCATGAGCTGCACTCACATTACCACATGCCCACGCTTGCCATTAGTGCCGGACAAATGTGCTATTCATTTTCATTAGTGCCAGCTTCACTTCTGATTCTCGGGCAGCTGCAGTGCAGAGTGGGTGGCTGAGGAGCAGAGAAGAGAGACATATTTCCTTCCTGTCTCCAGCGAATCCAATGGGAAACAGTGGTAATATTAAGCACGGCATATAATGCACATCTCTATAGTTTTAACACAAAAATAAGCAACTCTTTTTCTATCTTTCAAGTCAGAAGCAATAACAAATAAATGGAAATGTGTCATCTATATGTAACAGTGTGCTTCTGTATTGGGTCCTCTTTTCAATCTTTAAATCATTGTTTCGGAGGCATACAAGCAAACAAGCTTTTTTGGCTTAATAACAGCAATAAGGAAACATTTGCCATGCGTCGACACTTGGCTGTGGCAACATAACACCTGAGGAATTAAAAATAAACTAAAAACAATAGCATCGGAACTCGCTGTCTCTGACAGTGTGAAAGCTGTAAAATACGTATATTGACATAGCAAGTGGAGCCATTATATTATATGTTATACCAGGGGTCTCAGACTCGCAGGCCGCAATTGGCCGGTATTGAGACGGTATTTTGTGGCCCCAAAACAAATTATATATATATATATATATATATATATATATATATACACCGTATTTTTTGCCATATAAGACGCACCCGATTTTAAAGGTGGAAAATCGGAAAAAACAGCACAACATAAAAAAACGAAAGATTGTTAAGCAGTATTTACTAAACATTTGAACGGTATTTTAGATACATACAGTACAACGTAACAAATGTCAAGCAATAAAACGTGTTTTGACACGCGTCTGTGCCAAGACGCGTCCACCGAGGCCCTTGTCGAGCCACTGTGAGCATCCTCCGCCGTGATACGGTCGGCCGGCAAGCCCCGCGGTTGTTTGCGCGCGAGATGTGGGGGGGTCTTTCGGGGGTAATAGCTCAAGAATTGACATCAGCGGACTGCGCAGTCGTGCACAAATATTTTGATATATTTCTTTTATAATTTATGCATATGTAATACAAAAATCAGCAAAGCCGTGATTTCACGAACATACATAATAAAGAAAAAAAATCTGCGAAGCAGTGAATCCGCGATAGTCAAACAACGAAGTAGCGAGGGAACACTGTATCTAATCAAAAAACATACATATCTGTGGCTTGCAAAACTCTCTAGGTTTCGACTGAAACCCTTGTTCCCTGAGAGGAGGGAGCGAGACACTACAGGTAACGTTGTCCCCATCTATAGTGTCGAGTTTAAAGATTAAAAAGGGAACTTTTTTTAATAGAGTGGATGCGGCTTGTTTATGTTTTTTTTATTTTTTCAAAAATAGAGTGGATGAGGCTTATATACAGGTGCGGTTTATAGTCCAGAAAATACGGTATATGTGTATGTATATATATATTACATTCTTTAAATGTGTGTGTATATATATATATATATATATTGTGTATATAATTATATATTATATTATTGCTTTCTATGCTTTTACATGCATAATGAAACTGCCTACACTTGGAAAAAGAAAAAGTCTAAATTTGGGACAACTCATTGATTTTATCATTTCTTTTTTAACTAATAGAAGCTAGACGAAAGAACAAAAAAAATCTCCTGACAAGAAAATAGCTGAAAGACCTATTATAGCGGCGAGGTAATGGTGCGAGACAGGCACCGATACAAATAGTCCAGGAAGGGCATTTCACTCAGATAATGGGGTGGAAGGTTCCTGGCATGAGGAGATTCATGTACAGACAAGAAACCTTTGATGCAGTGACATTGGAGAAACCATAAAAACTCAGTGTCAAATACCGAGGCGGTTACTGGCAACTAATGGAATTCGGAGGTAGATTTAAGGTGACCAGGCTGAAGAAAGTGCAAGAAGCCAATTACACATACAACCTGAATTTGGTTAAAAAGAATTAGGGTTATTGCACAGTTGTATGTTTAAGACAAGCATTTGTGTCATTATGTCAACATTTACTATTTAATACAAAATGTAGTAAGAATTACAACTATCAACTGAAACGTGTGTGTAGAACCACACTGTTGCAACATGACATTGTTTCGTTGGAGGAAACCCATGGAAGCAACTAGCAAACTCTCTTGTTGTCCCGGACTGGGCCTCCAGACTATCAGAACTGCTTATCCGTTTCTGGGTCACAGGGAGCTTGTGAAGGTTTGGTCGTGAAGGCTGATTTGTGGCCATCACTATGGAAGCACTCTGGACTCCTGAACGAGTCTGTCTAGCTGTGAGGCTACAGTGATAACTACTACGCCACCGTTCCATACCCAACCAATAGAATTAATCATAGTGTTATCTATGTATATCATTTTATAGTGTACGATTTTAAACTGTATATTAAAAACCCTTCCTTTATTAAATTAGACACATTACCGGCCCTTTCTGGCTCCTTTACAAATTTTTACTCCATAATATACGAAATATTTAATATGCGGCCCACCGAATGACAAGAATGTTAAGCAAGTTTTTTTTCTCACCACTAATATGCAGGGTGATCTTTTGAGTGAAACATGCAAGTCCAGACGTGTAAAACAGTTATTTTTATTCTGCAAGCAAACTTCCGGACCACTGACACGTCACGCAGCGCGAGCTGATGTCATCGTTTTGTTTTGAAAATGCCACACCCGGTGGCAGATAAAGAAAATGCAAGTCGAGTTGTAAGACATGGAGACACAAAGAAATAAAGTGTATCAGTCGTATTATTTTGCAACAACAACATTACAGAGAGAAGACATTCAGAACAGTGTCTGTGCTGTTTCTTCATGTTTACGCACAAAAGTGAGATGCTCGGCTAACATCCTGGTGATGTCAGAGTCCAGGCTGATCCGGCTAGATTCAAGGATGTCGCATGTGTTGGTTTTTTTATTACATTTTTTACAATATTTTGTCATATTATAAACGTATTTAATTATAATGACGTGTTGCGCATCAAAACCACTCTTTTTGAGCCAGTTGGACTACATACTGCAGGGATGATTTCAGTTTCACTCTTCACATCAGTGCAAGAGAGTGAGTCTTCTGATTTAATGTGCGCTTATTAACTGATCAAGCTTACAGTGAGCATTTAATAGTGAATAATATACATTGCATACTATTAAATGGATAATAATAATAATAATAATAATAATAATAATGTACATTTAATCTTTGCCTGTCACGATCCCTCAGCACAGCTCCCTCTGGTGGCTGAGCCTGGAGCCTGAGAGGACAGTTCTCGGTGCACCGGCAGCTCATCAGTCTCAGCGACACCTGCAATCAATTATCCTTGTGCTTAAAAGGAGATCGCTGGGACTGATGAGCTGTCGGTCAAACTCGTTATTGGACTCTGTGTAGTTGTATTTTGTGTTTGGAGTTTCTACACTCAGTTTCTGTACCCTTAAGTTCCTCAGTTTGGACATTAAAACCTCAGTTTCGTCATCCGCCTTCATCTGTCCGTTCATGGCGTAACAGATTGACCGACCTAAAACAGTGAGGAAGAACAACGAACTACGAATGCCAACCGAATAGAAGGACGGCAAAACTAGCCCCTTTGTTTCCTCCTCTTGGACAACATGGATTTGGATCCAGACTTCGCTGAATTTCAGCTGCGCTGCAGGAAGAAGTGTGGTGATTTATTTGTCCTGTATGCCTCAGCTCCAAAAGGGAAGCACGACGCACGGTTTGTTGCACAAATGGAAACGCTGTTTTTGATCTTACCATCCATGCGCTGCGTTGCTCCAAACAGCGTATGGCAGCAGCTTGCTTCGATGTGCACGTTAGTGATGGGAAGTTCGATTCTTTTAACTGATTCGAATCTTTAATTCTCGAACAGTAAAGTGAACGAATCATTTCGAGATTCGGTCATTTCCTTCATTTCCAGCAGGGGGCGCTGTAAAGGTGGTTGCGCCATTCATCTAAAACAATATACGCACACAAAAGACAACATGGTTTGCTTCAGTGAACAACAAATAATACATACATAGCTACAAATCTATAAAATCATGTGAATCCGTAGCAAAACTTGATTCTTCTACGTCCTGCTTCTGCCCTTTGCTTTTAACAGCTTTATCGGGCTCACGTCACAAGTGAATCAAATGAGCGGTGAACGAGACTCGAGTGGTCTGTTTTTGAACGAATCACGAACGTACTGAGTGCTGCTCGCTACAGAGCATGCGCGCATCTCGGCAATCACGTCACAAGTGAATCAAATGAGCGGTGAACGAGACTCGAGTGGTCTGTTTTTGAACGAATCACGCGCTACAGAGCATGCGCGCAGCTCGGCGCTCACGTCACAAGTGAATCACATGAACGGAGACCGAGTGATCCGTTTGAACGAATCACGAACGTACTGAGTGCTGCTGCTCGCTACTATCGTTCACGAATCGTTCACTGAGAAGACCCGTTCATTCCGAGTCACATGAAAGATTCGTTCATTTTGAACGAATCGTTCACGAACGACACATCACTAGTGCACGTGCCAACTTCGTGATCTGGACCCTAGATCTACTATTGCGATGCTTCGGGACGAGTGGTGTGTCCTATTTGGAGGTTCTGCAATTGGATGGGGAACCCCGGAGTGCACTCGCCTTTGTGTGTGTTGGTCACCAGACACGAGCACAGAAAGTGGAAGAACAGTCCAGGACTCCGGTAGGATACTCCCTGCGCGCCTCATCCACTCGTGCTGTGACCCTCTAGTTCCAGTCCGAATTAAATGGCCACGCCAACCCGATCCTCAGTCAGGTCAGCAACCTTCTCTTTCTTCTTCTCACTCTACCTCTTCTCTTTCTTTCTCTTCTTCCTCTCTCTCTTTCTCATTCTCTTCTCTCGGTCCTCTTCCTCCTCGCTCTGTCTCTCCTCTTCATCCTCGCCCTGCCTCCGCTCCTCTCCCTCATCCTCGCTTTTCCTCCGCGCCTCTCCCTCATCCTCGCTCTTCCTCCGCGCCTCTCCCTCATCCTCGCTCTTCCTCCGCGCCTCTCCCTCATCCTCGCTCTTCCTCCGCTCCTCTCCCTCATCCTCGCTCTTCCGCCGCTCCTCTCCCTCATCCTCGCTCTACCTCGGCTGATCCTGACGCCCCTCATCCAAGCCTCGGTGGTCCCAGCCCACCTCATCCAAGACTCACACCTCGTCCCGACACGCCTCGTCTCCAGAGCACCGGCGCTCCCGACACGCCTCGTCTCCAGAGCACCGGCGGTCCCGACACGCCTCGTCTCCAGAGCACCGGCGGTCCCGACACGCCTCGTCTACGCATCGGTGGTCCCAGCCCACCTCGTCTACGCATCGGTGGTCCCAGCCCACCTCGTCTACGCATCGGTGGTCCCAGCCCACCTCGTCTACGCATCGGTGGTCCCGACACTCCTCGTCTAGGCATCGGTGGTCCCAGCCCACCTCGTCTAGGCATCGGTGGTCCCAGCCCACCTCGTCTACGCATCGGTGGTCGCAGCCCACCTCGTCTACGCATCGGTGGTCCCAGCCCACCTCGTCTACGCATCGGTGGTCCCAGCCCACCTCGTCTACGCATCGGTGGTCCCAGCCCACCTCGTCTACGCATCGGTGGTCCCAGCCCACCTCATCGGAACTCTGGTGGTCCCAGCCCACCTCGTCCTCGTCTACAGAGCATCGGTGGTCCCTGCCCACCTCGTCTACGCATCGGTGGTCCCAGCCCACCTCGTCTACGCATCTGTGGTCCCAGCCCACCTCATCTGAACTCTGGTGGTCCCAGCCCACCTCGTCTACGCATCGGTGGTCCCAGCCCACCTCGTCTACGCATCGGTGGTCCCAGCCCACCTCACCTCATCTGAACTCTGGTGGTCCCAGCCCACCTCGTCTACGCATCGGTGGTCCCAGCCCACCTCGTCTACGCATCGGTGGTCCCAGCCCACCTCGTCTATGCATTGGTGGTCCCAGCCCACCTCATCTGAACTCTGGTGGTCCCAGCCCACCTCGTCTATGCATCGGTGGTCCCAGCCCACCTCGTCTACGCATCGGTGGTCCCAGCCCACCTCATCTGAACTCTGGTGGTCCCAGCCCACCTCGTCTACGCATCGGTGGTCCCGGCCCACCTCGTCTACGCATCGGGGGTCCCGGCCCACCTCGTCTACGCATCGGGGGTCCCGGCCCACCTCGTCTGAACTCTGGTGGTCCCGGCCCACCTCGTCGGAGCTCTGGTGGTCCCGGCCCACCTCGTCGGAGCTCTGGTGGTCCCGGCCCACCTCGTCTGAAATCCGGCCGTCCTCCAGAGCCTTCCAGCGGCCCGCCCGGCCGCCCTCCAGAGCCTTCCAGCGGCCCGCCCGGCCGGCCTTCAGAAGTCGCTGCTGGCGTTCGGAGCTCGCCCGTTGAGGGGGGGCTACTGTCACGATCCCTCAGCACAGCTCCCTCTGGTGGCTGAGCCTGGAGCCTGAGAGGACAGTTCTCGGTGCACCGGCAGCTCATCAGTCTCAGCGACACCTGCAATCAATTATCCTTGTGCTTAAAAGGAGATCGCTGTCGGTCAAACTCGTTATTGGACTCTGTGTAGTTGTATTTTGTGTTTGGAGTTTCTACACTCAGTTTCTGTACCCTTAAGTTCCTCAGTTTGGACATTAAAACCTCAGTTTCGTCATCCGCCTTCATCTGTCCGTTCATGGCGTAACATTGCCAAAGTGTTTTTCCAGAAAAAAAAATATGGTCTTTAAATATGATTTTGGTAAAAACTTGAAAGTCGAAAAATGTGCCTAAAAGTATGCTTTTCCAATAAAAAAAATTATCGTTAATTTGTTTTTAATGTTATTGGTTCAAAGAATGTCAAGCGGAATAGTTGGCCCCCCCACACCTTATTATCTTACCAAATGTGGCCCTTTAAAAAAAAAAAAAAGAGTTCAAACCAGTATTTAAAGTCAATTTTTGACAAAAACATGTGCATCAATCAAAAAGACGCATTTATAAAGACAAAAAAAAGTGTGTTTTATTTGAAAAGACTGTATGTACGTATGAAACATTAGGCAAATGAATGTATTATTTGAATTGTGTTTTATAATCATATTAAAAACATCAATACATGATAAACTGATTCTTCATTAGTTGTTTTATGAACTGAAAACAATTTACTGAACTGTACTGAACTTGAATACATAAATTGTTGATTATTAAACCTTGTTATGAAAAAATTATAAATGCAATATTAAATAATTGAATCAAATGCCCAAAAAGTGTGTGTATTCTGTTTCATGTGTGCATATTTGGTTTCACAAACAACAAAAAAGCTTTATCTTGCTATATCGTTCATTTTCTGATGTAGTTTGCTATGAGCGATAAAATTCAGTCTAATCTTTAATTAGCAGCTCTTGTGTTGGAGACAGATTAATCAAACAAAGCTTTTGAGTTAAATGGGTCTAATAGTAGTCAAATGGAAAAGATATAATAGTAGCCAAGGTCTAATAGCCAAATGAAAAAGATTTTAATTAATGTTTTTTTATGCAGATTACGTAGCAATTTCACATAAACAAAGGAAGTATTTTTGTGGAAAAAATGGGGTTTACCTACTTAAAACAATTGAGTAAAATAAATAATTAAACAATGAATGTCCATAATCCCATCAATGTGTAATTCATGATAATAATATACTTCATTATGAAGCATGCCTGTGTTTGACTGTATATCGTTTTATAACTAAATGGTAACAAAATAATTGTGTGTCTGTGTATATTTATAATTTGTATGCATAAAATGTATGTGTGCATACTGTGTGTGTGTGTGTGTGTGTGTGTGTTGCACAAGCATATACAAGCAAGAATCAAGCCAATGACTAAATAAGTTGTGCAATTTTAGTGGTATTATAGTGATTATAGTTTCAGCTTATGGAGTGAGGGACAAATTTAGCTCAAGGTCCTACAGTGAGGATGAAGCTTAGAGAAAAGTGCATGCGGCTGCAGTTCTGGGCTGAACGCTAACAGCACTGATTTGAAATGCTGACAGTTTGGCTTTAAATGGGAAAGAGCTCAGAGGACAGGCCGTTTCTGCTGCTTACGCTCTCCTTCCTGATAAACGTGTTTAATATTTCAAGTGTTAGAAGACTTCAAATGTGAGGAGTGGAAAGAAGATCATCAAATGCCTTAAAAGTAAAACATCGGATTATGAATTCTTATCAATCAGGAAACTAATACTGTACTAAGTTTACTAACCAACTAAGAAACTAACTAATTAACTACATGCACATCATACATGCCTGAACATACACACATACACACACGTGTAGTACACACATTTGACTACAACACACACATCATATATACTTGTACCTAAACAAAAACATGTACAGCGCACACACATCATCATCATCCATACATTCAATCAATCAAATTCATACACACGTGTTGTACACACATCATGCATGCATGTGCATACACATTTGTCTACAATACACATGTTTGTGTGCAACACACACATCATACATACATAGATGCACACATACATGTACAATACACATGCCTCATACATATATACTTATATATACATACATACATACATACAAACATTCATGTACAACATACACTCACCTGCTTGCATGTATACACATACATGTGTGTACTGCACACTAATACACACGTGTACATACACACTTACTGTACATTACACACATATATGTATTCAATACATGTCTTAAATGTTTAGTCTTATTCTAATGTATGTCACATTTTTATGTCCTTTCAGGAATATACTCCCTACATCATGTGAATCACATGTACATGTTTTTTTCAGTCCTCCAAACTCTTTTCACCCCAAAGTGGTTCACAACCCTCTTCCAATCTCATTCGTTCCTTTGGTTGCAGTCGACAAGGTTTGTGCTGCTCTTAAACGTTTAAAGATGTGCTTCGGCCAACTGCAAAACTTCGGTCTGCTCCAATACTGTATCCAAAACTCCAGCCATCACTGAATTCCACGGGCCATGACATCACACACGTCTCTGTCATACAGGAGCTGTGGACTATCGCAGTGTGAAGTATTGAATCTAGGTTTGAGTAAAGTAGCGTGTTTGGTAACACACAGCTAAACCTGAAGGCTCCATGCTTTTCTCATCGGATGTGTCTGGGAAAAAAGTCTCAGTCAAAAAACTAACGAAATGTAATGACACAAAGTCAGTCAAGTAAATCGTTTTGCGCTGTAATGACATTTTGAGCTGTCAATATCACAATGTACTTAAACTATCATTTTTACTTTTATACCTTTGCAAAAAGCTTTGTTAAATCAACAAACACACAACATACACACCGAGTGTATTGAAATAGAAAATAAGGAACCAACCTGAATGCAGCTTCCAGGAATCATTAATATATCATGCCCTAATGCATCAAGGGTCATGTACTGTATCAATTAATAATTTCCTAATGCAATCTGGAAAAAAAAAAGAGATTTCGCCGAGTATCTATAGAACGGTTTATCCGGTTAAACTTTGTGTACAATGTCTCCGGACTGAGAATAGCTGCGTCAGAGGCTTTCGGCGTTTCCCGGGAGAGCCGTTGTTCTAAAAACCGTTCCTACATGGGAGAATTTCCGACATTCCCACCAACCACATAATCAAATGTTGGTGTTCGCCTGTGTGTACAATTATTATATGATAGGCTCCTGGACAAAAGTCTCCTCCAGTGCTGTTGCATTGGATTTGTTTCGGTGAGTTAATCAACGACACGTTTACATAGACATTTGTATAAATGGATTCATTAGATCAGATGAGAGGAAGGGGTCTAGAGAAGAGAAATACACTACATTTAAAATGTACATTTTGTGTGTAAATAAAAAAAACTGTTTCTGTGGTTAGTTTCACAAGTACTGAATGTTTAGGATTAGCATTCTCATCATTATGATCAGCCTGTGTAAATCAATGTGTAATGTTTGTTGTTTTTAACAGGATGAGCTGGATGACACACACACACACACACACACACACACAAACAAGAGGTCGACTCAATGGGATGTTTGCATCGCCTGAATTTAAAGGACAAGTGACATCCTGTTGATGATGAAGCACTTCCACATGATCCAGATGTTTACAACTGTGCAATATTTTCATGACAGTTTTGTCTGAATCTGCCAAATGATGTTAACCCATTTATTATTGGTATTCGAAATATGAAGCTCCAATGACACTCAAACTACAGTCTTGCATTGTAGAAACACTGACTTCAAATTTGTGACATTTTTTCAGCATTTTCATGTTTCTAAAAAGTGTATTTTTGTGACTTTTATTTTGTGAAGTTTTTATGGAAGACAAAATATTTTACGTTTAAGTTAATAATTTATTCAGGGAAAAAATAGTTTTTTCCAAATGTTCTGTACAAAAACATTACTTTTTGCAGTCCCAAAGCGTAATAAAAATGTGTTGTGTCAATTCCCAATTAGAACAGTTGATGTGTTTTAGTACTAACACACAAAACTAAAACAATTCACCTTTTAGAAAGAGTAAGAAAATAATAGACTACTAGCTTGTTAGTTACTTGTTAGTAGTTGTAGTAATGTGGAAACTTTTATTTATATATATATTTTTATATATATATTTTTAGTACTGTAGCTCAGTCAGCAAAGCAGATGTTAGAAACACCAGATGGTTTAGATTCCCAGGGAAAGCAGGACGTTGATTTGTCAAAGTTGTAATGACATATACCATAAGTTACTTTGGATAAAAGCGTCTGGTAAATGACTGAGTAGTTCCTCGTCTGAGACGTCTTGCTCGACATACAGAAGCTCTTCTGAGATGCAGCACCTTCCACACACACGCACACACACACTTCCCATGGACAATTAATTAAACATCCATATTTTAACAGTAGCACTGGACCGGTCTGCATTGCTGCACTGTAACTGCCCCCCCCCCCCCACACACACACACACACACACACTATGAACAATAACTCTGAACTGTCTGCCATCGTATTGCACTTTGTCATATATGCACTTCTAATACACTTTACAATAATTACCTCCTGGTTACGCTGGTTTTGCACTTTTGCACTTTGACTAAATGTATTGTTGTATATGCTCCAAATGTAATTTCGTTGTTTTCTTGTAAACAATGACAGTAAAGACTACTACTACTACTACTACACACAAACACACACACGCAGTCCGTCTTCTCGGCGGTTAGACGCATCCAGCGGTGCCTGTGACGTCACCCGGAGAAGCGCTATTCCAATGTTAATTAAATCAACCCTTCCGGGGCTCCGTAGGTTTGTTATGTTATTGCTAAAAAGAATGTGCATGTGTCCTTGAAAAAATTGTTGTTCTGTGTTTCTCTTAAAATACTGAGAACATTTTGGTAAAAACAAAAAATGTAAATTTAACCTCTTTTTTTACACAAACCAGAGCAATGTTTGGGGTTATTTTAAAAAACCATTTCAGCTAAAAGATTGAGAAAACGGGAATTAATATTTATTTTAAGAGAATTGGTTCAATACGCCTTATTCAGCCCGCGGCCATCTTGAATCGAGAACGAGGCTGTGAGGGATAGCGGTCCTGTAGCGCCTAATCAAAACAACAGGACGTGGCTGTGTGGACTACAAACTTATCTTGTCTTCATCCTCTCACAACTAATATTGTCGAGTCCTGGGCTGAAGAAAGATCCAGTATTTCCAGGAGTGTCCTCTTGACAAGTTATATCCATGGTGTTGAAGGTAAATAGAGACTTTCCTGTGAGGTTAGCTTTAGCTTAGCATGCTGCATAGAGGATTGCGATAAAGCTATTGCATGTTTCATATCTGGTTATGAAAGTGAAGAGACTGTAGTAGACAATGTACAATACAAGTTGTTATGGGTGGCAGAAATGTGGGTTATTGGATTTAAGGAGTGTATATGTTAGTAGTGTGTGTGTGTGTGTGTGTGTGTGTGTGTGTGTGTGTGTGTGTGTATACACAAATACACATAGATATTTACGTGTGTGGGTGTGCGCACATACCAACACACAACTATATATATTATGCAAATAAAACCCACGTGCACTATCATCCAAAATTGACATACTGTGAATAGTACAGAAGTAGTACAAAATTATTTGTAAAATGTACCAAAGTAAATGTAACTGTTTTGTTAATAACAATGGTTTGTTTTCTTATGTGCAGGTGGAGCTGTCTTCAGAAAGCCCTTACATCCGTGATACTCACTGCAGTTGTAAAGCAGGACTGGAGCACTGTAACCATTTACTGGGGCTACATTACAGTTTAAAAATATAAAAATGTTAAAATCAGTGCCATAAAAATACTAAATCAGTGCCACCAAGAAAAAGTTAAACCAGCACCAGAGAAAGAAACACAACTTACCTTAAGCAGTTAATTAATTTCTTAAACATATAGTTGAATTAAAACCACTTTTGATCATAACTTGCTTACAGTGTTGTTTGAATGCTTATGAATGTAATTGTTATATTTACATTTTTAATATGTTTTTCCAAAATGTAAACGTGAAACAGATTAAAATGACATGTATATTTGTGTCTCTGTAACTGAATAAATTCACAATTTTTATATTGTATAGTCACTTGTATCAAATCGTTTTTATTCAAATACAGTGTCTACACACACCGAAACATTCAACATAACATTCAATTTTCATGTGGACTTTCTGGAGCACTCAAATGTTCACTCAAAACAGTGAGCCCTGGAAATTTGTGAGGATGGCACACACAGTCCAGAGCTGATTTATAGGACCAGCCAATGAAAGAGGAATCGCCCGGTCGAAATGTGATATTCCTTGATCCGTCGAATCGCCCGTCCAATGTCGTAAGAACGTCGAGTCCATGTAAACAAAGACGGGGCCGAATTTTCCACGAGTTTTTCTGATTCCAGTCAATGTTCTTGAAAAACACTCCGGTGAGAAATGTTTAGAGCACATATTGTGTTCTTCGTAATCTATACAAAAAATGAGACATTAAGTAGTAAAACAATCACATTTAGCTGTATGTAAACAAAGCTGTATATAAACACGCTCACGTTAGAAATTAGCAATTAGCCACAGGCTAGTATAGTTTTTTAAAATTAATGCAACATTAACCTACCTGAAAGTTAAGTCCCGTGTCTCATCGGGCTTTAATAATCCAGGCTTTCTGAAGTTATTTGTCCTTTGGAAACTTGTGAAATGATAGTTTGTCTTTATTTTTACGGCTGAACGATCGGCATCCCGTTACAAAATAATACGCTATAGTGGACGCTGCAGGACCGCTATCGCTCACAGCCTCGTTTTCGATTCAAGATGGCCGCGGGGTGAATAAGGCGTATTGGTTTGCAGTTTTAATTGAGTCACGTTCATTTGAATCTCAACACGTGATCAAATGCAATTTTGATGAACAGCAGATGAAGAGTGAACATTAATGTTACGCTCAACGCTCGGATAGTGAGAGAGTGAGCGTGAGCGTGGGAAAAACAGAAGACGGAAATGGAAACGGATTCGTGCACAGTGACGTTTAATACAAACAGAAGGGAATCACAAGGACAGATACTGACACTGGAGACAGATGACGGGACGATGAGGAAGATGGTGAAGAGAGGGATGGCGAAGCCGAGGAAGAAGGTAGGTGAGTCTGTGCTGGTGCGTCAGGATCAGAGGATCGTGGACAATGACTGACGATGACTGAAGAGGAGACTGGCGGTTATATAGTGTCCGGGGAACGTGAGTGATGAGGAACCGGTGTGGCAGATTGGACTGATGATGATGATGGACATCTAGTGAGTGACGGAGTGGCCGGAGATGGTGAAGACCCGGATGGAGTCGTAACAATTAAGAGGAAAGTGCTTAATTACAACGGTAAATAACCGTTGTGAATTGACACTGCAAATTGAGCTTACAAAATGATTTCGCCTTTAAGTCCAAGTTTTGTCATTTGTTTGTTGTTTCAATCAAAATTAGTAGGCCTAATTGTAGGAAATCGGATCCAAGCATTGCAGGCTCAAATCCCCGTTCAGTAAGTTGTGTCCTTGACACAATGAAGGCTGATGAACTTCACTGAAAAGGTTGAATGCAATTTCGATACAGTCCCTAGTGGTTCTTTTGCCAAAGTCCCATCACTTTATCACTTTAACATTTCTGCTAAATCAGGTGTCTAAAATGAATATAAAACTGTAACATACTGTAAAAGCTGAAGAAGCTTCAGGCTAAACCATCTGATAATTAAAGTTCATAAGCATTTACTCAGAAGATGAATAAAACAGCAGGTCTTTGTGAAAACACGCTTCCTTTTTTTCTATGTAAAGACAAGTTGGAAGATTTATGCACACTTTAAACTTGCAGAATTTCATTATTTCTCATCTCTATTATGATCTTTATAAGCATGCATAATGAAACGGCTAATAAAAGGTTTAATAAATGGACTTCAGTTGAAAGTCAGATGGATTGGGCTCCGGCAGAACAAGAGGGGGACATGTATTGTAGACTGAATATAGAAGGCTGTCACAAATGGATTAAAGACTTTATTTAAAAAATGAATTCTGTTTCAATTAAATTGGGTGATGGTGGTCTATTTCAAACCCCTCAGCTCAGAGTGAAGGCGGCTAGAGTGAGTCGAACCTGTGTAAGGTAATATCTGAATCACTATAATTACTAGACACATTTCCCCCCACAAAGCCACATGCCAATTGTGCTTAACAAAAGCATTAAACTATCTTAGATTAGGATTTAAAAAGCAGTAGCATAAGAATCAATGGCTTTTCACTTTTTAACCAACATTGTGATGAAATTTGATCTAAAGATCAAAATTATTCAATTAATTCATTAGGAAAAAGTCAATAAGAAGTTTAAAATGCTTTGTGTAAGGATCTGGTAAAATAGACACCCCCTATTTGTTTATTTATTTGTTAGTTCATATTATTTTATGTTTGCCCTCATGCCTTAGACATATAACAGGTTCTAGCTCCTCTGCGATATATTCTGCAATGCCACTAACTCACCACTAAGTGGAGCACCCGCGATCGATCGAGCAAACCGGAAGTCTGACGATAAACAAAAAAGCACTGGTTAGTTTCAAATGTATTGCTTCCAAAATATAAATGAGCTTGTATTCTCACTCACACACTCACTTACTCAGCGGGAGTTTGAAGCAGTTTGAAACTCACTAACACAAAACTAACTTTCCCCACATAAAGCTTGCAAATAAGCTAATAGAAGTTTGACGCGGATAAGCTAATCTAGCTGTGTGTTACACTCTATATGGTCCGGGTGGAACATTCTGATAGCCCGCAGATTTGTGTGACGTCATTTCAAGATGGCGGTAACCGTTCATGTGAGATTGTCTGCTGTATCATTATATACTGTACCTTTATAAACATCTGTCAATGGGGAATTTGAACAATCACTTTGTAACATGTTTTTAATTACATTTACTAACAATAGTTTATAATTTGTAAGAAAACGTTTGTCTGAATTCACAAAGTCATGCCACGGATTACATGAATTACAAGTAAAATGCAAATTACAAGTAAAAACAGCTAACGAAATTCCCACCTAACGAAACCGCCGTCGGCATGGATTAATTTCGTAAATTGGGGTACCACTGTAGTTTACAAAAAGGTGTTTGCAAAAAAATCCTATTAAGGATTACCACAAGGTTTTACATAAGGATTGCACACACTGTATGCAAACAAAAATTAAAGACTTTTAAAATTATATATTTTTTTCTCCCAAAACAAAATATCGCAAGTTTGTATTTTCTCAAACATAAAGACATAAATAAGCAGCAGCGCTTTCAGTGTGAAATGTGTATGTTCTCCTCTTTCTCATGTGAGTTTCCTCTGGGTCTCCGGTTTGCTAACACAGGAAAAAAACACGCTACTGGAAGAATAGTGAGTGTGTGTCTATGACCCGCTCTGTTATTGGTTGGCTATCAGATCTAGGATGTTGTGTCTCGTCTTCCGGCCAAGAGTTCCTCGAGTTGCTCCCTCACAAGTCAGAAATAAAAAAAGAAAATTCAGAAATGTTTTTGTAAGTTTGAATGGAATCTAAAAACTCGTTACGGGCTGAAAGTCTCTCGGGACAATGTTTTGTCATCATGAATGTCCCATCCTCTGTTTCCACTGCAGGCCCAGCTTTTTGTGGGAAAACAAATGAGAGAAGGAGACAGGATACAGCGTTCTGTTCCTCCCACACGCATGCTTTTGTTTACTGCTCTTTAATTAAAGTCCAGCTCATGTGATGTCAAATCTCACTTTGTCTGCTGCTCTATCCATGCAGTGTCCTGGCTTGTGTATTGATCGGTGCTGGAAGGTGTGTTTGTCTGGAAGATTTTGACTTTCCTTTTTACATGAGGAAAGCACAGTTCATGTTGAAATGTTAATGGAACAATGCTAACTGCGTTAAAAAAATACATATATAAATACAATTTTCACAGTTCATTTATTTTGAGGAATGTACTGAAACATGTCTCTCTTCGCAGCTTACCTGGAGCTAATTTAGACTAATTTAGGTTAAATTAAGTAAATATTTTGCCTCGTTTTATCTGACTCCAAACAAAAAACACTTTGATGTTCAAATTTGTATTAAAAAGATTTGTCATAGATGACAATTTGTTGATTTTAGTGTGTCATTAGCTATTCAGATTTTTTTTCTTACTCTCATTACACATGCTTGCTTATTCTGTCTTCATACCAGAGGTTCAGGTCCAGATTGGCCTATTACGCAAATCACTTGTATTGCAATAATACAAAAGTTGTGAATAACAACTTAACACGAAGAGCCATCTTACCAGAGGTTTATGATTATTAACCATTCATACAAAACTGTCACAACTTAATCATGGTATAAACTATGATCAGAGGTTCAGATTGGGCTGCATTTTTCATAAATATGGTACAACTTAATCTTAGCGTGGATTAGTGATCAGAGGTTTAGGTCAAATAAGCAAAGTAAAGTGATTGAGATTGTCAATATGGCAAGAAATTGTGCTCTGCATTTAACTCATCCAGGGAAGTGCACATACACACAGTGTGATGTCAAGTGAGCACACACACAGTGTACTCTGGGGAGGGGGGGTCAGTGTCTTTCCACAGCTTCAAAGCAGAAAGAATAGTTACCAGGAGCTGGAACACAGCTACAGTACACGTCGTGATTGGGCTGTCCACCCTTTTATACAGCCACTCTTTACTTTACTTTACAGTCATTTAGCAGATGCTTTTATTATCCAAAGCGACTTACATTTCATTACATTACAATTCCTGCTTTCCCCGAGAACTGAACCCATGATCTGGTGGTCGAAACACCACAGCTCTGCAGACTGAGCTACTGGGAAAGTGGATTTCTCTACCTTGAAGAGAGTGGTACAACTTCTTTACACCTGCACTGAGACAATTAAAAAGACACCAAACATTAATGCTTTTGAATTCTTTAATTGAACATATTCTATGTGTCTTTTCCTAAAGTGGTTGGATGAAAGAGGGGGTGAGGGGTAGGTGAGGGAGTTGGAGACAGTGGCGAGCCCTGGGTGGCGTTCGTCTGTTTATCTGCACGTTGGGGTCACTGCTGAACCGTTCAAATGTTGATTGTATCGTGTTCTGGGAAGGACGTTTGGTGTTGGTTTGTGGTAGTGTTTTGATCTTGGTCATCAGCAAACAGTCACAAACATAAGATAAAAATAAATTCAAATGATAGAAGCATGATTCTGATTGAAACTATGTTAAGAAAAAAATCAAGACTAAATTACTTTTTTTGTCACAACAATAGCATGAATCATATTAGGAAGGCTGCATTAGGTAGAAGCCCGAAACCGATTCTCACCTGCACCAAAGCATCACTACTACTGTATTATTATTGTCTAAGAGCCCTTCAAATTGCTAACAGCTTTTGTTCTTGCTCATTTCACTCCCCTGCCGAGGTCCTGGTTGACAGGCCACACATCCTTGCCGGAGGAGTGTCGATACCTGGATGGAGACCATGTCGCTTGTGGAATGTCTTACCACCGGGTCAGAGATAGCGTCGCATGAAGGACTGTCGTACCACAGAGGATTGGGATGACGTTGCTTGGAGGAGTGTCAGTATTACCAGAAGGGGGATAACGTTGTTTTGAGGAGCTTTCGATCAGGAGCCACTACGTCGTCAGGTGAGGGATAAGCTGCCACACTTTAAGCCTCGCAGGACACAACGTTCATAATAATAATAATAATAATGTTTTCGATTTTTATTTGAACGGCGCTTTACAATTCTTCTTAAAGCGCCTCTTACAATGAGGAACACCATGCACACCATCCTTTGCCCGGAGAAATAGCGGCAACCAATCTGCGCCAGCGTCCATTTCAACTGGGCATACACACCACACACGCTCACACACACCCACACAAGGCCAGATTAACCTGAAACGCATGTTTTTCGGATTGTGGGGGAAACCGGAGCACCCTGAGGAAACCCACGCAAACACCAATGAATTTGTACATTTTGCATACCAGAGCAGACTGGCACCAAAGAGTCGAGCTCTCTCTAGGTTTTTTCTTCTCATCCCACCAGAGAAGTTTTATTTTCCTAGCCACTGTCGCAATCTAGGGTTTTTTCCTAATTCCGCATAGCGGCTTGGCGTTGGTCTGGAAAACCGCTGTCTAAATAAACTTGAACTTGAATCATCGGAGGGCTATTTTACAATTTTGCAAATCAATATGAGGTACAGGAAAGCAGTTTTTGCTTTGAAAAAACTATTAAAGAGCATTAAAAAGTACTAAATCCGGATTTATAACTGTGGTATTTAAGAATTTGCTAAGAGACAGTTAACATGAAAGAAGGAGTTTACTTTTGTAACTCTTAACCATTTTTAATACAGTCTGTTTTTTATACGGCCAATACTGGTGAAGCTCATCTCTGATCCCTGAACCATCAGCAATGGATTCCCCCGAGGCAGCGTTCTTCCCCCCGTGCTATTCTCCCTGTACACAAACACCAGTCTGTCAAACTCCTGAAGTTTGCAGATGAAACCTACATCATTGGAGGACACCTCTGATGGAGATGAGTCGGCATACAGGAGTAATGATCAGCTACTGTAGGACCTCAAGTGGGAGCAGAACATCAGCTCTATCACTAAAAAGGAGGTCCTTCAGCAGAGGATGTACTTCCCGAGGCAGCTGAATAAGCTTCACCTCCTAGTAAAGATGCTGGTATACTTCTACACTGCCATCAATGAATCTATCCTTCGATCATCCATCTCAGTCTGGTTTGCTCATGTCAAGGACACTCAGTGCCTCTTTACAAGCCACGTGCCCACTATGACACATTTCTAGTTCTAAAGTGCTCCTTATAGAACCTGGTGCACTGAAAACCCTGATACGTTGATTGCACGAAAAACGGTTTGAGTTTACTTGTCGCCTCAAATTAATTGAGTTACAGTATGCCTTCCCCCAAAACCAATAACTTGGCAGTATTGTCGACTATACTTGAACCAATGAGTTCAATAGTCTCGGCACGCACTTAATGAAAACTTGCATATATAAGTTTATTTAACTTGCCGTTTTTGTAAACTATACTTAAATCACTGCGTTTAATACACCCAGCAGTTTTTATAATTATTAATATTTATAATATATTAATTTAAATTTAACATGGAAACTCTGGAAGCTGTTATACAAAGTTTTTTTATTTTTCACACCAAACTGAAATAAAACAATGAACAGCATTTACTTGAACAACACAGCTGATTTGCCAGAGACTTTAGTCTTTGGAGAATTAGGTCCTAATGACATTAGTATATGTTGAAAATGTTAAAATCAAACATGTTGGCGAATAGTTTTGGGTAACTCGGGTCTAGAACAAAAAAATAAATAAAATCAGTCCACGAGACAAATTGCGTGTAGTAGGTCCAGCTATTTGTTCTTCACCACTTGGCCTTCAATTATTGTCAAATCTAAGGAGATGTGTGCCTGAAGATCCCGTTTGGCAAGTTACACATGCGGCCCCTACAGTTCTGGATCCGGGACAGAGTCCCAAAACAAGCCTGGCGACTAGGGAGATACCGGGTCTCAGTCACACCCGAATGTCTCCACCTGTTCCACCCCTGGTCAGAGACAAGGAAGATCTAATTCTTCTATTCACTTGTAGGAAAGCATAGTCTTTGAACAATCTTCATAAAAAATTATGTTAGTGCCAACCACCGCTATTTACGTAAAGAAAAGTTTGGTAACATATTACACAAATTATATTTTCTCAGTAGTTTCTCAGAGCTTACTCTTTAAGTAGAATAGACTTGATAAAATTTGCAACATTTTCATATTTTCCTGACAAAAAGAATCTACTCAACAGATAATATTTTGTATTAAAACCTTTCACTGTCAGAAAGCAACAGCCTCAGATGGTCAGAGATTTTAACAGAGTGAAATCCTTGGGCCTCACCCTCATTCTGAAGAGCAGTAGACACATTGATGGTAAGATGGTTATTTACATTATTTATTATCAATGGTTTCCTTAAAAAAGATGTGAAATTTAAATTTAAATTTGTTTTCGCCAAAATTTTCTCAATATTTTAAGAGAAACACAGAACAAGATTTTTTTCAAGGACACGTGCGCATTCTTTTAGGCAATCACAAAAACGTTTTAATGAAAACGTGATTCAAACCTGATTCATTTTTTACAGTGCACTGTAAAAAATGTGACGTGCTATTTACGTAAAAAAAGCCAAGAACAGCCAGAAAGCAAGAATGTGGAATTCAGCCTCAAACTCATTCTGAAGAGCAGTAGACACATTGAAGGTGAGACAATTATTCACAATATTTCTTCAATGTATCCTTGTTTTAACGTAACAGTTAACGTAAAAACGTTTTTGCTTTACTTTAAAGTTTAAAAAAAGTTGTAAGCAACACATGCAAGCTTCTCGTTGGCTCTGCCAAGCTGCTGGTAGAGCTGCTGACTCTCCTAATTAAGCACTGTCCTCTTAACAGACTCCACATTCACTCTTCATCTGCTGTTCATAAAAATGGCATTTGATCACTTCACGTGTTGCGATTCATATGACTGTGACTCAATTAAAACTGCAAACCAATTGAACCAATTCTCTTAAAATAAATGTGAATTCTCCTTTTCTCAAATTTTTAGCCGAAATGGTTTCTTAAATCGACTCCAAAAATTGCACTGGTTTACTTAAAAAAGAGGTGAAATGTAAATTTTAATTAGTTTTTACCAAAATGTTCTCAGTGTTTTAAGTGAAACACAGAACAACATTTTTTTCAAGGACACGTGCGCATTCTTTTTAGCAATCACATAATTTTATTAATGAAAATTCCAAGCCTCTTGATTCATTTTTTACAGTGTGTATTAATTGTAACATCAGGGAATCCCAAAGCTCTCTTTTCTTCGATCTAAGAGTCCACGACTCCATTCGACAGTCATTGTGTAGGCATGAAAAGGTAGAGTTTTTGTATAATCACCATGGTTCAAAAGATGTTCCGCTACCTTAGCAGATTAAAAAATGCTATAATACTTACCGGTACATGTCCACATGTTGTTGTCTCGAGCTACCTGAAATAGAAGTGTAAAATAATTAATATAAAAATGACTTGCTTGATTAGTCAAAAAAAAACCAACACATTATTAACAGAAAGCAGTACAGAATTTACTGTACACATGCTCTGTACAAATGCTACTGTTCAATAATAACATTAAGCTCCATGTTGTTAGTTAATGACGATGACAAAACTGACAAGAAAAAATCCGGCCCAAATACACGATTACAAGAACACGATAGAAATACACGACAAATTAATTTGACTTATGTTCAATATCACAAATAAAATAAAGAATAGAAGCATATTATACTCAATACACATTATATCTCTACAAAAAACTTACCGAACAGATAAGAAACCGTCCCTCTTGAAACTTTGGCGTCAGGAACATTCAAACTAAGCGCTCGACTCCACTCGTGACGGGTGCCAAACTCCACCTCCAGCTGTCCCACATTCCCCTCATCAACATCCATCCACCACTAATCTTATAATTTTAAGTTAACTTCACTTTTGAAGCAATTTTGATGAGAAATAGTTTGAATGAACTCATATGTTTAAGTTACAAAACCAAAACGCAAATGTTTAAGTATTGTTTAGTCAACATTACTAGATTGTTCAAGTAAAGACAACATCAGGGTTTACAGTGTAATAAACTCTTTTCTGACTTCTTAATTTTGTGTTGAGGGTAGAGAGATTTTTGGACGGGGTTGTTTTTGGCAATATTCTAATTTGAATAATGGATTGAACCCCACAAATGCCAGCTTCATTTTCTGTTATTTTATGTAAGTATAAGAATAGAATAAAAGCCTTTTTTCAGTCTAGACATTAAATGATAATATGTTTTGTATGTAATGATGCTTTCCCTTTAAGGAACCAACAACTTCAAATGGAAAAGAGTCAAGTGAACCATTTTCAGCCCAGATCCATCATATCTAAGTGATCTATCAGTCATAATTGTTTAAACAGCAGTCATCTTGGGTGATGTTTGTGTGAGATGACACTCTGAAATGGCCTGTCACTAGACGGCCCTTGTGACAAATAGAAAAAGTGAGGAAGCCTTCTCAAGTGTCTGTGGGTTAATCAGGAAATTAATTTATCTTCCTCGCCGTGGACATAATGAAGTGTGGAGGATAGAGGCATCATATAATGGGGTGAATAATTACACGGAGACATGTGTGAGGGAGAGGGAGGAATGGGGTGGGTAATTAAGACAGAGGAAAGCGCCAGAAAAATGCCAGCGTCAGCCATGCAATGGTAAGGCCAGGTAAAACACTACACCTGCAAATAAAGGACACCGACATTAATAACCCATGCGGTGTGACTCAACCAGGCCGTTGTTGATTTATTTAATCACAAAAATAGAGAAGCTGGATAGAAGTTAATCGTATGCATTTCTGCATATGAGCTCCACTTTCACACATACATATTCACAATCTAATTAGGTCATCGTTTTAATGCGGATTCTCACATCAGGCTGGATTTTCTGTGTTTGCTAAGACAATATAACTAGCCCGAATAGCTTAGTTATTGCGTTTTTTGCAAGCTGTGGATACATTTTAATTGCATTTAAATAAAGACTGGACGGGACAACCATGTTAAACTGGACAATGTCACGTTAAAATAGGAATATGTACATATAGTTTACAAAAATATGACAAAAAGAAAGAAAAGAGAAAGAAAATTATTCAAGTTTATTTTCTTCCTTAAAGATTTCCTTGCTTATTTCCTAGCCAGTGTCTTCAAATGGCTTGCTCACTAGTCATAAGTGTGTAATTTTGCGTCTGGTTGTTACGATCTTCAAAGAGCCGGATGCAGAGACACAAAACATACATTTATTGAAAAAATGAGCATGGTAACTTACAGAGAAACTCGGGTACATCACGAAGGTACAGCGACAATGACTGACAAAGAAAATAGGTACAGGTGAGACTTAAATAATAGTACAAACGAGGAACGGGTGAAACCAAGGAACCAAGTGACTACAGATACAAACACAATCGGAATCATGGGAACTGTACGTAGTCCATGTCATAATTTAAATCTTTTTCTCACTGTTGTAAAAGTTTTGGAGGTGATCCAGCATTGCCTATTGTTCCTAATGAAATAAAGAACTACTGTTACAAGTGTTGAATGATAAGCAGAAGTAGAAATGAAGTTCACCTCTGTCATTAACGAGAAGGGCTTTGTAATCAGAGTAATCGTGCAAAATAATTCCAGTACCTCGCTCTGCAGGAGTTCAAGCCCACCAAGGAATCCCCCACTGCTTCAACAGATTAATCAGATTGTAACTCTCTACTAACTGTACCAAAAGTTGTGAAAAGTGTCGTAATGGGAATATTTTCAGGACTTTTCAGATCTTCTCAAACTTTTGCTTTCAACTTATCTCATTCAAGTAATACATCTTTGAATACATAATTTCTATGATATTCCATTGAACATTCCTGATTTATGACTGTAGAGTCTCCAAAGATCTGCCAAACAAATCAGACAGGCAGACACCTTTCGCTTCAAATTGTTCAGATAAGACCATTCTAAGTTCAGGGGTCTTAAGAGACAAGTCTAACATTGTCTAGGTTTGTCCTCCAAATAAGCATGTACTCCAAAAAATGTATTGTGACATTTACAATATGAAATATCGTGGGGGAAAAATTATTTTTATTTAATTTAAGTGCAACAACTTAAAACGTTTTTTTTTTAAACAGAAGCAGTTTTTTACAGATTAATTACAATTTACTAATTGTAATTCTAATTTAAGAATTTTAAGCTTGCTAAAGTGTAGCCATTTTTATATTCACGATTCAGTTCGGTGTGTACTGACATAACAAAAATACTGTGTGTGTAGTTTGCAGTTCTACACAGTAGTTGCACTTACTTTCTTAAAGTAGTAATATTAAATAGAATTGAGATTTGGGCACTCTGAAAAACAGAAAGTATGTTTCTGCTTCAACCACCAAAAAACATACAATTAAATAAAGAATCCATAAAGGACTTCAATTATATGAGCTTTTGAAAAGCAGTTCTAATGAAATTCCAGTCGACCAATCAACCTTGAGCAAGGACAAAAGCCAGAGGGCACTTCACGAAACCCAGGGGCCAACAGAATTACCATTAATAACAAGTTCTTTGGAAAACAATTATAAATTAAACAGGATTAAGGTGAAAAGGACTCAAAACAGTATGGTGGTTCACACAATAACATTTGCATTTATCCGAAAAATGCAATTGTTTTGGGGATAAAATAAAAAAAAAGAACAAAATACTTATGTAATTACGTATCTAATTTTAAATACTTCACATCAGCTACAATACAGCATCAAACAGTATCTGAGCACTGAGTGTGAGCCTGTCTAGAAATGAGAGCTGGACTGCTCCACAAACTAAAGATTATTGTTATTAATAAGTCCAGCTAAAGCAATAAATCACCCCTGAAGCATAACGCACAAGTACACAACAGCGGTGTAATATAACTTTATCAGCCTGATTACAAAGTTGGTAAAGTAGGACAGAGGAAAAACAGAATACCGTAATGTTTGCTGTCTTGCTACCAGAAGAAACTATAAAAATAGTGCGTAAAAAAATAAACTTGCAAAAACGTCATTAATCATAATTTTGCAAATCTCTGTTTTTAGAGGCCTTATTTTTTATGGCAGCATCACTGGTGCTTAGCCAGAGCAGATGCCTGCTCACCCACCACTAATACCAATGCGTGTGGGTGAGGAAGCGTTGGTCTGATGTGTCTCTCTTTGAGATATCTTTCTTAATTGCTGTTATTTGTCGCTGCGGAATATTGATAGCACTTGAGGGAAAGATTGGCAGCTGCATGAATCGTTATTAGGCGGCCTGTTGGCAGAGGCGAAAAGGTTCGATATACAGACGCTCACCACCAGCAGGGCCCGAGGGAGACTGCTACCCTCTCAGACAAGAGATAATTACCCATCTGAGAACCACCGAGCCCGGGGCATCACTCTCTTTCTCACACACACACCCACACACACGCACACACAGGGAGGTTGGCGGGGAGAGCAGAGAGAGAGAGACATGGAGTTCTGATGCCAGGGAGAAAAACTCATTGTGATATTTATGCAGGTGTGAAAGGCCGATAATTAGAAAAACACCCAATAAGGTCGTTGAGGCCAGTCAGTCAGTCATCTTCTACCGCTTCATCCTTTACAGGGTCGCGGGGAGCTGGCGCCTATCTCAGCGTCTTAGGGCCGGAGGCGGGATACACACTCTGGATTGGTGGCCAACCATTCGCAGAGCGGGACACACAGACAAACACATTCACACACTCACTCACACCTATGCGGTCAATTTTCCAATTCCAATTAGCCTGAAGCGCATGTTTTTGGACTGTGGGAGGAAACCGGAGAACCCGGAGGAAACCCACGCAAGCACGGGGAGAACATGCAAACTCCACACAGAACGGCCCCGGCCAGCCTTGAACTCACACCTCAAGTGTCAAACGGAACCATCTTGCTGTGAGGCGACAGCGCTAACCACTGCGCCACCGTGCCGCCCGGTCGTTGAGGCTATTAAAAAAAAATACACATTAACATTTCAGCGAAGCCTGTACCTAAACATTTACAGATGTTCAAATGTTCATGGAAATCATAAAATGCTTAGATACCGTAATTACATTTACACCAATGCTTATTTTTCTGGATGTTATGTATTTGTTATACAACTGTCTGCATGTTATGTATTGTTGGACGGCAGCATCATGGTAGGAAAAACAAAAGAGGAAACATGAACATGGACTTCTTGGGCTACAGCATCATGATCAGCACTTGGCCACAGTGCCATCCGTTGCAAGACCTGTGAGTCGCATCTCAAGCCTGACTGAACATTTCAATGTTTGTGTCTCTAGCTGCATTAAGAGACGAAAAACCAGGAAAAGCCTGGGAGACGAAGAAAACTGGTGAGAAAAATAGAAAGACTCAGAAAGAATAGAAAAAATGTTTTTTTTCTTTTTCCATTTCTGTTGCTCAGCCAACGTCTCATTTGTGAAGACGTTCACAGCATGTAAAGTTTTATAGTCAAACTGTTAAACTTAACCTCAGAATGAAACCCACATCCTATGTTGTTGCAAATCCTAGCTCTACTGTTTGAACCTACAACAAAGTATTGGTAAAATTCTGATGAATATCTCGTCTGATCTATTTTCCCGGCTGTGGGATGAAACAGGAGACCTGGAGGAAACCCCCGCACGCACAGGGACACTTGTACAGGGAGAACATACAAACAGAATCAGTCTGCCTGCTCGTCACCACCTTATCTTCATTGTCGCTCTGTGTTACGCGTCACTCACGGACTACAACCCCCATGATTCCCTGTGCACTATGTTTCCTTGTTTGTGTCAGTGGATGTAGTCATGTGATTTGTCGGTTTCACCTGTTGATCGTTTGTACCTCGTTTGCGTTAGTATTTAAGTCTCACCGGTCTCATTGTTACTTGTTGGTCAATGTCGTCACACCTGCGTGTTCCCGTGTCATGTTCCTGAGTCAGTTCCGAGTTGTTTGTGAGTTATCGTTGTTGTGTGATCAGTAAAGTCCCATTTTATGTTCACCACGGTCTCCGGCTCCTGTTCTGCACCGAAGATCGTGACAGGCCATCTCCGATCTAGAAGTCCTTTTTGCTGTTAGGCGACAGCACTACCCGCTGCACCATTGTTCTGCAAATATTTATATTTATTGTTTTATTTATTTTCATTGTAATGGTAATACAATAATACGAACACAAATTGAATGAATGAATGAATATAGCCTTTATTAGTCCCACCAGTGGGGAAATTTGGGAAATTACTTAGTAATGTGTATAAACAACAATAATAATAAACAAAAAACATTAATACTAAACACACAGCATGTGAAAAGAGTATACAATTCCATTTTAAACAGTTAGCATGTGCATATACTCAGAAATCATTATTGGCCAAGTTGCGAATGACAACCAGGAATTGAGTGTGGTCTCCCTCTTTTTATACGTACAACTATGCATGAAATTAATGATTTAACAACGTTTTTTTCTTTGTTTTTCTTTTCTTTTTTTTTTTTTTTACTTTAGACTAGAGCTCTAAGTTAAGGTGCAGCTGAAAAAGCATTTAATTGCTGACATTTAATCAATAAAACAAAACGATAAAGAGGCCTAGTAGTATTTGCTGGTTCATCAATCCTGCACGACAAAATGGAAGCGAGTCGAGATAATTGTGAAGCAAGAGGTTTTCAGTAAAGGTCAAAAGTAGTTTGTTGAGAGGATCAGTGTGAAGGGATTTGAAGAGAGATTTGGCTCTGGTCCCAAACACTGGTGTTAAAGGAGAAGATGCCAATCAAGAAACAGCTATTTTTCACAAGACGTATTGTTTTTAATTTACTTCAAGATTTAAAACATAAGCACTTTTACTGTAAACATATCATTAAACTACTTCAGGCTAATTATTCTACACTTTGTCTATCTTATTCTATAATACTTCTATACTACATAACTTGAATGTTCCACATAATGTAGCCACTTTGATCGTTATTGTAAACCTTGATTTGAAATTGATTTAAGTTTTGAGTTAGATTAGATACAAAGTCTAAAATGTAACTTTAGAAATGCATATACCAAGCATTTTTAGCAATCCAAACATTTTCAAGCACAGCAGTACAAAGCAAACTATGTCTTACTGGCTACAGATTGTTATTATTATATAATGCATTTAGATAACATGTGGCGTGAAGGGTAGCATGCACAATGCACAGATAGATTGGTGATTTTTAATTATTCAAAAATTACTCACTATTGCAACCGATCCAGCCATTTTAAACAGTGTAACACCTGGTGATGGTCTTTAGAGTCCAAAGATCGTTTGGATTAATCGTTATCCGTCATCAAACCAGTTTCAATTATGAAAGCAATAAATAATGTTTTTTTTGTCGTAGGAATTGTGTAGTTCTTCACTATAATATCCAGAGCAGGTGGGTATTTTGTCTCCCTCTGAAGCCCCTCATGTCAGCGAGTCGGGTGATGTATGAAGTACGTAAGTGATGATTCCTCAACACCTCGTCTGGAATTACTTATTGTCTGTATCTGACACCAAATAAAACAGCATGAGATATTGTATCCATTATCTGCAAAGTGCAGAGGGAAGTGAGATTAATAATGACACTTTTGTCAATGCTGTTTCATGCATTTTTTATTTGAAAACTGTATTTGTTTTTTCCTTGATTCACACTATCACACATTTGAAAAAATAATTACATCAAATAGATTAAAATGATGATGAATATTAAAAACTGCTTTATTTTACTAGATTTTTTGTAAAAAAAAAAAAAAAAAGAAAATAGAAAATGCTCAAAATGAGATACAATTAGACACACGCTTTGCCTCTGCAGGTTAGGCAGGCACCTAACCTGACAAGTTTCAAATCATTGCTAAAAACCCATCTCTTTTCCATGGCATATGACCCAGCATAAACATTTTGGTTTTATTTTTAGTTAATTTTAGTCATACGTTTTAGTCCTTTTAATCTTTGTGTGCTTTTTAGTAATATGTATATTTATTTGTTAATTTTATTATGATTGGATTTGTGGATTATGTTTTACTGTAAAGTACTTTGGTCAGTCTACTGTTTTTAAACGTGCTTCTATAAATGAAGTTGACTTGACTTGAATTATTTTAATTATTTGTAATTACAAAAAATGGTAATATGTATAAATGTACAAACAATTTATGAATAAAGATATGACAAAAACATCATAACATACATTTTTAATGAAAAAAAAATATTTTTAATATTTCAAATTATATTTTTACATTATATGTGTGTGTGTGTGTGTGTGTGTGTG
>CM051497.1:20813868-20890275 GCA_028031935.1 Paedocypris micromegethes | reverse complement strand
GTGTGTGTGTATTAACCTTTATTAATAATAATAATAATAATAACCATAAAAAAACATTTATGTCAATAAACAGTACCGTATATGAATTGCCATATTACAAAACATTTATTTGAATTTCATGTAAGATGATTCATGCATATGGTTTTGTTGCAAAAATTGAATTCTAAATTGTGTTTTTTTAAATAAAAAATGAAACCCACAAACCATATTCTTTGAAATTGTTATTGTTGCTTTAAGCTATAACAAATGAACAAAAATATGTTTTTGTGAGATGTGGGACACATCATTTAATCTGCTTATGCCCTTTTTATTCAGTGAATCAATTTCATAGAATTTCAAGGTGACAGATACTCCTGTTACACACAGCAAACACTAGACAACAGTTCAGCTCCCTTTCAAAGACACAGATGATCCATACACCCAGCCGAGATGCACCGCGTGCCAAGATACATTAGAGATACTTGGAAGACGGGGATAAGAACGAGGTCGCGCTAATAAATTCAATGGTAGGTATGATGTCCATTCATCTTTCCCTGCTGCACGTTCAATAAAAGCTTCCATGAATTCAGTTTATTATCTCCCGACAGCAAAGCCTCTGCCACTTGATTTCCCTGAGCAGTCGATAAATTGAGCAAGGCCACGGATGTATTGAATATGCCACCAAACAATGTGTGCAAGCTTGAGAGTCACCCTGTACCCAGATTTTCATACTGATTCTTCCTCCAAGCATTAAATCTGTGTGAGTGCCTTTCAAAATTCATAAGAAAAGTGGTACAAATCCCTCGGTGGGCTTTCAAGCTGAACAAATGCGTGGTGCTTTGCAGACTGCAGTGATGCGACATTTCCTTCACTTTAATAAAGACACATGCTCTCAGGATGAAAGGGATTACTTTCCTGTGTTCATGCCGTGGTCTGGATTGTTTAAGAAAGCCTTAGAAGAGAAGAGGATGAAAGAGTTAACAACCTGTAGTTTAAGGAACTAGAGTTTCAAACGGTTGCAAGGAAAGTGTGGAATGGAACGGTAATAAAGAATCGAGAATGAGATGCAAAAAATAAAACATTTGTAATGTAACATCTAAAGTCTTTGAACACTGAACATAACTGCTGTATAAGGTCACTTTAATGTTAATAACACAGTTTTCCAGATAGAGGACAAACAAAACTACTGGGGTAGCCTGTAAACGAAAGCCTACAAAATTTCACATTTGGCAGAGCAAAGTTTGCTCTTGCTATTTAGAATTGCAGCAATTTATACTAAACCCTGGTATATTTTACAAAGCAACATGGCACTCTTTAATTGTGTGGATGAACTGACAGTTTTAATGTAGAAGTGTAAGTCGGAGTGAAACTGATCAAGAATTACACTGTTTACAAACATAACTCTACAATGAATAGGAGGAAGGTTTAAGACAAAATAATTGGGATTAATTTTTAATTTTTCTGATAAAGATAAATCCGGGGGTCTCCTGGACATCATCCACATTCACTATATTAAAGTGTAGTATTTTCATTGGGTAGGCATCAGCTAATCATCTAGGAACAGGGGTTCACTAACGCAATTTTCATATTTTTGTATATAATTTTATAGTAATTAGTATAATATAGTAAATAGTATTTATTTGTCTTTAAACATGGATTCAAAATAAAACAAAACAGATATACTAAAATACAAATAAAGCGATTTAACATTTTAACTATGATATTAGAATTTTCTTTTTATATCAAATATCAATTTTTTTTATTTTATATTATCAATTTAATTAATTTTTTTAATCCTTTAAATAAATCATTTTAAAATGACACAATTATAGTTCCTCTTTTATACTAAGAATAAAATTTTACTATTTAGAAAACGAAAAAGGAACGATTATTTCAATAATAATTATTTCATAATTGCGGCTACAAGAGCACGTGCGGGGATTCGAGATAAGTCCGATTTGGAACGAAAATGCAGTATTTAACATGCTGTCTAACGATAATGTGAAGATCCCGAACGGAAAAAACAATTAAAAAACTAAATAAAAACGTGAACCATTTCCGTATCGTTTTTTAAAACACAGTTGTTTACGTTTGGTATGTTTGGCACTAATCTGATTCACTTGGGCGGTGCCATTTAGTACCATTTCATCCACTGACCAGCGCTGGTCCGCGGACCGGGGATTGAGGACAACGGCACTGTACTGTGAATCATGACTATCAGTGATTGTTTTGGTCCAAAATCAACCGAATTTTTAGAGCGATTAGAGCGATTACTCTACCGAACTCGATTCCATGCAGTGAAGAGAAACACGTAAAGCAAAAAGCGCGATGAATGCAAAGGAAATAAACATGGAGACACAGTCGAGCTCTTGTAACTCGCACACTATTGTTTTTACTCCCACAACCCAGAACAGCACCAACACTTCAGACACACCCTCTTAAAGCCACAGCAGTGCTTTTAACCTATTTCAATATACAGTAATCCCTTGTTTATTGCGGTATATACATTCCAAGCCCGACCGCGATCGGTGAATTTCGGCGAAGTGGAGGCACACAACATTTACGTATCTATTTAACACTTATTCAGACTTTTAAAACACTTTTTTCTTTAGTATTCTTTATTAAAGCATTATTATTTAAATGTTTTGTAACGCTCTGCACCGGGTTGCCCGGACGGGAAATAACACTGCCCATTAAAGGTTTTGGTGAGGCTTTTTATTTTTGGCGACCCGTGGCCGGGCTGACGCATTACATCAGGAAAAAATCAATCTGCGAATATACGTAATAATGAAAAAAAATCAGCGCGTGCAGTGAATCCGCGATAGTCGAACCGCGAAGTAGCGAGGGATTACTGTACTACATTGGCATTCATCTGACTGATTTATTTAAAGAAATATTCATTTTCCCACCGTGTTTGAAATCTTCTACACTCACTTGCTATCTTGCGTTTCTTCGATGCTGCCATGCTGTTTATTTAGTCACATGATTCATTGTGTTCACCTGTTACTCTTGTTTAGTGATGTATTTAAGTTGCCATATATATATATATATATATATATATATATATATATATATATATATACACACACACACAACATTTACATGTATGTCTCAGAACTACCTCCAAATTAATGCAGGAAAGACAAAAGAGCTGGTGATAGACTTCCGTAGGCACACACACTCTGCATTAGTACGGGCTGAACATCCAACGAAGGGATAATGAGAGGGTGGATTCCTACAAATACTTAGGTGTTCACCTCAACATTAAACTGGACTGGTCACACAATACAGAAGCACTGTACAAAGAAGGACAGAGCAGACTCTATTTATTAAGGAGACTGAGGTCTTTTGGAGTCCAGGGACCACTACTAAGAACTTTTTATGACTCTGTAGTGGCATCAGCCATCTTTTACCGAGTGGTCTGCTGGTTGGAATCCCCCTACCACTGGTTCTGCAACTAAGTGTCCTTGGGCAAGACACTGAACCCCACATGCCCTCCGGCGCCACGGCTGCCCACTGCTCCGGGTTTGTGTGTGTTCACTTCACTGTGTGTATGTGCACTTTCACGGATGGGTTAAATGCAGAGCACAAATTCAGTATGGTCCCTACTGGCCATATTGCCATCACCTCACTTTCCTTCCTTCCTTCCTTCTTTCAGCAGCATCTCAGCAGCAGACAGGAGGAGACTGTAGAGGCTGGTCAAGTGGTCTACCTCTTTACTCAATACAGGAAGTGGGAGAAAGGAGGACGGTAGCTGGGCTATCATCTATGATGGAGAATGAGGCCCACACACTGTATGAGACGGTGTCAAGGTAAGATTTTACAGCCAGAGCAGCTCCCAGTGAACCACTCCCAGTGAACTTTATTCTGTGCAATATCCGTATCCAGTGTTTTCCATGTGTGTATAATTTTGTCATACTTTTATATTTTATAACATCTTATTTAACTGTATTATTCTAAGCTGTATATACTTTTAGATGCTGCTCGTGTTTCTTAGTGCTGCTGTAAGAAGGAAACTTCCCCACTGTGGGACAAATAAAGGACTTTCTTATCTTATATTATTATAGTGGTTCCTCAATTCAAATTCAGCAACCTAACCCTAACTAACATAAATACACCTGCAAGTAGTGTGAAGAGTCTTTCAAGAATGTTTTGCTCAAAAACAATCGAGCAATTGGGGGCACAGAACCCGTTTAAATTCAGTATGAAATGAGATTATATGTTATGATTCTAATAATTACAGTCATACAATAGCAATTTTACCATAACTGTAAATCCAAGTTGAGATTTTAGACAAAGCTTGCTCAATACATTTTTACTACAAGAAAAAGAAAAGAAAAAAGGCTTGTCAACATTTACTCTGAATTGTCACGGAAGGACAGAGAGGTGAAAGATTTTCAACATGAATGACGCTTTCGCACCAACCAAACGGACCCAGTCATGAACTTCTCCCTATCTCAGCCCTGCAGACACCCTTTAAAATAGCCAACGTTTGAAATCCCTTGGCAAGATTTTCTCTGTAATGTGAGAAAAGCCGACTTTCCCCCAGCACTGCTAATAAACTCGCCAAACCTCGGCCTTTCATCTTGCCATTTCAAATGCGGGATGTGTTGTGCGCTGATTGCTTTTAAACATATTGCCTTTGACCTTCTGTCAACTAATTATCATAATACTCATCATGCCACAGAAAAATGAGCAGCCGTTTCTTCCTTTGAGTAACAGTAATTGCATTCATAATTTTTGAGATTAAGCGATGTAATGGTACGTGCTTTAAGAATTTGTTTTTTATGTGGCTATAGGAGAAACTTGCACATGCACAAAAACATATGGCTTATTCAAAGAAACCACAACTGACGGTTTCAATGGCATTAAAATCTACGTTTTGGCGCAGTAAGTAGCGCTATCGCCCCACTGAAAGGAGGTCCCGTTTGTGAAAACTTAAGGTGTGAGTTTGGGGCCTGGCCGGGGTTTACATTGGCTGCTGCTAATCCGTAAAAAAAATTGTCTCTACTAGGAAGGCTAAAATCATGTCGTAATAAGGCTAAAACCAAAATTGGTTCTGACCAGCATTCCCTAATCTTCCCTAACCTTGAACATTTTCAGATAACATTTTTGTCTGCAAAAGCAAGAAGAGAGATAAGAAATATACACTTTATAATCAAATATTGATTTTTTTTTTATCCTTTATTTAGGTAGCATGCATCACAGTGACATTGACAACTGCGGCATGGACACGTTTCACTCAAGAGGTCACAGAATGAATCTCACCACTATTGGAATGACTGTAGTCGTGTGTCATCAGCAGTGCTGGGAATAAAAACGTTATAAATAAGCGATACTATAAATGAAACGTTACTAACGGCGTTACTTTTTTCAGTAATGTAAAAAAAGTAATTTTTTTAATTTTAAGTAAAGTAGTGGGAGTTGTGGTACAGTGGTAGAGGACTTGGACTGGTGTCCAAAAGGTCGCCGGTTCGAATCCCCCCTACGACTAGTTCTACAACTAAGTGTCCTTGGGCAAGACACTGAACCCCCACATGCCCCCCGGGCGCCCCACTGTGTGGCTGCCCACTGCTCCGAGTTCGTGGCTGATCGGATGGGTTAAATGCAGAGAAAAAATTTCCCCACTGAGGGACTAATAAAGGTTCAATTATTATTATTATTATTAATGAGTAATCTAACATAATTACTTTTTCCTCCGTTACAATGCCGTTATCGTGACAAAAATGCGGTGTTACTATAATCGTGGTCAATCCCAAATCATTGAGTCTGCACTCTTTTTTTCTCTAGTATGTGCGTTCATAGGGTGGGACATAACTTGTGATTGATGTGTCTGTGAACGTAGTTCGACTGAAAACGTGATAATTGGCTTAGATTAAATGTCCATCATTTACCAACCAGAAGCAGAGTAGTGCAGTTCACATACGAGCATGCGCACAGTTGCACACACCGATAACCAGGAGTCACCAATGAGCCAAAGAGATGGTCATGGAGTTTTATTTTTCTACCTGTTTACATCTAATTTTAATTTGCACTACAAAGATAGTACATTTTTGTTATTATTGTTTAATTTTTAATACTGTTAAGTATTATAGTGGGAGCAGAACACTTGTTAAACTGTTTACTTTTGTGAGAAAGAAAATACTGTAGGCTACAGTATGTCTACCAGTTGAGTGATATTTGTATTCATTTATTGTTGGTACTTTCAATAAATGGTGGTCTGAATTTCTAAACTATTGTGTTTTATTATTCACTATACTAATGATAATGTTTACAAAAAAATATTGAATTTGGTAGTGTGTGCAAAATGTGTCTCTCACATTATGCCACAGCAATATTATTAATGTTGCTGTTGCGCGCTGTGTTTGTAGCTTTGCTGCTCAGCTAAGAACTGTTTGTAGCATGGCCCACCGTTTAGATTCACAGAAGGCAGAGACGTGGATAGCGAAAGCACCAAATGTTTATTATAGACGCCGATTAACAAATAAAATAGTCCAGAGACTGCTCTTAAAAAGGACATACAACAAATGCAAGTACACGATACAGGGTTCGGCAACAAGGAATCACCCTGCCAATCGACTGGCCGTTACAGCACACGGTCACACAGCACGTCACCAGCACTCACCCACACACCCGCAGTGAATCAGCAACACCTGGTAAAACACACTGTAACTCGTGCTCCGCACCCAATACCAAACAGAAAACCACCAATCGCTCGACACGGGGCTCCGCTGCCCGCAGCCAGTGCGCACACACACACACACACACGTCCCGCGCAAGCACCGAACCGGCACACACTTCGAGTCACAAGCACACACACACGTCCCGCTACGCAAGGCAAGAACCCCCAGGTGGTAACTTTCCCGGGGCTCACAGCCTGCAAGCCGTGACAAACCGGCAGCAGCAACAATCATGACCGGCTCCAGGTGTCACTAGGAGCGTCTAAATGCGGTGGCAATTAATTGGCCACCACCCCAAATCACGGGGAGTTACCTTCCTCACCTTGCCACATTTTCTTTACTAAAAATAATTCAGTACTTAGCTGCTTTTGAAAATTCTGGTGAAATTAATGTAACCGACGATCTTCGATCCATAACTTTTCATTCAACTCCCTGCAGCAAGTTTCAACATCTTCGCGCTTCGGACTTTCCATACTTTTCTGGATCTTCGTCTCACTAAACTCAGAGAAAACTTACACCGCTGTTTCAACGAGTTTCAGTGTCTTAGAACTCCTAGGAAACCTTTAAGGTAAGATATCTACACAGTATCTACAGTATGGCTGTAGTTTGCACCTCATGCTACATGTATAGTGTAGCGTTATCCATCGGCAATCAGCAAAGGGCTTCGCGATAAGTGTAGAGAAGTAGCTAGGCTGATGGATAAAGTTGCTTTGTTAGAAGCACGCATCCAGGCGCTAGAGAAGGACAGACTGCATAAGAGTAGCGAGACTCGAATGCGCTTAGCGCTGAGGCACATTCCTCGGTTCCGGGCAGAGAGGTCCTGCAGTGGGTGACTGTGAGCTGGAATAGTCGCCATTCAAAGCGGCATCACTACTCCGTTCTGCTTGAATCAGAAAACAGATTCTGCCTTCTCAGAATGGCACCGTCTGAGACGCCTTCTGAAGGTGTCTTAGTCATAGGAGACACGATAGTGCAGAACGGGAGATTAGAAACCCCAGCTAATACTGTAGTAATGTGTCATCCAGGAGCCAGAGCGTCTGATGTCACATAATGTCTGAAAGTGCTGGCTAACGCTAAGCTTAAATATTCTAGGATAGTTATTCACACCGGCACTGATGTCCGATGATGTCCGACTTTGCCAGTCCGAGATCACCAAAACTAATATTAAAGAGGTGCTTGAAGCTGCCAAAAAGATATCAGATGATGTAATTTACTCTGGTGCATTACCTGCTTACCGGGGTGATGAGATCCACAGTAGGCTGTGGGCTCTGCATGGCTGGGCGTCTAAGTGGTGTCCTTCGAATGGCATAGGTTTTATAGACAATTGGAGATCTTTTCAGGGAAAACCTGACCTGTTAAAGCCTGACCTGTTGTCACGCTTAATACATTCGCTCAGATAGGCCATGATGAGCTCACTAAGATTACTACTAGGACTAAAACGACTTCCTGTTTACTCGACCCAATACCGACCAAATTACTTAAAGCAATTCTGCCTGTGGTTACAGAATTAACCACATATTAACACTCAAAAACTCGTCGCTAGCATTGGGTCACGTACCACAGATGTTCAAACAGGCCGTAACAAAGCTGCGGCTTAAGAAACCACAACTAGACATAGATGAATTAACCAATTATTGGCCAATATCAAATCTTCTATTTGTGTCAAAAATTCTCGAAAAGGTGGTTTCAGGTCAACTTTGTGTGTTCCTGGAACAGAATGATAAATTTGAAAAAATTCTACCTGGTTTTAGATTGAACCATAGTACAGAAACGGGGCTGATTAGAGTTACAAATTATCTCCTAAAGGCCTCAGATGAAGGAAAAAATTACAATATTATTTCTGCTGGATTTTAGTGCCGCGTTCAACACTATAGACCACAATGTTTTAATAGATTGCCTTGAAAACTATGTTGGGGTTTCTGGACGCCCTAAAATGGTTTAGTTCATATCTGTCCACAAGGCCCAATGAAACCTTGCAATTAATAAAATATTAGATTGTTTCAGTGATATTAGTGACTGGATGATGAAAACATTTCCGAATGCTTAACTCTGAAAAAAAACAAATTACTGCTTATTGACTCTATCCTGTAAAAAAGGACACTGAAAAAAATCTAAATCTTAATGGATTTAAGCTGTCAATCACATCAACATAATAACTTAGCTGTTATATTTGATAATAAACATTCATTTGAAAACCATTTTTCCACCTCAGGAATATCTCAAAGGTGCACCATGTGCTCCCTTACTTTACTTTACAGTCATTTGGCAGACACTTTTATCCAAAGCGACTTACAAAATGAGGAGCAAGTGAAGCAATTTGTCTACAATAGGCTACAGTAGATGTCTACACAGGCTATATAAGGAGACTTACTAGACAGAACAGCATTCAACAGTGAACACAAGACAGTGAGTCTAGAATGACAAGAAAGGATTTTTTTTAATCGGTGTTAAGGTGCTGGTGAAAGAGCTCAGTTTTTAGTGTTTTTTTATACGTTGAGAAGGTTAGAGGAATAGGTAAATTGTTCCATCAGACAGCCGCCGACTGAGAGAAGGTTTTTGTGAGAGATTTCAAGCCACGTTCCAGAGGGACGACTGGCCGACGTTCGTTCTCAGATCGTAGACTATGTGAGGGTGAGTATTCCTGAATTAGGGAGTTGAGGTAGCATAGTGCCGCACCAGTGATGGTCTTGAAGGTCAGTGATAAAGTTTTGAACTTGATCCTGGGAGCAATTGGCAGTGCAGAGAGACAAGCAGTGGAGTGACATGAGTCCTTTTCGTTTGTTTGAAGACCAGTCGTGCTGTAGCATTCTGGATTCACAGCAGAGGCTGTGTTGCGATTGGCCTACAGAAATCCCTATATCGGATACAGAAAGACTCATTCATACGTTTATGGCCCGAGGTTAGATTACTGTAATGGTCTTCTGGGAAGTTCTGCTGCCCGACTAATAGATAAACTTAGTTCAGAATGCGGCCGCTCGCTTACTGACCAGAATAAAATATAATAATAATAATAATATAATAATGAGTATTTGTAAGGCGCTTTTCACAGTTTTAACTGTCTCAAAGCGCACGTGTAAATATGTAAGGGAAATGTTGTTTTTTATTCAATTTGTCGTCTGGATTGTTGGTGTTAACTAAGTGGCTGCGGTTATGACAAGACAAAGACCAGCGAGCAAGTACATACGCAACAGCGGCCAGGTAAAAAACCTCTTTAACGAGGAAAAACCCTGGGGAGAACCTGGCTCACTGGTGCCAGTCTCCTCCGGCATTCTAACACTACACAATCAGTGCGTTGGTTGTTCCGCGTCATTTTTAATGATGATTCTGGAACGATGTTTCCCTCCTCAATGGGGAAAGAGGCGGCTCCACTTCTCCAAGCCAACAGCGTCATCAGGTCCACAGAGGTCGAGGAAGCACCACCGATGATTCCGAAGCTCTAGGAGATTCCGGTCGTACGACACTTGGCGCTCAGGAGAAAAAAAAAAAAAAAAAAAACAAGGCAATTAGAAAAATTCAAGTACTATAGATTTTGACAATTTTCTGAAGGTGCAGGTGTAATTCGGTTCCGAGCACTAACTAGGCAGCCTTTCTATACGATATATTAATATTTTCTGTAAGTTATTATAACAGGTCAATATATGCTTCGTTGAAGAGAGCGTCTTCAGTCTAGACTTAAATTGACTCACTGATTCTGAGTCTCGAATTGGACTAGGCAGAGCATTCCATAGTTTGGGTGCTAAGTATGAAAAGGATCTTCCTCCCTGGTAGATTTTAGAGATTCGCGGTATTATAAGCTGGCCGGAGTTTTGAGAGCGCAGCAGTCGTGTAGGCTCGTAGTAAGTGATGAGCTCACTGAGATATAGAGGAGCTAAACCGTTTAGTGCTTTATAAGTGATTAAGAGAATTTTAAACTGGATGCGATATTTAACAGGTAACCAGTGTAGCGACATTAACACTGGACTAATATGGCTAAATTTTTTTGTTCTGGTTAGTAATCTAGCAGCTGCATTCTGAACCAACTGAAGTTTATCTATTAGTTTAGCAGGAGAACCTCCCAGAAGACCATTACAGTAATCTAACCGTGATGTCATAAACGCATGTATCAGTTTTTCTGCATCCGGTCGGGAGAGCATGTGACGCAGCTTTGAGATATTCCTGAGGTGAAAAAAGGCAGTTTTACAGACGTTGTGCACGTGACTTTCAAAAGAGAGTTTGCTATCTAAAATGACACCTAAGCTTTTCACTTTAGGTGAGGATGAGATTTCAAGCCCGTTAAGATTCATACTGTATTCGGGTGCATCAGACTTTAAGTTTGAGTCAACAAGTAATAATTCGGTTTTGTCTGAGTTAAAGCAATCTAATATATTTGCAAATTTTGAGATTTCATTAGGCCGTGCCGAGATATAAATTTGTGTGTCATCTGCGTAACAGTGGAAGCTATGACCATGCTTTCTGATTATGTCCCCTAGTGGAAGCATATAAAGTGCAAATAGGATTGGGCCGAGCACGGAGCCTTGTGGAACTCCATATTTAACACTAAATCTGGGTGATGAGACTCCATTTACATGGACGAAATGAGAGCGATCAGACAGATAGGACCTAAACCATCTAACGCGTGTCCAGAAATACCAACGTAATGATCAAGTCTATGTATTAAAATATCATGGTCAACAGTGTCGAAAGCAGCACTAAGATCTAACAGAACTAAGAGTGAGACGTTCCCTTTATCTGATGCCATTAGAAGATCGTTGGTGACTCGGATTAGTGCCGTTTCTGTGCTGTGGTGCGATCTAAAGCCGGATTGAAATTTTTCAAATCTTCGTTCTGTTCCAGAAATTTACAGAGTTGTCCCGAAATAACTTTTTCAAGAATTTTAGATATAAATGGAAGGTTTGAAATTGGTCTATAATTAGCAATCACGTCGGCATCAAGATGTGGCTTCTTAATAAGCGGTTTTATGACGGCCTGTTTGAACGCTTGTGGCACGTGACCAAGAACTAGTGACGAATTTATAATATTCAAGATTGGTTCGTTAACTAATGGTAGGACTTCTTTAAGTAAAAAAGTTGGTATAGGGTCAAGTAAGCAGGAGGTCGTCTTGGTCTTAGCTATAATCTCAGTGAGCTCATCAGGGCTGACCTGTTTGAAAGTGCTAAGCTTGACAGCGGGTGGGTTTATTTCCGGTATAACCAGTTGTGGGCTAGTATTTGTGGATACAATTTTCATTCTGATATTAGTAATTTTGTCATTAAAGAAGTTGATAAAGTCGACACTAGTGAGCTGTGGGGGGATTGCGGAGTCTACTGTGCCCTTTTTCTTTGTTAACTGAGCTACGGTTTTAAACAGATAACGAGGATTATTTTGATTTGCAGAGATAAGTTTACTAAAATATGTAGATCGTGTGGATATTAGGGCCTGTTTATATGCGATTATACTGTCATTCCAGGCACTGCGAAAAACGTCGAGTTTAGTTTTTCTCCATTTCCTTTCTAACTTTCTACTTGATAATTTTAAGGCTTTTAGGTCATTAGTGTACCATAACACTTTGTTTTTTGTGTTTAGTCTCTTTTCCCTAAGAGGGGCGACAAAGTTAGATTTAAGGCTGCAGTCAAATTCTCAAGCTCTTCTGTTCTTTCAGGGGTATAAATGGTAAGATCAGGAAGACGTTTAATAAAATTATCTTTTGTGCTGGAATTAATGAGTCTACAAGAGCGATATTGCGGTGAGATCACAGCTGGGATGTCTATATTTATTAAGCAGGAAACTAGAGAGTGATCAGAAATGCAGTCACTCACCGAAACAATATCTACATCATGAACTACGATACCGTATGAAAGAATCAAATCTAATGTATGGTTAAACTTATGAGTGGAGCCAATAACGTTTTGCTTAAAGCCGGTGGAATTTAGAATATCATAAAAAGAGCGAGTTAGAGAGTCACTAACATCATGTCACGGCGACTGTCACTCGGACGGAGCTGGAGGGAAGGACCCACGTGCACAGCACAGAAACTCAAGGGAGCTCTCTCTCAAGGGTTTATTCAATAGAGTGGTCAGTCAGGCAAGGTCATACACAGGATATCCAAAAAGGTAAAGACGCTGGGCAAGGTGGGGAGATCAGGAGACAGGCACGAGGTCAAAAAAAACCGGCAAGGCTAGAAATACAAAACAAGGCAAGACTAGATCACGAGGCTAGAGTGACAGGGATTACATCTGACAAACTGGCAAAGACAGCTGCGTGAGAAATAAATACAAGACATTAATGACGCAAACGACCGGCAGCTGGACAAGGTAACGAGACCATTAGTGATAAACGAGTGACTAAACGCAAGACACCTGGAGACACTTAACACGATCGGGGAAGCACGAGAAGATGACAGAACAATAACAAAACACACGTGGGGGGATAAAAATAATAGCCTTATTATAGCCTTATTTTTGTTACTTTCACTGTTTACTGACTTTCCTGACTGTTCATGTTACATGTTTGGCATACAATTGTTCTTAAACTGCTGTTAACTTTTATACAGTTGATATAAAATATTTTTACTACAGTATTTGGTTCAGAATCTTTTTTTGTCTATATTTTCCTCCTTTAAAATTGTATATATTGCAAAAAATACAGTATATACTTATATATATATATATATATATATATATATATATATATATATATATATATATAATTTTCATTTTTTCCCTCGCGGGCCTCAATAACATTAAACTTTAATAATAAGGTGGGGGCCACAAAATACCGTCTCGCGGGCCACGAGTCTGAGACCCCTGCATTACAGCATTGGGGTACAATATTGTAACGGAATTACGAGAGAGGGCCGCAGCGCATTCCGCGAGTCACCACTGTCTTCTTGGAAAAGTAAGCATTTGCAGAGCGTTTCAGACAAACAGCTGCAGACATACACTGTTACATTTGACTACTTCACGTGCTGCAAACGCGCGCTGGAACTTTTAATCTTGGTTTAAAACTTTTAACACATGGATTGTGAACAGGGTCAACAGAAAAGTCAAAGTTGTGAGCAAGTCGTTATGAGTCTTAGTCAAAGTGTGTTGCGAATCAATCTCCCTGCCGACATAGCAGACTGCAAGGATGGCCTTGAAGAGAAGCCTGAGCTGATCCTCCATTTGCGGGCCCAGATTGGGTGGGGAGGGGGGTGCTACAATTCAAAGCTAACAAAACAATTTTAGATTCATGTATATTTTCAGAATCAAAATCAATCATGACAGTCACTGAGGGCATTAAATTCTGACAATGTAGAGAAGTGTGGACATATCCTTTAGTCTTGCAGAAAAAGTCCAAAAGTCAGAGCCAGCCGATCACTCTGTTTCCCGATGTTGTCCGTTTGTCTTTATCTTCTGCTCGGTGCGGGATGTAATAAACAGATTCCACATCCTCAAAGAACAACAGTTCCAGGCAGCTCGAGAGGACAGTCTCCTTCGCTGTCTCTCCTTCACTGCGGGAGCAACCAGCAGCGACTGTCCCATTCCCCAGGCATAACAACCATGAAATTAAATGAAATTTAATGACTTTTGTATGACTTTACCAGTAAATACAGTTCACACAAGCAGTGTTATTCATATAGTTTACCGGTAAAGCACTGTTTACACAGATTTTTCAAAATACCGGTATATTCAGTGACATCATCAACTGGCGACACCCTTTAAAAAGCTGCACCTTACATATGTGGTGACGTCATTGACTGTTTCACTTATGTGGAGACCAATCTCTTCACCTTCCAGAATTTGGAAACGCTTTAATTTCGCTGTCATCAAACCTCACTTCCAGGCCGTCATGTTAGTTTTAAACCCTTTTAGGAGTTTTCACACTTCTTCTTGCTCTTGATTTCCGGGTTTTCTGAATTAAAGTGTAGATAAGTAAATTTGCCATCATCTATTTCTCCCTGAATGTGACACTATTACATCGTACACGACATCATGTCATATAATGCTACTCAACACAACGTCTGCCTGTATGAATAGATACACCAACATATAATTTATTAATCCACCATTGGTGAAACGTTTTAACTTGTTTGTGTGTTATGACATCACTTGAAATGAAATTTAATACAAAGGTGTTCAAACTATCTGAAGATGGGATCTATTTTGAACTGTTAATGCTCTTTTCAATGTACAATCTGATGAAAGATGAGGCTGAGAGATTGTGAAAAGGTTGATATGGTCTGGGGCGGATGGGGGTGGGGGGTGTCCGTAAATAGCTGAAGGCTTGGAGCCTGTGTTGATACATTATCTGATGGGAAGCCAAGATGCTGTCTGTTCTAAACTTGCCATTATCTACAAAGAGGAAAGAAGAGATAAAATGAAAGAGAGAGAGAGATGACAGTCTGATAATATCACAGCAGTGGTCTTTTGATAGACAGTCTACCATCCTTTATGGCTTCTTTCAACATTTATTGCATCCACCATCACAAATTCAATCTCTGTTGACAAAGAGACTGAATCTGAAACTTGAAAACATTTTTTGGATGCATTTAAGAAAAAAGAACTTATTCAAACTGCCCTAGCAATTCATCGAGTGGCTAACTGCAAGCAAAAAATTAACAAACATGATTTATTCACAGAACCTGCTGTGTGTATTGATTTGTGAGTACTGTAGTAAACTTGAATGCATATTATAGGCCAAAAAATGAAATTGTGTTGTACCTCAAGGGGAAACGGAATACTTTTCTCTGTTTCATCAAAAATAAAATAATCTGTGGAAGCTCAGTAGGAAGTCGAGATTGATTTACCTGAGTGTGGCAGGACTCTGTTATCTGTTCGCTGTTCAGCCAGGCCTGCCAGCATCAGCACGGAGAGAAGGTTCAGTAATGGAACAGAGAGTCTTATCTTCATCCAGTGAGCTCCATCACGCTCCACCTGCTGGGGATTAAATACTACAGAACATATCCACCAAAATCCCAACTTTCCCTTCCCAAACTTTTCAAAACATGTTTAACTAAAAAGATAATCTGATTAGCTATATCTAGTATTATTTGTGTAATTGTGTAGCACAGGTAAAAAATGAAGGCCATATATTTGTGCGCTTTGAGACAGTTAAAACTGTGAAAAGCGCCTTACAAATACTCATTATTATTATTATTATTATTATATTAGTTGACCGGACTTGGTCCACTTGGACATGATGATGATGAATTAATAGTGATGTTTGCTGATGTTAGACCAATAATACCAAACTAAATATAAAAATAAATGGAAATAAATATTATATAGATAAACTGTTTTTTTGAATTACCAATTGATGAGAGCACACACACACAAGCAGTAGATTCCCGCTTTAGCTCAGATTGTTTTTACTACATTGCATTGCGTACTATTTTTTTAACTTGCACCATAGCTGGTGTGCTGTATGTGCACATGTCAGGAAGTTCTAATTGGTTGCTATTGATTGATTCCCACATGCCCTGCATACCACGGCTTAAACACTAGTGGCCATTATTACAAACTCATAGATGTCATTGGTTATCAATCTATATGTTTGAATATTGTTTGAAGTTTGAGCAGCTAATGCTACTTAAGAAAGATAATGCTAAAGCTAAGTTAAGTAATTTAGCTACTGCTTAAGCTGTTGTTTTTATAAGTGTTGAAATTTAAAAGGGTTTTTGAAATAGTTGTTCGAAGTTGAGAATATTTAGTTTAATAAAAAATTAAAAATTTTTGTTATGCAAAAACTTAGTTTCCTGCAAGTGGGGTAATCCCATAACAACCCCTGGCATCCTATTGTCTATGAGTAGATTTGCTGAACTCAATTGTCATTTTAAAAATCTGTCCACAAGTCAAAAAGTCAATATTATTGTGTTGATCACATTTTGGCTGTTAATAGTGCATAGGCGGTTTTGTAGCTGTTTTACGTCGTATAAAGTTTGAATAAATCCGTTATCTGCTTTGCCAGTCGAGCGCTCAGTATGTATCTGTTCGCGTGCAGATGGTGTGATATTCCTTTTGACGCATATGCAAAATAACGCCGGCTTCCTGGTGAATATACCAAACTTTCAAATATTGATTGTGTTCGGGACTTTTACTGTAAGTGTCTGACTATGATATCTGTTCCTTTCCTTCTGTTATAATCACAGTTATCAAAGGAAGAGGCAACATCAGCAGGACATCGGAGAGTATCGTGTTCTGTTCACAATTATTGTCTTTGTGCAAGAGTGCATGGATGAAGCAATCGTACAGTGTCAGTCTGAGAGTACAATACAGTGCTGCTGAAATGATACAATAAACGGACTATTATCAAAATAACTATTGACATTTGCAACACAGATAACGCTCGATTTCTTTTTTTCTAGCGGTGGTTGCTTTTCACATGAGGTTGAGGTTTTGCTCTCCTGTGGCTCAATCAGCAGAGCTGGTGGTGATAACGCAAAGATTGATTCCCTGCTAAAGGTGTTTTCATCTATAGAATTGCTGAATGCAATACTAAAAACACCAATTAAATTGCATTTAGCTTTTATTGCCTTCCATACTATTCAGGGAGTTGGACCTGCCACCCAGGCCAATGGGCAACAATGAATAGTCAGACCAAAAGGAAAAAGAAAAACTTTTGAAGGTGAAAAAATGTTTGCAAAACCCACCTTAACGCTTTAAAGTCTTTAGGTTTTCTCATTTTGAAGAAAAAACATATCACCTTGAAAAATTCTTCATCAGGTTTTTGCTTGATGCACCAGAACTGACACTGCAAATTTAACACATTTTACGCTAAGAGCTAAATTATGTACAGAATCCCTCTTATTGTTAAAGAAAATGAAACATATTTTACAACTGTTTGTCACATTGTCACTATGTATCTTCTTCGTATTAAACGTGCACAACTTCTGTCAAAATTCTGCTTAGCATTGAGGTTGGTTTCTTGGTATTTGTACTTAATCAAATGGGTATTTTAAGTTTTCCAGTGGCAATCAAAAAAAGGAGTCACTCTACAAAACATTTACATGAAGACAGTAAAAGCGAGACAGTCAAAGGGACTGGGAGTGTGTGAGATGTGTAGAGGTTTATAAGAGGAGACATATAGCCTCCGGGTGATTTGTTTAACTTTGAAAGCTTCTTTGGTTTGTGCTAAATTTGCTGTGAGCTACACAGCAGCAGATCATCTAACTCTTTTCCCAAGTGGCACCAACTCGAGCGCCTGGTTTCTGTGCGTGGGTAAGAACGGAAGATACCCATGAGGGAATCAGCGACAGCTCAGCTCTGATTTCCCACCAAACAAATGTACTGAACAGGCACTGGCTAAGCCTCACACCTCTCTAGGTCAGTGTTACCCTATGGAGTTTATCCACTGACGTCTATCATCAAAGACATCACATCAGACCACTATCACTGAACTAAATATACCATCCACCTATTCTCTAAACCACATTTTTATTCCCAATCCCAAAAAACTGGGCTTAACTGCGGGACACACATCCAGAATTGGTGGCCAACAATACACAGACTCTCTCACACACACACACACACACACACACACACACACACACACACACACACACCCACATACAAACTATTTTTGTGACATGGGCATTTTTGGAAATGAGCTATTTTTTCAAACTCCAAATCTGAGTGATAAAATAAAAACCAATAACATTTTATATAATATTTACTAACATTTTTATAAAAAAACAAAAAAAACAAACAAACATCTTTTAAAACATAAATTCTTCATGAACAATTCCAAATCTCCATTCCAGTGCATTCGAAATCTACTGCATGTTTTCGGCCTGTGTGAGGAAACCGGAGACCAACACCTTTAGACTAGAGACATAAATCCAATAGAAATCCAATAATATCCAATTAAAAAAACCCTTGAGTAAAGTGAAAGTAATACAAATGCACAATACTCCAATAAATACTCTAGTTCATCATACTGAAATTGTTAGATAAAAATAGATGGAGGTATGTAGCAGAGAGGAAAAACCAGTAAAGACGACAGTAGCAGGTACAGTGACATGTGACAGGGATTAAGCCTAGAGATCAGTTCAGTTTTAAGGAGTCCAAATCTCCACTTGTCAGTCTACACAGCTGGAAATTGGCCCCACCCTGAGGATGATGGGGGAAAATGCAGACAGACCTGGCTAATCCACACGGTAAAGTAATCTGGTGAAGTTTGTCTCGCATCACCTGAACGCACTTCTTCCATGCGTCACAGTGAGCTTTGAAGTCAAAGTGCAAGGAAAAATATGGAAGAGAAACGGTAATCTGTGGGAAATAAAGGCCGGATGTCTTTGAGTTGACAGATAGAAGGAGGTTTCTTTATGCACATGGCGAATCATTACACCTGTCGGCCTGCACAGACGGCAAAGTGGCCTTGGCTGAAAGCTTTGCATTTTGCAAAAGCCGAAGTTATTTTGCTGAAATAGTGTTGAAGTGTGTAACGTCAAGGCTTTTATATAACACCTGAAAATCAAAGGCAGAGATTGCGTCTTTAGCTACCAGTTGAAATGAACAGCACACAGATTCATAATTTAACCGCTGGTGCGTTCCAGCTCGCATGCTACCCCCAGAGCTCTTTAGTCATATTTTACCTTGCACAATAAAATGCATTTTGACAAGTAAATTGCTTGGCTTTTTTGCTGATAGCCTCACACATAAATAATGAAATCTTAATAATAGCGACTGGACAGGAATAATGTATAGGCTGCGCAATGAGGGGATTCAAATGGCACACTTATAGTTCATGAAAAGGTGAGTCTGTGTAGATTTCAAAAACCATCTACCATGAATGACAAATAATGACAATATTTCTAATGACAATTTTTTCATTAAAATTGTTTCTTTCTTTTTGTGTCTAATCATTTTGATATGTTGAACTTTTCTTGGCAATTTTTAGGCAAAATACGTTGTAAGACTGATGTACATTTAAGTGAATCTTGCGCTTAAGCAACATGCACTTATTTTGAGCCGACACATTTCAGTCTTGTGTTATGCGCCACTGTGAATTTCCCACTTAAATTTACAAATTAGTCTTAATATTTTTGTGTCTAGTCAATTAATTTAGTCTGTTTAATGTAATATTAATTTATTCTATTAACAATATCTGTCATAAATTTTGATCAAATCCAGTGACCTCTCCACCGTTGTCTATTTGTCCGCAGGGCTTGGGCATAGCATTGATAGCACACATGGGAATGAGTGATAGGAAAGTGTCGGCAACACAAAGGTTTTGTTTTTCTTGGCAGCTTGAACAGCTTGTTGTCTCCGAATGACAGATGACAAGACGTTTTTGGGTGCTGATGAGGTAAGGATGATTGCGACAGGAATAATGAAGGGCATGCTGACAGTGAGTGTGATTACATTTAGATCCCTATCTCCCCTGCCAATAAACCAACACTGCTGCTTCTTTACCTGCTGGGATTAATTAAATCAAAAATAAAGATAATAAAGGTAATTGCAACTGCGTCTTCATGGTTCATAGTCAGGTTCACGCTCACGCTGTTAGCATACACACATACACACACACACACGTTTTTTAAGCACCAGCAACACATTGAATTGTGAGTTTTTCATTAAATGTGAGACCCTGTAATACGGAAGCTGATATAAAGATTTAATTAATAACGTAATTATTTTGAAAAAGGCATTTTTATGTTTAGTGGTAATGGAATTGTATGGCAAGCGGCATAGTGGTAAGAACTGTAATTGGTCCTAATATTAAAGCCTGGTCTGGACTTTGCGTGTTTTGTTTTTGTGAAGTTCCATCAGAATTGAAAAATATGTTCAGGAGAGTCTCAAAAACAGGTTTGTACAGTATGTGTTAACAATTTCCCTGTGGTTGGTTAGTTCTGTGTGTGTTTCTCAATACCCCAGTTGGTTTTGGCTGCTTGTGACCCAGACTTGGAAGGATCAAATTAACATATTAATGTATATACATTATGACTTGAATGAATATATATTAATGAATATACCTGTGAAACCTCTTACAGCTGTCACGGTCCCTCGACTCAGCTCCTCTGTCCCTCTTCTTCCTCATCCTCGCTCTGTCCTATTCCTCATTCTCGTTCTGTCCCTCCTCTCCCTCATCCTCGCTCTGTCCCTCCTCCTCTTCCACATCCTCGCTCTTGCTTTGCTCCTCTTCCTCATCCTCACTCTAGCTCTGCTCCTCTTCCTCATCCTCGGTCTGTCCCTCCTCCTCTTCCTCATCCTCGCTCTAGCTCTGCTCCTCTTCCTCATCCTCGGTCTGTCCCTCCTCCTCTTCCACATCCTCGCTCTAGCTCTGCTCCTCTTCCTCATCCTCGCTCTGTCCCTCCTCCTCTTCCTCATCCTTGCTCTTCCTTTGCTCCTCTTCCTCATCCTTGCTCTTCCTCTGCTCCTCTTCCTCATCCTCTGTCCTCTTTTCCCTCTGTTCTTCTTCCTCATCCTTGCTCTTGCTCTCCTTGTCTTCGCTCTACCTGGGCTGATCCTAACCCCTTAGTACTAGCCCGCTACCTAGCCGGATTTGACGGCCCCTGGCCGTCTACCCCAGCTACACTAGTGGGCTCAAGTGGACTACTTCCTCTTTGTCTGAACTCCGGCGGTCTCGACCCGCCTCGCCTTCTGAGCACCGGCGGTCCCGAACCGCCTCTCCTGACCATCGATGGTCTCAATATGCCCTTTCGTCGCACAGGCAGTCTCGACACTGCTGACCTGCGGGGGTCTCGATCTGCCACGCCCACCTCTCCTGAACTCCGGTGGTCCCGGCCCACTTCGCCTGAACTCCGGTGGTCCCGGCTCACCTCGCCCGAACTCCGGTGGTTCCGGTCCATCTCGCCTGAGATCGCTGAGGCTAACGAGCTGTCGGTCAAACAAGTTATGGGACTTGTTGTAGGACTTGTTGCTACGTGTGTGTCACATGGATGAGGAACCCTCTTCGTCTCCTTCTGGTGTTTGGACTGTCTCAGTGTGGTGCATCAAAGTGGTGCTCTATGAGAGGCGTCATTTTATATTACACAAATTTTATTTAAGTAGTTTCTCAAAGCTTACTTCCTAAGTAGAACATGCTTGATAAAATAATGTAAAAAATCTTGAAATATTCATCCTGACATAAATTTAACAGTTCTTAGTGGACTGTGCTTTTTAATTTGAGGAAATAAAACCCAAATTTCTCCATTTTTTTGATTATTGATGGTTTGATACTGAAGTCTTGACTGGCAGAAGAACATCATTTTCATACATTTCCTTACAAAGAGCTCCCACCTATTAGATAACATTCACTGTTGTCACTTTTAACAGCCAACAAGCAACAGTCTCACATTGCCAATGATTTAAACAGAGTGAAATCCAGCCTCAACCTTATTACGAAGAGCAGTAGACACATTAATGTTGAGATGGTTATTTACTGTATGGGAAACAGACGTGGACAAAATTGTTGGTACCCTTCGATCAATGAAAGAAAAACTCACAATGGTCACAGAAATAACTTTAATCTGACAAAAGTAATAATTCTATAAATGTTAACCATTGAAAGTCAGACATTGTTTTTCAACCATGCTTCAACAGAATTATTTTTAAAAATAAACTCATGAATATATATATATATATATATATATACAGTATATATGTACATAGCTTCAATTTATCCTTACCCTCATAACATAACAGTTAATGTAAAAATGTTTATGCTTTTTTTTTAAGTTTAAAAAAAGAGTTAAAGAACTGCAAGCAACACGTGCAAGCTTCTCATTGGCTCTAGCTTCCCTAAGGAACAAGCTCATCTGATGATCTGGAGCTGCTTATTCTCTTTCCTCTTAATTAAGCACTTTCCTCGTTCACTCTTAATCTGCTGTTCATCAAAATGACATTTGATCACTTCACGTGTTGAGATTTAATTGCATGTGACTCGATTCAATTGAATTTAACCAATGCTCTTAAAATAAATGTGAATTCTCACTTTCTCAGTCTTTTAGCCAAAATGGTTTCTTACAGTAAATTGACCCAAAAAGTTGCACTGATTTCCTTAAAAAACTGGTGAAATTTACATTTTAATTTGTTTTTACCAAAATGTTCTCAATATTTTAAGAGAAACACAGAACAAGATATTTTTTCAAGTATACATGCACATTCTTTTTAGCAATCACATAATTTTGTTTAATGAAAATTCCAAGCCTCATGATTCATTTTTTATAGTGTACCGCAGTCAATAGCTGAGTTAGAGACAGGATTTGTGTTTGGGATCTGAGTTCTGGGCTGGTAATCTCCAAAACCAGAAAGAAGAAGAAGAACAAGAATGCCTTTATTGTCATTGTATCACTTATTTACAATAATATTGGGAGCTCTTTGGTGCAATGGAATGAACAAAAATCAGAAAAAAAAATAAAGCCACCCCTTCAGATGTGTATCTGTGTGTTTGCGCATGCCGTGTGATGTGTTGCCACTCATTCAGGGTGTGTGTTGGGTTTTGGACCCAAGAAAAGAAAAAAAAAAACATTTTAAAAGTAGTTGCTCTTTTAACAAAAGCGAACATAAACACATTCACATTAGATAGCTTGCAAATTTTTCCCAGACAGCTATTTTTTTGCTCTCGCCTCATTTTGGACTTCTAGAGGTTCTAGATGAAGAACACTCAGCACAGAGCACTTTTCATACTTTCAGCCATCATCCACACAATCTCAAGACTTCTGACTTCGCATCAAAGCCTTTTGTTATGAAAGAGGTGGAAAATTGCTGAGCATCTTCCGACATGAAAGAGCAAAGCATATCATCCCTGTGATCTAGCAGCCCACGGAGACCAACAGCCATAAACTCAATAATGATCATATTATAGGCATCATAAAGCTCTGTTTTTGTAGTCTTGTAAAGCTCATTACAAAGAGATCGCAAACTTGGAGCATTACACATGAATATTTTTGTCTTCAGAGCTCCAGTTCTGTACTCTCACATCATTACTGGCGTCAGCCAAATTTGAAAGCTGGAATTTTTGTTCTTTATTTTATTCCTTTATTGTTCTGATTAAACATTTCTCAAACCAAAACCAATACATGCCTTTTGACTTGATCAACCAAACGTAGTGGCGATTTATTAAAGTCTCAACTTAAAGTGTTTTGGGAGTTGGACTTGCCACCCAGACATTGCAGGTTTCAATCCAGGTCTAGTGGGTTCCACAACTGTGTGTCCTTGAGCAAGACACTGACCACCACATTCTCCCTGGAAGCCACAGCTTAAGGTTGACCCCTGTTTGTGTGTGTTCAGAGAGGTAAAGTGCCTTTTAAGTGTGTTGGTTAAATAAACTGAAGATTTCATATAGATAAAAAAAAAGATATTTTTTCTCCTTTTTACAATATTTTTGGTTTAGCAAAAGACTAAATCGAAATGCTGAGTGGATTGGTTCAGTTTTGTTTTGTGTCATGTTCGACAGTGCAGATCGAGACTCTAGAGTTTTGTTTTATCTCAAACATCTGCTGTATAGTCCCTAGTGACTTATGTGCCATTCATTGAGACAGTCTGGTTCATATAAGGGATTTACGTGCGAACAGATAGGCTTTATATTTTTTCATTAATGTGCTGAACATATGGATTCTGACACATTAGCAAATGCTTAATGCCAAGTGCACTAGTGTGGAAAACAGAGATGATTACTAGTTAGAAAAAGGAAAAATTACTTGTGATGTACATGCGTTTTAATTAGATTATGAGAAGTCCACAGAGAGTTGTTGTTCGGAAAGAAGTGAAAAACAAAAGATGTCTCTTCATTTGACAATTTAAGCTATCATTTGACTGCTGTTGAACAACAAACAGGATATTTGTTTCTCAAAAATCTCAAAAGTGATAGAAAATCTTTATTTTTAATTCACGGTATATTGAATCATGATTCAAAACTTTTTATACTGCTGTGTTATAGAAGTTGCTCAGGAATTTTCAATACTCTTTAAATTTGCCAAATACCTCCTACGTTATAAGCAAGAGTAGGCGACTGGTCCGACTCTGACTCCAATCCAGGGATTCGTGATTTAGCTACTGATTCACATGCAGTTTGTTTGAGTAGAAATGGTAGGAGCAAGCCCTGCAATCTGTCTGTTTTTCAACTTTCAAATTGGTCAATTTGAAATGCGCTGTTCCATGCCAAATACTGTTCATGTAAAGGCCGCAGTGTGTTTAGAGTTTGCAGATGGAGGACAACCAGCCCTTGAACGTTTACACTGCATTGCTTTCCAAAAAACACCTGATGGAGAAGAAGCTCATTTGAGTGAGATTTTGATAAAATTACATTTGGAAACTTACCAACAATCTGCGACTGTGCCATGAGTGTACATGTTCGATTAAAATATTAAACATTAAAGTTTGATTTGAAAGTACATTAAAGTTTGATTTGGAAGTTCTGAAGGAAAAGAAAGACAAGAAAGAAAGAAGGAAGAGCTCTACTTAAAATAAAAATTGAAAACAATGAAGGAAGAGAGAATCGAATGCCGGAAGGATGAGCTGAACTGAAAAATGGTAAAGGATTAATATTAAATTGGAAGCAAAACCTTTCCAGAACAAGAGTCCAGCTCGAGAGGGTCAATGGTGTCCAGGTCTTTAGAGACCTGTGGCCCTGATCACCACATATTTCAAAGTGGCAGGGAGGCCAGGCGGGCATTTCTCCCGTGTAAGCACTACAGCAGAGAGAAGCCAGGAAGGCCAAAAGATTTCTAGGATGCTGACTCTATGTATTTTATCTTGGGAGTCTTAGCTTAGAGAGTGTATCATCTGAAGAGCTATCTGTGCCCTACTTTAAATAGTGCCAAAGCATAAAAAGGAAGATATATTTCACTTTCAACTGTACTATTGCTCAAACATTTGCAATGGTGTAGAGCATGTTGTTGCAAATGGTCTGCTAATTGACCTTACGCACCTTATATTATTTATAAACCCTGTGAAAAATGTGAATTTTACACAAGCCTTTTGTGAAATCTATCAAATGGAATAATTGTAATTAGGATTAATTAAGAATTCATGCCACAACTTTTATAGAATTTTTTTTACACACACTTTTATTTTAGAGTTAGAGTTGTGAGATGCTGCTGGTCCTACTTCCATCCAATTCTTTATTCTGATCACTCACAATTCTGGGTCTCAGTGAGCTTGAGTCATTCACACCAATCCTGGGGCAAACAGTGGGACACACTCTACATTCAAACTCTAACACATAAGGGTCATTTTCAACACTGTGTTTCTCTTGAACGCATGTTTTTGGACTGTGGGGGTAAACCGATAACCCAAAGACACTTTAGTATGAGGAGAACTTGCAACCATCAGACAGAAAGACTCTGATCTGACCTCAAACTTAGTCTTAAATGTCTTCCTTCGTGTGAGGAAACGTTGCTACTAGGGGTGGGACAAGACAGTTTTCCCACAAGACGAGACGAGACCACTAGGTTCACGAGAACGAGACGAGACGAGATTTAGATTTTTTTTTAAATAAAAAAAAATCTTTGATAAAATATAAGGATAGCAATATTTTATCTGTATTTTATTTAACTAAAACGTTAAAAACTTATCAAAACTATTGATGCATTTCACTCTTTCTAATTTCATCAATTGCATGCAGTGACAACCAGATAACCAACATATTTTTGATAATCAGTGTTGGGAGTAACGCGTTACAAAAGTAACATATTACACTAATATATTACTTTTTGCTGTAACGCGGTAGTGTAACTTATTACTTTGTGTATTTTCAGTAATATATGAATGAAGACTTTATTTATCCCACTAAGGGAAATTTCTTTGTTTAACAGCAGCAACATTTAAAAACAGTAGAAATTGTGCAAAATTCTTAGGTACGAATAAATAAACAAGAGGTGCAAAAATACAAAACAGTAGTAAAACAAAATGTGCAAAAATACAAACAAAAATATTACTCGTTACATGCAAGTAACGCTTGCGTTACATCAAATCTTTCACATTCAAGACAATAAATCAAACATTTAATATTTCCTGTTCGTAAATAGACGCGTAAGTCATTCGCTGGTGTATTTTGTAACGCTGCACTGAGCTCAAGGTGTGCACCTATTGGCTCTGAGCTTGAGGTGTGCTGCTATTGGATCCGTCTGGCTTGCGTAACTGCGGCTGCCCACGTCAGAGGGCGGGTCGCGAACTCGCGGCAAATCCGAAGGTACATTTGCGAGATGGTCTTATGCGCATTATTTCAGTTTTGTAAAAATCAAAAACATTGTGGTGAAATGCAACCTCTGTGTAAACGCAAAACAATGGTCGACATATAAAAAGAGCACTAGCAATTAAAAACACCTGGAGCTGCGCCATTAGACCGCTTGACCTGAAGAGAAAGAAAACAGCAAAGTGTCCTCAGCACTTTATAACCAGAAACCAGGACAGTATTGTGTGGTAAGTCATTCAAAATGAATAAAACGGCACTGAACTTTACATAGTCATGTTGTGTCTGATATAAAATATAGCTGAAGCAAGCAAAAAGTACTTTTAACACTTATTAATGTTAATTATTAGTGTTGCCACGCGTCTTTTTCACAGACATCCGGGCAGATTTTATAAATTCACGATAATGTCCGGTTTTCCATCTTTTTCAAAGGACCATTACACGTGTACGTAGGTTCGCCACCCATGTTTTAAATTATTTGAGAACGGAAAATGAACTAATATATTGAAACTTTCTATAATATTAAATTATCTGTCAAATAAAAACGTGCCTGCTAATATTTTCGTTATTTCGGACGTTATTGTTCGTTATGAGTCACCTAAATATTGTTATTTAGGGACGTTAATTTCGACTTGGTGAAAGTAACTTAAAAGTAATACACAAGTAATGTAATATATTACATTTCTGAGAGAGTAATATTGTAATGTAACTTATTACTTTTTACAAACAGTAATAAGTAATATGTAATGTATTACAATTTTGAAGTAACTTGCACAAAACTGTTGATAATACAAAATATGATGCCATAAATTGCCAGGCAAGTAATTTCACAAAAAAATGTAATTGTCAATAGTCTACAAATCCATTAAGCGCAGACATTAAACACCCTATTTATAGACAAAGACAAGTCTTCCAGTAAAGAATGGTAGAATCATTTTGGCATCAAGTTCAACTCAACATCAATGTACTTCATTATGATTATATTCACTGTGTTCATTTTAGCTCTAAAAAACATGTTTATTGAAAGTGTCCAGTAAATTATTGTCCAGAACAAGTGAAGGACGTGAGGATGTTTCCCTTCATGTCGCTGGTGAGACTCACATCATCTGAATGAGTTTTACTGCAGTAATCAGCTGCTTTTCTCTCATATTTCTGCTCTACTGCAGCGAGAGTGAATCGTTTCAGTAGTAATGTAATACACATTAGATTAAACTCACGTGTGCAACTAATGACTGTTTGAAATAATCGGTTTTATTTTACAAACACATTTTATTAAAGTTTAACTCGATCGCTGAATCATCACAAACGATCTTGTAGTGTGAGTGACCTGTCGCGGTGGGCGGGGCAATGCCGGAGATGCGCTCACTCAGAGGGAGGAGTCCGCGGTTGTTAGAGCCACCGTCATTTGAAACGCGAGCGCAAGGAACCGTGCGTTCAACTTGAGCTGCTCATGCCAAATTCTCGCGATATCACGAGATGCAATCGCATCTCGGGAGAAGCATGCGATCTTGCGACATCTCGTCCCACAAGATCTTGTCACACCCCTAGTTGCTACCCACTACACCACCGCCCTGTGTACTTGCATAGGTCTATATTTCAGCATGTGGATCCTAACAATTAGGATGATTTTTTTACTTTAAGAATAAAAACTGTAACCCTGTGAAAATAGCCATGTATATTGTACAAGTTTTTACATCATAACAATTGATCAAATGTCCTTGATGCTCTTGTGGGATGTTTAATCATCATTATTTTTTCTTTTATTATTATAATTATAATAATAATAATTATTATTATTGTTACTACTATTTTTATTATTTATATAACGTGTGTATAGTATTTTTTTTGCAACAAAGAGACAAAACCCTGATGTTTTGTCTCTTTGTTGCAAGTTACAGGCTCATTAGATTGGGAGCAAAGATTTGTGTTGAATCTTCAGATTAGACAGTAGTCCCGAGTGTAAAGGACTAGGGTGAAGACGGGCACAGCACGTAATCCCACTGCATTTGGTAGACAAAGGCAGGAGAAGCATAGATTTGTTATCGGGAAATTTTCATGTCCACAGAGACGTGATCTTTCTTTCTTTCCCAGGAGTTTGTCCAAACCACAGACAAATCCCCCAGCAAAACCTGTGGTATAATCTTCTGAAGGCCTTTAGCTAATGAGGTCCTGCAGAGTAGCCAACTATTCATGTCTTGACAGTGAAATTAAGAATTGATACTGAAACACCTTAAAGTGCACTTAAAGTACCGGAAATTGGTCCCTTCTTGGTATGCTCGAAACATTGAAATATGTTGTTGTACATGTGATGCACAGTAATTGTTACCATTCTGATCAGGGAAGCCGGAGTCCGAGGTGGCACTAACCATGCATATAATAAAGCAAATACACAAAACACAGGAACATTGTGTGTGCATTTATGATTACATTTGATAATGACTGACAAGAAAACTTAAATACATGAGTCAACAAGGTAAATCAATGAAACTGGTGACTACAAACCTACAAAGAAAGAAACAACAAAAAGCTATTGTCTGCATCTGAGATGTTGCTTTTTCGGAGTTCAACCAGGCCAGGCTTCAGACTGGCTACCACATAACATCTCCATTTCTGGTCAAAATGGGTTTTGAATTTAGTCTGACCCTTCACCTATACAACATATTTGACCCTACCATGTGCCCACAACCTGGCATCTGTAGGCATCCAGACACAAACACCCCTCCATCACAACTTCCTGGTTCCAAGCCACGTTCTTTTCCAGATTTCTTACTCATTTTCTATATTGTATGTTTCTATATGTTTCTATAACAGACCATTTGTCTTCATGACTTTGGGAGTTACTGTGCTCCCCAAGCTTGAATTGTATCCCCTGGGTGCTCTACCGATGCCCATAAACCAGTTGTGAGTGAAAGTATGATTGTGTGTGTCTGTGTCACAATGTATGTATCGGTTGTCACAATTTAAGTTGTGTTCCGACTTCAGGCTTCAGGCTCCTTCAGTGGCATTTGGGTCACCTGTCACCCTGGTTTTGAAGGTTTTGAATCCCGGTCCAATAGGTTCCACAACTGTTTTCTTTGGTCTAGACACTGACGCAACCCTGGCAACCCTGGTGCCAAGGCTTAAGGCTGCCCTCTGCTCTGGGTCATTGTACATTTGCATGTGTCTCTGTTTGAGGACATTTATAATGCTTCTTTTTTGGGCATACGTAATAAGTATTGTCCATGCATTAATTTTATAAACAGTTTTCATCTTTTTCTGGGTCATGTAAAGCGGACCCACTGGCAGTAACAGTAATACGTGTTTCATTCATGATCTGTTGCTTATGTTGCCTTGCATTAGTCTTTGTGCGCTTTGAGACAGTGAAAAATGTTAAAAGCCCCTTACAAATGCTCAGAACTTGAACGTAAAACGTTGCATAAATAGTTTTGATTATGATATAATGATGTATTTGTAATGAAACTTAAAAGCACTCCCTTTAACTTTAAATTAGTGCTGTGAAACTAGTTAATCGCACTTCCATGACCAAATTAATTGCGAGCTTGGAATATTGGATAATGAGGTGTAGTATGTAAACTAATGTAAACTCAACACTAGATAAACACTAGTTTAAATACTGCAATATAATATAGTATAATTATAAAAAGTCAATTTTGGACTTACATATAAATGTTTGAAGTACCCATTTTTTAAAGGTTAGACTCATAATAAAAATAGGACATTGTGTTTTTTCTAAAAAAAAAAAAAAAATAGTAATAAGACTAAAACTTGAAGCACGTTTTGCCTTCTTTTGTCAGCTAAAAACAAACTAACTTAATAAATGCTTATCACTCTAACATGAAACATGTCTTGGAATATACATAAAGAAATTACATAAAGCTTAGAATGTTTGCTTTTAAATATAAGTCCAAGTAATCACAGTATTGTCTTCATCTAATACCTGTGAATCTAATGTGGCGGCTTGTTAAACAGAGATTTGATCTGATGAGCAAGTTATTTGCAGAAACTGCCTCTAAAAAAAGTCTCAGTTTTAACAAGTCCTTTCAAAACACCGCAAATGGAGACGAGACAAGCAAGTGTCTGTCCTTAAAACCCATTTCACTTAAATACCAGCAGGTGAAAGCAATCACTCTGAGCTTCTGATCATAATGAGCCACACCTGGGTGACACTGGCACGGCTCTCTGGGTTTATTCTTGTCACGCTGGGTCTCTTCATTGCATGTCACCAAACCGAAAGTGAAAAGAAACGCAACTGTGAATAACGGCATTAAAAATAATTGATGTTGATTAAGCATTTAGCGTGCGTCAACGCGTTAATTTTGACAGCCATTTTAAATGTACATTTGTTTCTTGATTTCTCTGCAGTAAGCTAGATACAGTATGAGTTGTGCATTTTTTTCCATACTAGCTTTAGAATTTAGAAATATTCAGAATAGTCTGAGTAAATGGATAAAAAAATAATTTTAATATGAAGTTAAAGAAAATGAGCAATAATGTTTCTAATGTTGTTTTTTGTGCATTGAAATTGGGTTGCCTGCTGCCTGCACGGATGCAACCACATCCATGTTGATTGGAATGTAGAAAAAATTGTAAAGCTGTACTTTGTAATTTGAAACGTTTTTTAAATTGATTTTGACCATTGCCATTACTGTAAAATACAGTAGTGCCTTTTCACACAAAAAGTGGTAATATACTATATATAAATATATATATATATATATATATATATATATATATATTTATTTATTTATCAAAAAACACGAGCTACACACCTTTCCTTCTCTGTCACAGGGTTGCTTATTCCACATCATCTTGTCTCACGGACTGATTAATGTTAGAGCATAAGGATTTGCATCCCTTGAATTAAACAATTGTCCTTGATTCAAATAGTGTTTCTTCAATTTTGCATTTTTTGCAGTCTTGGTATTTATTTTAGTAATCACCAGCTTTGCCGATGATAAAAAGCTAATAAACATGCTCCAGTATGACACATTATCCAGCAATTCATCAGCTAAATATGTAAACCTAAAATGTCTAAATGGAAAATTGTGTTGAACATTTTTCAGGAATGTTTAATAATAATAATCCATTCGATTTTTTTATTTATTGGCACCTTTCTAGAAACTCAAGGTCGCCTTACAGAAACACACAACATTCACACACACACACACACACACACACACACCAATTGCCCGGTGAAATAGCGGCAGCCAATCTGCACCAGCGTCCACTTCAACCGGGCATACACACCACACACGCTCACAAATTCACACGGCCAGATTAACCTGAAACGCATGTTTTTCCGGACTGTGGGGGAAACCGGAGCACCCGGAGGAAACCCACGCAAGCACGCAGAACATGCAAACTCCACACAGAAAGGCCCCGACTGGCCTCGAACTCACACCACAAGTCACAATCGGAACCTTCTTGCTGTGAGGCGACAGCGCTACCCACTGCGCCACCGTGCCGCCCAAAGATAATGCATTGATAATAAAAATTAAATGGTAATTAAGAGCTATAGAGAAACAATAAAAAACCAAATATGACAAGAAATTATTGTGAGGAAAGATTAAAAAAAGAAAACAAAGTTAAAAATAAATAATTATTTTCAAATAATTCGAGTTATTGTTTGCATAATCATTTAGCACTACTCATGATATTATAATACATGTTTTTTTGTTTTTGCAAAAATCCTTTGCTTTTCAATACACATCGAAAAAAAGCTTGATCCTAACATTGCTGCTTGCTGGTATATTATAAAATAATTATGCATATTGTTATTTTGTAAATTAATTGATTGCCTGAGTTTTTCCAGTTAAAACTATAATGTCGCCCACGATTCTCAGATTGGCTAACATCCCTCACGTCCACTCTTCACCTGGAAAAATTACCCCACACTTCCTCTGGCACTGCCTCTAAATTTGACAGGATGTGGGAACCTCTTTTCTCCTTTCTGGACAGAAAAACGAACTGAATTTCTTTGAACTGAGGTCCACTTGTAACTTGTTCTTTTACTTGTTTAGTGTTGCTATAAATCACAATAAAAATTATATAAAAAAACAAACTATAATGTGCACATGTACGACTTGAGAAAATAAATATTCTTGATGATGCTAAGCAAGCTCAAAATAAATATGAGTTTGAAGAAGTCGACTGTGTTTTGCTCATGACTAGGGCTGTCAAAGTTAACTCGTTAATTTGTGCGATTAATTAAATTTGTTTGTCGAGTCAAATTTTTTTATCACAGTTTTTTCACTTCCGGTTTTTCCAATTTCCGTTTTTTTTTACATGCAATGAATGGACTTTTAGATGGAGAGTTTCACTTTAAAACGTTTCCAGATAACTTCGTATATCAAACAAAAGTATTATGTGTACAATATTTGGCATCAAAGCATAAAAATATTGTGTCTCAAGTCAAGCAAACGACACACAAATCACATGTCAGTCCTGAGGAACAGAGAAGTGTGGAAAACGGCGCGACCGACCGAGTTTGAAACACAGGTTTTTTGCTGCGACAATACTGCAATTATCCCTGCACCGCGCGCACACACCCGACACGATGGTGGATGTGAAGTTGCAAAATGGCGCGAACCGGAAGCGCACGTCCAGCAGCTTCTGGAATCACAGTCCAGCTGCGATGAGAATGAATAGAAGTTACGACGGTTTCAGCGACTCGCGAGTTAACAGACAGAAAAGCTCATTCAACACTTGGCAACTCAGCATCTAACTGAATGTAAGGAGGAAGAACCAAGAAGAACTATCTGACTTGTTTCTACATTATCATTTTGAATGTTCTCAAGTTCACAATTTATAATGAGTGTATTCTTTGCTCGTTGTTACTTTACATATTTGCCATGCTTATATCGTGGAATTTTTATGGAATACTCTTCAAAATATTTCATTGTTATAATTCTATAATACCGTATATGCTCTAAATTACAATACAGTATTTAAACGAGTTTTTGTTTTGTGCTGGTTTTACATTAATTTATATTTTACACTCCAATATTCAATATTACAAGATTCTGTACAATATTTGTTTAATAATAATTAATTTACAAATAATAATTATTATAATATATAATTTTAAATTATAATAATTTATAATAATATTATTTATTATTATTTGCACTTAATCGTGAATAATCGCAATTTATTTGGATGGGGAAGTGCGATTAATTATTTTAATTAATCGTTTGACAGCACTACTCATGAACATACATTCACTTCTCTGAGATTTCAATGAAAGGTGGCGACACTAGCCACTTTCCCAACTCAGTAATATGATCTACTGTAGTGTTTCAACAAGTTAAATTCTTCTCAGGGAATTCGTAGAGCTCTTCAAACATCACTTCACTGAACTTCTAAAATGCCTAAACAAAGGCATTAATAATCTTGGCTTTCTGACATTTCTTTTCAGACTCCAGTGATCCAAGCGAATGGCAAGTCAAGCATGGTTAATTAAAATGTGTGACACTCAATGTCGAGGGATTAATTAACAACTCAGGGTAATAGTTTTTGTGACTGTAAATGTAATGTTTCTAAACACCCCGCCTACAACCTTCCTACTGGTTTTTTCGTATTATCTCTTGAGAAAATGCCACAAGGGTTTCAATGAGATGTCAGTACTCTACGGGTTTCTTTCATGCAGTAAATATTGTATTGAACCGATTAAGACTTTGTGTTATCTACCTACATGCCAAGTATTTTGTTATTAACTGTATATTGATCTATGCATATACACTGTATTGACATGTATATGTGGTTTGTGAGCCTTTTTTAACTGTGAGTCGTTAATTCACCAGATTAATCGAAACATTAACGTGAAGGTGCACATCTCAAGTTACCTCAATAACAGGGGCCACAGAGTTCTGATAAGGTGTTTGGGAAGGGGCCTGGAGCAAGAACTGCTGGGGTGCATCCCTGAGGGTCTTGCTACACTGAAAAAAGTGCAAACGGCATGTCGTTACTTTGAATAAATTTTTATACTTGATCTAAGTGTTTAATTTTCTGTCTAACCATCAGTTTAAAATTTGTGCTTCATACAAATTTGTAAGTCTTTTAGTGTAAAGTAAATAAATTCCTTTGAAGTAAAAATGTGCTTTGGAGCCAGATGATGATGAGAAGAGAAGACCTTGTTTCTTGGATTGGCCAATGAGAACCTTGCATGTGCTGTACGCATTTTTTTTTTTAATCTTTTAAACTTTAAAATAAATCATAAACGCGTTTACATGATCTTGTTCAGTTGTAAGAAGGAGCAATTGAAGCGATTTGTCTTAAAAGGAAACAATAGATGTTTTAATAAGGTAATTATGTAAACAATCATCAATGTGTCTCATTATGTGAGCAGAGACTTGGCTGCATTTTTAGCTGTTTACAATTCCCATAAAGGTCTGTAAAATGTCTTTTTACAAGGCAACTTATTTGAATAAGTTGTTATTACATCTCAGTGATCAAGACACACGGGTTCTGTTCAGATTTTATGATATAATGTTAGATACACTTATACATTAATATACGCATTGTTATTATTTAAATTTAACCCATTAGTACACAAGCCCCAATCAACGAAGATGAGAATTGACGCATATATTATTGTGGTGGTCTCTTTTTCAACCCTTCTGATGAATAAACATTATCATTTGTGATTTCATTAAACTTAAAACCTTACATTTAAATGCCGGAGGAGACTGGCACCAGTGAGCCGGGTTCTCCTCAGGGTTTTTCCTCGTTAAAGAGGTTTTTTTACCTGGCCACTGTCGCGTATGTGCTTGCTCACTGGTCTTTGTCTTTGTCTTGTCATAACCGCAGCCATTTACTTAACACCAACAATCCAGACGATCAAATGAAGAAAAGCACACAAATAACACTTCCCTTACATATTTACACGTGCGCTTTGAGACAATTAAAACTGTGAAAAGCGCCTTACAAATACTCATATTATTAGTATTATTATTAAAGATGTTTAATAACTGGGCGGACCTGAGGTTGGCGTCGATTCGAGCGATACATGTTCCAGGCAAGTTGAATGCGGGACCAGGGACGGAGTGACTCATCAGCAGCTCCATCCACAGTCTGTGAAACTCATCTGGGACCGTTTCGGAGAGGCGCAGGTGGATCTGTTCGCGTCAGAGGAAAACACTCATTGCAGTCTGTTTTTCTCCCTGAGGGAAGCCCCGTTGGCCGGAGACGGTCTCTCGAGTCCTTGGCCGGCAGGCAGGAAGTACTGCTTTCCACCGGTGAAGCTGCTCCCCTTGGTGCTGCACAAGATCAGGGAGGAGGCCGAGAGTGTCATTCTGGTGGCCCCTCTGTGGCCACGGCAGCCCTGGTTTCCAGAGTTGGTGAGTATGGCGAAGGTCACACCATGGAAAATCCCGCTAAGGAGAGACCTGCTCTCCCAGGCGAGAGGCTCAATCTGGCATCCTCAGTCGGAGCTGTGGAGACTGCACGCTTTGCTGGTAGATCCGTTGTGAGCCGACCCCTTGCATTCAGGGCGCTGGATACAGTCGCTGAGGCTAGGGCGCTATCCACGCATCGTCTTTATGTGTACAAGTGGTGAGTTTTCGCTGACTGGTGCAGGACGGCTGGGGAAACCCCACAGTCGTGTAATGTGGAGGCTGTCTTGTCTTTTTTGCAGGAAGGCTTGGAAGCTGGCAGCACACCTGCGACGTTAAAAGTGTACGTGGCAGCGATCGCGGCGCATCGAGGGGAGTTGGACGGCCTGCCCTTGGGGAGACACAAGCTTGTGTCAGGATTTCTTCGAGGAGCTAGAAGGTTAAAACCTTCCCGTCAGCGCCTGCCGCCGGTGTGGGACCTACCTCTGGTCTTGAAAGCGGTGGCTGGGCCGCCTTTCGAGCCCCTGGCAGATAGTGACTTGGCCCTGCTATCTGTTAGGACCGCCTTCCTGCTGGCGTTGGCATGTGGGAAGCAAGTTGGGGACTTACATGCTTTCTCTGTTAATGCTTTGTGTTTGCAGTTTGGTGAGGACGACTGCATGGTGAGGCTCGTCCCTAAGCAGGGATACGTGCCAAAAGGCCTGTTCACTCCTTTCAGGGATCAGGTGGTGACGCTTCGCGCGTTTGAATCCGCCGGCTCCCCGGTTTGCCCAGTTCGAGCCTTGCGTTTTTAAGTGGATCGGACGAGTTCTTTCAGGTCCACGGAGCAGCTTTTTGTGTGCTTCGCAGGACCTAGGAAGGGCGAACCTCTGTTGAAGCAACGTCTTTCGCACTGGATTGTGGATGTGATTCGACGTGCTTATGTTTTGCAGGGCAGGCAGTGTCCGGTTGGTGTCCGTGCACACTCCACAAGGGCACTCGCATCTTTGTGGGCGTGGGTAAAAGGAATGGACATTGGTGACATCTGCAAGGCTGCTGGTTGGGCTTCGCAGAATACTTTCGCGAGGTTCTACAACCTGGATGTGTCCTCGTTTGCTCCGCATGTGCTGACGGTGCAGGAGGACGCAGCTGGATCGTCGGGTTCGTCGGTACAGTGAGTGTGAAGTCACATGAGTACTCGGTGATTCGCGCTCAGTGTGTCTCGGCTTGGTGTTGCGTACGTTTGAGCGACATAGGCTGGGCTGAACGTTCTTCTTGCGGTGGGGATTGTATTTCTCCCCTTACGTGGTGTCGACTGACCGACTCGATAGGGAACTCTCCAGTTTTTGACTGAAACCCGTGTTCCCTGAGAGGAGGGAGGGGGACACCACGGTTGCGGCCGCAAGATGACCAGGAGTAGGTGTGGCTGGGGCGGTCTTCTGGCGTTCAGAAATTGTTCTGAGGCAATGCTGACAGATGCGCGCCTTTTAACCGCGGGGCTCCGCCCCTGAGGACGTGATCTGTCGGCATTGGCCGCAGTATTACTGCGTTGTTTAATTGGCTTCAGCTGGTGTCGGGGAGCGTTGTCCCCTTACGTGGTGTCTCCCTCCCTCCTCTCAGGGAACATGGGTTTCAGTCGAAACCTGGAGAGTTTTGTGTGATGTGGATGGCAATAAAATCCGGTCACCTCCATTGCATGAGAACAGTCGGCTGAGGTGTGCCCATGGACACATTGCACATGAGCTGGTGCATTGCCTATTTGCAAGCCTGCAGTAAAGGTTTTGAGATGCTGTACCGAGGGATCATTGGCCTGTTCCGCTCCCATGCAGTGTAATCTAAATAATAATAATAATAATAATAATAATAATACATTTTATTTGGAAGTGTCTTTCATGACACCCAAGGACATTTTACAAGACAGAATAAACAAAGACATATACAGCGTAGATAAATACAGAAGGGATCCTGAGTGGTATTTTTATAGCCCAAATGCAAGTTTAAACAGGTGAGTTCCCTTTCGAAACGGTCTCTCGTTGAAGTTGAAGCCAATAGAACAACGCAGTGACAACTGCGGCTAATGCGACAAATCCCGCCCTCGGAGGCAGAGCCAACAAGGTAGAGCGTGCAGATCTGCCAGCATTGCCTCAGAACAAATTTCTTCACGAAGTAACAGCCATGGTTACCAGTGACTCTTTTTGAATAAAAAATGTAACTCTTACCTGGCCTCTTCAACGAAGGAAGCAGTTTCCACGCAGTCGTCAGGAAGGACGTTGAAGGTTCCACGCTGCCGTGACATAACATGAGTTCTTCTTGATCAGATCATTCATGATCACGTCACATCACTGCAAGCACCTCTCTTGTTCTTAACTTGAGCACAGTTTCTCTAATAGAGCTGACGGAGAGCCTCTGAATCAAAGTGTTTAGTTAAAGTTTGAAATGATTTAGGCTTTGTACAGCACTGCACTTCTGCGATAACTGCAGTTCGCGCTTAAGTATTCTCACGACTGCTCACGGCTGTACATGTAGAATGAAATCATTTGATTTAAGAATGTGTTTTGAGGCATGATATGCAGAAGCACATTTCACTACATGTGTACCATGGTGTATAATATATGTATGTGACAATTAAAATTTGAATTTGGTATGGTGGTTTAAAAACACTAGCGCTAGCACTAGTACCTGAGTTGCTGAAAAGCTTCCTGTCGGGGCGTGTGGCGCTACCATGATGGTTTGTGCATTGCAGCCCCCGGACACATCCACTTCAGCGGTGGGTCTGTGTGATTCCATGGACGCGCCTCTGTCTGGCTAGGAGCTGTCTGCTACGGGAGCGACGCTAGACTGGAGGACTGAACTCGGCAGATGACTCTTTAGATGCCTGGAGTTCATGGCGGAGGCCGTTCATTGTGTGCTTTTCTTCTGTGCACAGAAGGCACGTTTTGTGGTGCGTACACAGCCTCAGCGTAGCTAATGGTGTGGCTGGCGGAGTCGGCAGATGTGAGGGCGATATGGCTGCGACATCTGTGCTGCGATCTTGCTGGCTGGGCGAGTGTCCCAGTCTTCCCTCACCGTTTCAAGTGTGTCCCTCCCAAAGCACATGCTCGGTGGAAGAGGACGTGCTAGGATTAGCTGCTCCCCTGCTAGAACCTCCAAACAAGCTCAAGGCGAAAGGAGGAACGTAGGGAAGTCGAGCCCTTTGACTTCGGACAGATCCGAGTGAGGTGCTTCACGTGGCATTCTGCCTTCATTCGGCTTCTGTCGTGAGGTTTTCAGCTCAACAGTGGCTGTGTTTCGCAGGCAGGGTGCCTGTCGTTCTGGTGAGAGCGGTGGACGGTTGCCTAGTGGGGTCCGAAAAGTTCCTAACCCCGAACCTAAGTGTAAGTTCAAGTTCTGAGCATTTGTGCCGTGCTTTATTTACTGACTGATGGGAGGCTTCGAGCAGCTCTCCTCGGTTATGTATGGTATGAGCGATGATGTTTTGCAGGAGCGTCCAAAGGCAGGCAGCACTCCGGCGACTCAAAATGTATGTGTGCGGTGATTGCAGCACACAACAGTGAGGTGGATGGCCGTGAGCACAGCACAGGCTTGTGTCTGGGTTCCTGCGAGGTGCAAGAAGGCTTCAGCTGGACCCCATGTAGGATCCGTCGGTGGTCCTCAAAGGTCTGGCCGCATCCCATTTCGAGCCATTAGCGGAGGCTGGTTTTAAGCTGCTGTCTGAGAAGATTTGTTTCTACGTTTTGACTTAGCGTGCTTCTCAGTCAACCCCCAGTTTTTCAGTTCGGGTAATAACTGTATGGTGAGACTGGTTACACAGCCAGTATACGTTCCCAATGGCTTGTTACGCTTGGGGATCAGGTAGTCACCTTTGAGCCTTTGGGTCTGGTGAGTCTCAAATCTGTCTGGCTTGGACCTTACAACCCTAGGTTGACAGAGCGAGTCTCTTTAAGTCAACGGGGCAGTTGTTTATCTGCTATGCCACGTCTAAGAAGGGCGAGCCTTGCCTAAGCAGCGTTTATTGCATTGGATTGTGTATGTGATTTGTTGGCTTATGTTGCAGGATCAGTCATGTCAGGAGGGAGTCCGGGCGCATTCCACGAGGGCCCTGGTGTCAGAATGGACTTGGGTCAAGGGAATGAAGAACGATGACTTGGGCTTGTCCTCGTTACTCCGCACATGCTGTCGGCGCGGGAGGAGAATGCTTTCCCGTCAGGGACGTTGGCTCAGTGAGCGTTCAGGTGTCGTGAGTACCCAAGGGTTTCTCCTCTTATGGTTCCGAAGGTCTGTTTCACGCGTTGCTCGTGTGGACAGCATCGGTGATGTCTGGACGTCCCTTCTTGCAATGGAGTTCTATTGCGTACCCATATGTGACATCGAGAGACTGTTTCGAAAGGGAACTCTCCAGGTTTTGAACAAAACACTTGTTCCCTGATATAAGGCAACGAGATGTCACATAAGATGCCGCAAGAAGGACAGGAGTGGGCGCTGTCTTGTGTCGCTCAGTCATTTGTTCTGAGGCAATGCTGGCAGATTACCTAGCCAGATGCTGGCCGCACGCTTTACCTCGTTGGCTCCGCCTCCGAGGGCGGGATCTGTCGCATTAGCCGCAGTTGTCACTGCGTTGTTCTATTGGCTTCAACTTCTGTCGGGAAACAGTGTTACCCTTATGTGACATCTCGTTCCCTTATCTCAGAGAACAAAGGTTTTGCTCGAAACCTGGAGTGTTCTGAGTGCTGCCTTGAAGAACGTCAGAGTGTCAAAATTCTGGATGTGAGGGGGTAAAGAGAGGGGGTATATGGATGAGTTCTGACAGATATGGTGGAGCAAGGTTGTGAATGGCCTTGAAAGTGAGGATGAGAGCTTTGAAACTAATACTGTGCTGGATGGGTAACCAGTAGAGCTGTTGTAGAACCGGCAGTATTGGACAGCATCCTGTCACACTCAGAAGTACTCAGATTGGTTAAAAATGACAATTACATAGAGTACAACCAACTGATCCAGAACTTTGTTTACTGGTGCTAGCAGAACTACCTAAAGATCAATGCAGGGAAGACAAAAGAGCTGGTGATAGAATTCTGTAGGCACACACTCTCTGCACTATCACCGGTGAACATCTAGGAAAGGGACATTGAGAGAGTTGGCTAAGCTACTGGCAAAGCTGCATCGACTGCGTGTGTGCACGCTTGGAATGAAATCATCTGCCGCCAATCAGATTCCTGATGCATTTAAGGACATAGTCCTTTGTTTTGTCTCTGCCTGAACTTAACAATGTTTCCTGTTTAGCGGACATTCACCATTAAGTTCTGACCACGTTTACTGCATTTGAGACTTGACTTGTTTTCTTGCCCACCACTCATGACACCTGTCAGCTATCATTATTTGTTGACCAGTCATGCTGCAGCAATTAGCTAGAGCACCATTGGTGACTTAATTTTCTTATTTATATTAATAAAGTTGGAAGACTGCGAAAATACCTGAGTGGGCAAAAATGTATACAACGTTCCAGACAACAGTTTTTTCTGTATAAAGCTGAGAATTGTGCAGTTTATTTTGGACCATCTTAAATAAATACAGTGGTACCCCGACTTACGAAATTAATCCCTGCCGACAGCCGTTTTGATAGGTGGGAATTTTGTTAGCTGAGCCGCATTTTACATGCACTTTGTTTAGTCCAAGCCATGAGTTCAGACAAACATTTTTTTTTACATGTGATAAACTACTGTTAATAAATGTAATAAAAACATGTTACAAAGTGGTTGTTTAAATTGACCATTGGCAATTGTTTATAAAGGTACAGTATATAATAATACTATGGACAATCACACATGAACCGTGACCGCCATCTTGAAATAGCGTCACACAGACACGGAACTAACATCATGTAGATAATATGTCACATACCATAAAGAGTGTAACACCCAGCGAGATTAGCGCATCTGCGTTGAACTTCTATTAGCTTATTTGAAAGTGTGGCAAGGTAATGAAAGATCCCGCCCACTGATTTGACCGCTGGCCAATGGAAAAGATCGCAAGGTGATTTAAAGTCTCCTAGTACCACCTGGGAATGGTTGTGATTGCTGCCGCTTGGTCCGTCACGGTGTGCACGCGGTGAGCACCGAGAAAGCTCGTTATTTAACGGGTGTTGTTTGTTCGCGGGAGTGTAGCAACGTTGCCTCAAGTGTGTCTCACGCCTGGATTTGCCGGCTGTGGCTCGCACTGTGCGAGGGGAACGATGCATGCGCGGATCCGAGGCGGGTAAGTTGCGGCGAAGCCGGTGGATTTATGCACGTCCCTGATGCATGCGTATCAGTAGATTTTGCGGATGTACGTTAGTTGCCTGGAGGCAACACGTTGTGCTTGCGTAGTGGTGGCGCTGCGAGCGTGGTGCTGCGTCAGGACGCTGCGTGAAGGATACTTAGAGAGTGCAAGCAACCGTGCAGTTTTGCCAGACCTTTGTTGGTACGTATGTAATTTGGTCGATATATTGGTGGTGATTTTAATGTTGCTGAACGCTGGGTGCAGGGGGAGTGCGCACGGACATCAGGGATCTGGCCGGCGGCGCTGCTTCACTGTCGTCTCCATTGTTGTAAACCCGTTGTACCGTCATCATTCTGCGCCTGGTTCATCGCTGTGCTCATATGGGCTCGCAGTCTGAGTTCGCAAAGGGCGAGTCAGTGTGTATTGTTCGTGTTTTGGGTTAGGTAGGCCGTGGACTGGAAAAGTTGACTTTTTAGAGGCTAACCGGAACGGACTCCCATCCCCAGGGGTGGTTAGCCTCGTGTGTGTGTGTGTGAGTGATTGCGTGTGTTCGTGCAGGTGCGTCTGGTGTGTGCATATGTGAGGGTGCGCTGTGAACAGTTGGGAACCCGAATCCGAGCGACAGGTGGCCCATTGGTGGTGTGGCGTGTCACACTGAATGATCCATGCTGTACTTTGTCACTGGTGGGTGTTCGTTCGGGTTTGCGGTGGAATTTCACTCGTTGGCTTAACCAGTCGGTCGACGGTGGGACGTCCACCGTATGCAGTGTATGGTGGTATGTGTGTTTTATCGGTTTTAGAGTGTTATGGTTTGTATGAAGAGTCCCGGGACCTGTTATTGTTAATATTTATTAAAGAATTTGTGATTGATTCCCTATCCACGTCTCCTGCTCATTGGGATACCGAACCAGTGTGTCCGATAAGACAACCCTGGTCGTAGGTTAGTGTCATTGCCGCCGGTTCGGTTGCCACATCAACACTCGTGGCAACCTTGCTACACAAGCTTTATGTGGGGAAAGTTAGTTTTGTGTTAGTGAGTTTGAAACTGCTTCAAACTCCCGCTGAGTAAGTATGTGAGTGATTGTGCTGTCCGCTTCTAGGTGCTCTAGGAGCTCCTGCCCGGCTCTATTTATACCAATGCTAGACATGCAGAAGCCATTGTAGGAGAATACGAGCTCATTTTATATTTTGGAAGCAATACATTTGAAACTAACCAGTGTTTTTTTGTTTATTTGATGTGCGTCAGGATTAAACTCTGTTTTTTACACTTCTGGACTCTTATTCATGCCTGCAATTTTTTTTTTCGCAACTCGGAACAAAATGTTCTCTGCGCTGTATTTCATTACCCAGGTTTTTTGATAGTAAGGACATTCATAAGTCAGGGTAACACTGTACAACCTAATATAGAATATTAGTTCCATATACTAACACAATTCACACTTACAAGAAATTTATTGTCAATATTAGACTTAATCACACAGATAAAAACACAACCAAAGTCACTCTGATGACGAAGCGCACACATCGACGGTAAAATGATTATTTTACGGTGAGGAGAGCCAGCACGTTTAGAGGAAACTGCATAGTTTAAAGAGTAAATAAACTTTATGCTGCAAATGCAAGCTTTCCATTGGCTCTCCGTTGGCTATTTTTGGACACGCCCATGAGACTTCTTAAAAGACATTTTTAATATTTTAAGAAGTCTTTTAGTGCAGGATTTTGTGTTATTGTTTTGTGTTTTTCTGGCAGCAATATGTCTGTCAATTGTCTGAAATGTTTGATGGCAAAGCAAAACTTACCATTTATGATCTCTGTGTCTAAATTAATGCAGTCTATAGTCTTCAACTAAACCAGAATTTCGTTTAGAAAAGCAGTGCTTTTTACACTGTTTTGGTTCTTTTGTCACAGCTTGCCTGTAGTAAAAGAAAATTAAATCTTTTATATAAATCTCTTCTGGCTGTTGACACAAGCAGACATGTCTATCACTTTCTATTGCAAGGCTATTGTCTTTTTTTTGAAGCTCTGCTGGTTTTGCTTTCAAAGGAATATGAAGTTTTTAAATCGGTCACTGAGCGCTTTTGGAAAATGTTTTCCCCTAAGAAGGAACCTCACTGGGAACCGACCTGACCTCATGGAACACTCGCTGCTGGGTGCGCCCGAGATTCAGCGCTCGAGCTGCCTGGAATCGTTGTCCTTTGAGGACGTGGATGATCGATATGTTTTGGATTTTCACCGGACTGATACAGTTTGGCGGAGGTATCACTCTGGTGTTCAGAAATCAGAAGATTGGGAAAAGCCATGGGAGGCTGCACGGCCGAACACGGATCTAAAGAAAACCCTGTAGGTGCTGATTGTGCGGACATCGAGATTACATCAGCGGTTTGGCTCAGTTCGATGAACGAAATAGTAACATCTTAGCCACACCGAGGAAGAACGGAGACGTAAGGACAACATCGGGAACAGTGACTGTTGGCTGGCTCTGACGGTTGGACTTTTTCTGCAGGACTACAGGAGATGTCCACACTTCTCCACATTGTCAGGAATGATTTCCCTCAGTGACTGTTATGATTGATTATGATTCTGAAATTAATCATGAATCTGAAATAGTTTTTATTGGCTTTGAATCGTATCTGCACCCCCCACACCCCATCCTGACAGTGTGCACCCCCCACACCCCATCCTGACAGTGTGTAATGTCTGTTTGCAAGACTGAGACTGATTGCAACATTTGACAAATATTGATAAGGACGCTCCCACCAGCTTTGCCTTTTCTGTCAAATTCCTCGTGTGTCTCAAGAAAAGGTTTCCAGCGCGCGTGACCTGTGCGTAACGTAGTCAAATGTAACTTTGTATGTCTGCAACTGTTTGTCTGAAATGCTCTGCTCTCGCTCTGTTTTCTTCCAAGAAGATAGTGGCGGCGCGCTGCATGTGCTGCGGCCCTCTCTCGTACAATGTTGTACCCCAATGCTTTAATGACAATAAACTACTACTACAAATCATCAAAATATTTGTATAGATGAATTGGAGGGCATTGCTGTCATGCACATTCAAGCAACCAAGAAAGTTATGCTAGAGCTAATTGTGCTCCATCCAAGAAACTTGTTAGATCAACCCAAAACAATCTAGTTGAACTGAACTTGAAGAAAGATCATCAAGTACCATTAACTATAAAACATCATGTTGCTTCATCATGTTTAAATTTGGTTTGATGAGTAAAATAGTTTCTTGGTATATCAAGGCAATTTTATTGGGTAGAAATACTTTCCATAATTTTATTAAGTTAATCCAGCAAGTCCTTTTTTTTAGTGTTTAGTAAGTACTATAGCAGCATAAAGTTTATAAAATGTTTATTTGATACGTATTTAAGAAATAGAATTAAAGCTACCGTACTTTATTTTGCTTTAATAGTAATTCTGCTAATTTTGTATTTTGGGTGGTTTGTGAATTATATAGTTTAGTTGGGCACACACTAATGGAGTTGTAATGTTTTTTTACAATCATTTTACTGTCTGGCTTCATTTCGTATAAACAACGTTTCGGAATAACATCTGTTTCTGAGATTAAATTTGCCGTCGATCTTGCGAGACCTCTCAAGCTGCTTGTTTTGAAGAAATGGCTGGAGAACAATTAAGTTTGATAAAATGATTACAGTTCTTGAGATTTGCATTGTTGACCAGATTTCCAGACTTCTGAAATGGTTTATTTCACTCAAATCTACTTAGAGTACAACTGCCGTTTACTTGTGAACAGAGCTTCAAGACATGGTACTACTATTTATTTTTTAAGTATTACTATTTATTTAAGAAAACACTTGGAGAACCTTGATTAATCTTCTGGTAGATGCATTGCATTTCTGAAGGAAAGTTTACTGTTCAATAGAGACTGATGTTGAATTTAGCTTCATGAATTTCATAATATCCTTTCACTAGGGTCGTACATCTTTCTGGCAGGAAAACAGATATATTTTCAAGCACAATTGCCACCAAGCTGGATGTGCTCCAGAAAGAGAAGATTACCAGTCAACTTCACGATTTCCCTTATGTATAATCTGGTTGTTGATGCACACTATAGAATTGCTTGGAGTTAAGCTTCAGAACATTCTGCTGAGCGTAGGCCTCCACGAGGTGAGTTATCAAAACTTTGCAGTGGAACTTGCATGCAGTTTTCATTAGCTCATATAAATGCTGCAGAATTGTCATTTCGAATGATGCAACACATTAATGCTGCATTCTAACTTTAAAGTTCTCGTTTTGCGTGGATGTTTGGCGGGGTGGGGGAGGGGGTATTAAATACAAAGACCAACTCAAATCATTCTAATGATTTGCAGAGGCCAAGGCATAAATGAGTCTGTCTGTTTTGTTCATTCTAGTACTTTTTTTCTACTGCATTTGTTCTTGGCTTTCAAACGTCTTAAGTAAAGCTGATTAAAGAGTGAGAAAATTATTCTTATTCACAGTGAAAGAAAGGAGTTTTAAAGAGTCACACACATCCAACGAATTAATTAAGCACACGTGAAATTTTCTAGCGATACATTGAAATGTGGTGTAAATGAAAATTCAGGATTTGATTGACAGTGTTCTTTCCTGTCGTTGCACCTTTATGGAAAAAAAAATATTTAATTCAACAATGAAAAAATTTCAGAGTGAACAAGTTAAGTCAAAAGACAATAGACCTAACACTTGACATTTTGTACTATTTTTTAAAGCTTGCCATTTTAAAGGATGATAAAAGCAGATAGCACCTTTCAGATACTTGTTAAGTTTGATACAATTATCATTCTGCGTGTGTTTCAACTTTAATCTAGCCGCAGGGGTTGCAAGCCAGTTACTTCTGTGCCGATCCCAAGCCCGGATAAATAGAGAGGGTTGCGTCAGGAAGGACATCCGGCGTAAAACTTGTCAAACCCGAACCATGCGAGTCGTTCAAAGAAACTTCATACCGGATCGGTCGAGGCCCGGGTTAACAACGACCGCCACCGGTACTGTTGACTTACAGGATGCTGGTGGAAATTGGGCTACTGTTGGTCAAAGAAGCAGAGGAGGCAGAAGGGTGCATGAACAGAGAGAGAAGAGGAAGGGCAGGAACATAGACCTGAGAATAGGGACTCTTAACGTTGGCACAATGACAGGGAAAGGCAGAGAGCTGGCAGACATGATGGAGAGAAGGAAGGTAGATGTACTGTGTGCAAGAGACAAGGTGGAAGGGCAGCAAAGCACGTAGTATTGGAGAAGGATACAAACTGTACTACCATGGTGTGGATAGGAAGAGAAACGGGGTAGGAGTGATCCTGAAGAGGCAGCTGGGGAGCAATGTGCTAGAGGTGAAAAGAGTCTCAGACAGGGTGATGAGCTTAAAGCTGGAAGTTGAAGGGGTGATGGTGAATGTAGTCAGTGGGTATGCTCCACAAGTGGGCTGTGAATTAGAAGAGAAGGACAGATTCTGGAGTGAGTTTGATGAGGTCATAGAGAGTATTCCCAGAGGGGAGAGACTGGTTGTTGGAGCAGACTTCAATGGTCATGTTGGTGATTGGAACAGAGGTGATGAGGATGTGATGGGCAGGTTTGGTGTGAAGGAAGGGAATCTAGAAGGACAGATGGTGGTAGACTTTGCTAAGAGAATGGAAATGGCTGTAGTCAACACTTACTTCCAGAAAAGAGAGGAATACAGAGTGACATTCAAGAGTGGAGGTAGGAGTACACAGGTGGACTACATCCTATGTAGACAAGGCCATTTGAGAGAGGTTAGTGACTGCAAAGTGGTGGTAGGAGAGAGTGTAGCCAAACAGCACCTTCTATTCTAAGAAGAATAGAGGGAAGACAGAACAGAAGACCCAGTGGTGGAAGTTGAAGGATGAAGGAGCTTGCGAGGAATTCAGGCAGAGATTGAGACAGGCTCTGGGAGATCAGGAAGAGCTGTCTGATGACTGGGAAACTACAGCAGAGGTTATCAGGGAAACAGGTAGGAAGGTGCTGGGTGTTTCATCTGGTAGGAGGATAGAAGATAAGGACACTTGGTGGTGGAATAAGGAAGTACAGGACTGCATCCAGAGGAAGAGGTTGGCAAAGAAGAAGTGGGATCTAGAAAGGACTGAGGAAAGTAGACAGGAGTACAAGGAAGTGTGGTGCAGAGTGAAGAGGGAGGTGGCAAAGGCCAAACAGAAAGCATATGATGAGCTGTATGACAGGTTAGACACAGATGGGAAGGATGTACAGCAGATAAGAGTTATTAAAGACAGAGATGGAAATGTACTAACAACCCAGGAGAGTTTGCGGAGAATGAGGAAAAAGACAGGGAAAACAGGGAGGAGGATGTGGATGTTGGTGAGCAGGAAATAGCAGACATTAGTAGAGATGAGGTGAGGAAGGCTCTGAATAGGATGAAGAGCGGAAAGGCTGTCGGTCATGATGATGTAACTGTAGAGGTGTGGAAGTGTCTAGGAGAGTCAGCGGTAGAGTTCTTAACCAGTTTGTTTAACAGGGTTCTAGAGAGCGAGAAGATGCCTGAGGAGTGGGGTAAAAGCGTTCTGGTGCCGATTTTCAAGAACAAGAGTGATACGCAGAACTCCAACAACTACAGGGGAATAAAGCTGATGAGCCACACAATGAAGCTGTGGGAAAGAGTAGTGGAAGCCAGGCTTAGGAAGGAGGTAGAGATTTGTGAGCAGCAGTATGGTTTTGTGCCCCGCAAGAGCACCACTGATGCCATTTTTGCTTTGAGAATGTTGATGGAAAAGTACAGAGAGGGTCAGAAGGAGCTGCATTGTGTCTTTGTGGATTTAGAAAAGACATACGACAGGGTGCCGAGTGAGGAGCTGTGGTACTGTATGAGGTTGTCGGGAGTGGCAGAGAAGTACGTCAGAGTAGTCCAGGACATGTACGAGAGGAGTAAGACTGTGGTGAGATGTGCTGTAGGCCAGACAGAGGAGTTCAGGGTGGAGATGGGACTCCACCAAGGATCAGCTTTGAGTCCCTTTTTGTTTGCTATGCTGATGGACAGGTTGACAGATGAGGTCAGACAGAAATCTCCCTGGACAATGATGTTTGTAGATGACATTGTAATTTGCAGCGAGAGTAGAGAGCAGGTGTAGGAAGAGCTAGAGAGGTGGAGGTTTGCTCTGGAAAGAAGAGGCATGAAAGTCGTAGTGAGACAGAATACATGTGTATAAATGAGAGGGGGTGGAGGTGAAGGAGTTTAAGTACTTGGGATCAACAGTTCAGTGTGATGGGGAGTGTGGAAAAGAGGTGAAGAGGCGAGTGCAGGCTGGGTGGAGCGGGTGGAGGAAAGTGTCAGGAGTGTTGTGTGACAGAAGAGTGTCAGCTAGACTCAAAGGAAAGGTGTACAAGACAGTGGTGAGACCAGCTATGCTCTATGGCTTAGAGACAGTGGCAGTGAGAAAGAGACAGGAGGCAGAGATGGAGGCAGCAGAGATGAAGATGTTGAGGTTCTCCTTGGAGGTGACAAGGTTGGACAGAATAAGGAAGAGCACATCAGAGGGACAGCTCACGTTACTTGTGTTAGCAACAAAGTCAGAGAGGCCAGACTGAGATGGTTTGAACATGTGCAGAGGAGGGATAGTGAATATATTGGTAGAAGGATGTTGGAGATGGAGCTGCCAGGGAAGAGGGCAAGAGGACGACCAAGGAGGAGATATATGGATGTTGTAAGAGAGGACATGAGGTTGGCTGGGGTCAGAGTAGAAGATACTCAGGATAGAATGAGGTGGAAAGGGATGACTCGCTGTGGTGACCCCTGATAAGGGAAAAGCCGAAAGAGAAGTAGATGTGTTTCAACTTTATTTATACAAAGGTGGACACTAATTCAGTTTAGCACTTTACGCAAGAAGATACATTGTCAGATTTTTGCAGATAAAACGGAAGCACAAATGATTAATTTAAAATGTGAAATTCCAAAAGCAACTATGTTTCATTGAATTTTTCTCTCAGGTATGTCATGGAAAAACTGTTTTGTATGTAACCTCCTTTTCTGTCTCTTTCTCTGAGAGTTATGGGAACTTAAGACATTACACATGGGAAATTCCGTTTTCCTCCAAAACACTGAAGCCAAATTAAACAATGCAGCGACGGCTGCTCTTAAAGCGTAGACACGTCCACCTCGGAGGAGTGGCTAACAACCCCACTCTTCCCTTGAAATGTCTGAGTACTCTGCCCATGGCCACGCCGTTCGCATAAGCCTTGCCGCTGATCAACGGCGCAAGTGCTCTGATGCATGTGCTTGACACTCATGATTCGAATATAGAAGTAGTTATTCTTTAGATCCACGGACAGGAGAGATCTTGTGTCTTGTGTGCCAGGATCTGCTTCACTGTAATCATCTTGAACGAGCGTTTTGCGAGCGGTCTGTTCTGCGACCTCTAATTGATTGGCCGCATAGCGCCTCCCTTCATTGGAACCAGGAAATACAGACTGTAGAAGCACTCTCTTTCCTCGAGCGGCACTTCTTCTATTGCCCCCTTCTCCAGCCGCGAGCAGATGTCGGCGTGCAACAGCGGAGCGTCCCTTTTTGGCACACACATTATCACAATGCAAAACCGACAGTCAAAACAACAACTGCCAGGTGATGCCATCATTTCTGCTAGTTTTGTGTTAAAAACTAGTTGTCTGTCTTTGTATTGTGTAATTTTCATAGCATTTGTGGTTCTAGTTTGAAATTAGTGTCCATGTGTTTACCTGCTAACTTCATCCAGGTGTTTTCCTTGACTTCACAACTTCTCTGGTCTTCATCTTTACCTACATGCTTCTAATTTTGGAATTGGAGACTGGTAAACTGGCAGTTTTTGGTTTCTGTGTCCTGAGTTCTGTTAGTGTGTCCATTCGTCACCTTTGTTGGCTCCTTGAACACAGCACCATTTCCGTATGGCCGATACTTAAAGCACAATGCACCAACCCCTTATGTCCTGCACATCAGAATCATGGCTGGTTCATTTATCATCCTGACCGAAGTCACTGAGGCAGTCTGAAAACTCCTCAGTGGCAAGGCATGGATTAAATACGCCATGAGTACCTCAAGCCTCTGAATGTTGTTGGGTTGTGGTGTCTGACAAGCTTGTGTAATATTGGTCGAAGGCCTCTGGAGTCACACACCTTTTTTTTGGTTTTTTTTTTTTTCAGTCCCCCCAGTAGTGTCTGTGCCAGGGTGCTGGAGTGGAGTATGAGGAACAGTGGCGGCTTCCATCTGGTTTTCAGCTCAACAACCTTACAGAGGCACTTGGAGTTAATGGGAATTCACCAATCCAGTCTACATGTGCTTTGTAAACAAGCAGGCGCTTGACTGGGTTCCTCATGGAATCCGATGAATGGTGCATCTGGAGTAAAGAGCCTCTGAAAAGGGCTGTCTGTTCTGTGTATAACCAGAACATGTGATATTTTTGTTTGTTCTCTGTATGATCAGAGCAGAGCATTCTTTTTGACTTTGCAAGTCAAACCTGTTCCCAGTGCATGTTGGACTCTTACAGGGCTGTCCTTAGTCACCAGTCCTGTTCATTTTATTTATGGAAATAATTTCTACGTGCAGCCAAGGAACAAAGGGGACCTGGTTTGGAGGCTACAGTATTTCATCTTTGCTTTTAGCAGTTTTTGCAAATGGTGGTCAGACGGCATCATCTGACCAGCACCTAAAGCATGCACTGTGGCAGATTGCAGCTAAAAGCAAAAGGCTAAAATGAAAATCCATAACACAATGTCTGAGGTCATCAACCAGAAAATTATGGTTTGCTCTTTACAGTTTGGAGGGAAGATTCTGCCTCAATACGTTCTAAGTATCTAGAGGTCTAGTAAGTAAAACAGAATGTGAGATCGATAAATCAGCACATTGGCAACAGTAATGAGGTCAATGTACTGCTTCGTTGTGGTAAAGAAAGAGCAGAGCCTCAAGGCAAAGCTCCTAATTTACCAACCACCCTTACCTATATTAATGAGCTTTGGTGTATGATTGAAGGGACAAGGTCTCGGATAAAATCAGCTGAAATGGTGGCACCCTGCGACCCTAGTTTCGTTAGCATGGTGGCAGGGTTCACCCTAAGAGATATGGTGAGGAACCCTGACACCAGGGAGTAACTCAGAGTAAAGCTTCTCTTCCACATTGCAACTCAGCTAACAAAAAAAAACATTTTCACCACGTGTGCACAACATGTTAGGTTGGTTGTGAATCCGTAGAAAAGTTGTCACAACGGAATTGTGTAGACTTCCTAAAACGTTTCTGCAACGTTGTAAAAAATTGGGAGAAATTTCAGTCATCAACAACAAAACAAAACAAAGATTTCCAAGCAATCATCCTGAGCTGTCACGACTCGCGCCCTCGTGGAGGAGCGTGAGTGACGTACGAAACAAACACGAGGATATGTTCACACAACAGGGGTTTAATGGGCTTGAAGACAACACTGGAACGAGGACGGGAACAACGAGGAGACGAGAAGACGGGGCTCGGAAGCATACTCGGGATTCCTGGGAGTCTGAGATCACGGGATGACTTGGAAAGTCCTTTGATGAGGAGTATCTTGGAATCTCCGAGATCACTGGGATACAGGTAGGTCACGGAGGGTCTGTAAGTTCACACCAGGGAGTGCTGATGACACAAGACGAGGGGAAACACACTGGGGAGAACTAAATAGGGTAGGTGATCAATATACAACACAAGACAGGTGTGCGTGACAAAACAAGGGGCGGAGTCCGGTGGAGCAGAGCAGGCTGAGTGTAACACTACCAACCTCATGTCGGCCAACCTCAAGGCTGTTTCCAGTAGTAAGCCAACCGTCTTCACTCTCTTTTGCCTGGAAGTACAAGGATTAAGAGGACCATTAACACCACACGAACAACTCACAGTGTTCAACACACTAAAAAAAGAGAGATTGCAAAAGAGAGAATGAGACTTGTTTACCTTCTTCCTGTATAAATTGGCGCTTCAGGATTTCCTCAATTCTGTAGTCCACATCAGCATGTTTGCTAACATCAAGCTTTGACAACACTACAATCAGTGTTGCCAGGTGCAGATACTTTGCTGTCAGAGTTTTTATTTTCTTTTTGTCATCTTTACATTTTTATGCCTAGGTAAAGAAGCCTGTACACTGTAAAAAATGAACCATGAGGCTTGGAATTTTCATTAAAAAATGATGTGATTGCTAAAAAGAATGTGCATGTGTCCTTGAAAAAATGTTGTTCTGTGTTTCTCTTAAAATATTGAGAACATTTGGTAAAAACTAATTAAAATGTAAATTTCACCTCTTTTTTTAAGCAAACCAGTGCACATGTTGTGGTCAATTTAAGAAACCCTTTTGGCTAAAAGATTGAGAAAACGAGAATTCACATTTTTTTTTAAAGAGAATTGGTTCAATTGGTTTGCGGTTTAAATTGAATCACGTTCATTTGAATCACAACACGTAAAGTGATCAAATCCCATTTGATGAACAGCAGATGAAGGGTGAAAGTTAAGACAAAAGAGCTTCATTAAGAAGAAAGAGAATCGGCACCACCAAATCAAAGGATGAGCTTGTTCCTTGGGAGAGCCAATGAGAAGCTTGCATGTGTTGCTTGCAGTTCTTTAACTATTTTTAAACTTTAAAACAAAGCATAAACATTTTTACATTAACTGTTACATTATAACAAGGATGAATTGAAGCGATTTAACTTAAAAGAGGACAATATATGTTTAAATAATGTAAATAAATGTCTCACCAACCTCTGACCATGTAAGGCTGTTGCTTTCTGACTGTTAAAGATCTTAATAGAGAAGATTAACTAATGAGTGGAATCTCTTTGTGAGGAAAATACGTTGCTCCTCTGCCAATCAAGTCTTTTGTATTAATTATTTTGCATTGTATTAATTATTTTGATCGAATTATGACTGTATTCAGTCAAAGAACCATCATAGACTAAGATAACAATTATTTTAGTTGTCAATTGTTTAATCTCAAGCAAACGCGAAAAATGCATTTCTCTCTCTTTCTCTCTCTCTCTCTCTCTCTCTCTCTCGAACATCGCAGCTTTAACTGTTTTGAACGAACGCAAAGGCGTTTATAACTTTCAAATATGGATCTAACTAGCAACAGATGAACTGTACCACATTGTTAACTAGAGGAGGGGTGTCGAATTCTCGGAAAAGCGGTGTTCATGATGCTCGCGGGCTCCTAAAAGCTTTCTAATTTTCGCCCGCTTAACGACGTCCTGGATATAGAATAATATTTAAAATGAAAAAATCTCCGATATAATTAATGTTCTCTTTGCGTAGTCCGCGTGTGCCTCGGGCCGGCTCTGTTGCATTTACTTTGTGTGTAAGTACGCTAAGTGGCACAATGTCATCGAATGTTGAGGACATGTACTGTAGAAAATGTTGTGGACTAAAGGGTAACTGGAAGTGTTATATGTGTAGGTATAATTTCATATAATGTTGGGGACGTGTAGAAAACGTAGTGGATGAAGGGGTAACTGGATGTGTTGCCGTGTTACCTTCCAACATCGTACTGGCAACTTTATTTCTAACTTTGCCAAAACACAACCAATCCAAAACGTTGGACTTACGTTGTGTGTTAACTGGAAAGGTGTCAGCTGAAGTGATTTGGGCATTTATTTTTGAATGGAGAGATGTTCCATACATCTCCAACACAAAAAATGCAGAAGGCGGCAAAGCATGTCTCCAGACCTAAAACAATGGAACACCTCTGGAACATCCTGAAAAGTGAGGTGGAGGAGCACAAAATCTCAAATGTCCACCACCTCTGTGATGTTCAAGCCGTGCTGTAAAATGATGGTACACAAACATTCAAATGTATTAGATTACTATCGAAACGATTCACTCTCGCTGCTGTAGTGAAATATGAGAGAAAATGAGCTGATTATTGCGCTAACTTTCTATCAACGACTCCATTAAAACTAATTCAAATGATGTGGGCCTGTGACATGGAGGTCACATTGTGAAGGGAAAGAATCTCACATCCTTCACTTGTTCTCTGACTGGACACTTTCAATAAATGTTTGTTTTTTAGTACATGTTATGTTATGCTATGTTATGTTCCACAGTGCAACTTGTATTACAAGATTTCTGATTCCCCAGCTCCTGGGTCGAGTCAGGAAGGAGGGTCATCAGGTGACCTTGATCGTGCCCTACTGGCCCGACAAGACCTTGACGTCAGATCTTATGGCTCTGGTCACGTCCCCTCCGAGGCAGTTACCTCTGAGAGCGGACCTCCTCTCGCAAGCACAGGGCTCGCTCTGGCATCCGCGACCGGACCTCTGGAATCTCCATGTCTGGTCGCTGGACGGGTCACCTCGTTAGATGAACTGCCACAGTCGGTACAGGACACTATCGCTCAGGCACGTGCACCGTCGACACAGCGGTTGTACGACCTGAAATGGCAGACTTTCATCACCTGGTGTCACCAGAAAAACGAAAACCCACTGAGTTGCCCCGTCGGGACGATTCTCTCGTTTCTCCAGCAGAAACTCGAAGAGAGCCTGGCCTCTTCCACTCTGAGAGTCTATGTCCGCCTCCCATGACCTCATCGAGGGGAAGACAGTCTGCCGGCACGATCTGACGATTAAGTTTCTGAGAGGTGCTAGGAGGGTATGTCCATCCAGACCTACCCCGACCCCGGTGTGGGATTTTAGCTTGGTGTTGGCAACCCTATGCTCTCCCCCTTTTGAGCCACTGGAGACTACGAGTCTTAAGCTCGTAGTTTCATTACAGATTCATTACAGTGAATCTGTAATCTGTAATCTGTAATTTCATTAAGATTAATTACAGTATGAATCTTAATGGGCTTGAAATCTCATCCTCACCTAAAGTGAAAAGCTTAGGTGTCATTTTAGATAGCAAACTCTTTTGAAAGTCACGTGCACAACGTCTGTAAAACTGCCTTTTTTCACCTCAGGAATATCTCAAAGCTGCGTCACATGCTCTCCCGACCGGATGCAGTAAAACTGATACATGCGTTTATGACATCACGGTTAGATTACTGTAATGGTCTTCTGGGAGGTTCTCCTGCTAAACTAATAGATAAACTTCAGTTGGTTCAGAATGCAGCTGCTAGATTACTAACCAGAACAAAAAAATTTAGCCATATTAGTCCAGTGTTAATGTCGCTACACTGGTTACCTGTTAAATATCGCATCCAGTTTAAAATTCTCTTAATCACTTATAAAGCACTAAACGGTTTAGCTCCTCTATATCTCAGTGAGCTCATCACTTACTACGAGCCTACACGACTGCTGCGCTCTCAAAACTCCGGCCAGCTTATAATACCGCGAATCTCTAAAATCTACCAGGGAGGAAGATCCTTTTCATACTTAGCACCCAAACTATGGAATGCTCTGCCGAGTCCAATTCGAGACTCAGAATCAGTGAGTCAATTTAAGTCTAGACTGAAGACGCATCTCTTCAACGAAGCATATATTGACCTGTTATAATAACTTACAGAAAATATTAATATATCGTATAGAAAGGCTGCCTAGTTAGTGCTCGGAACCGAATTACACCTGCACCTTCAGAAAATTGTCAAAATCTATAGTTCTTGAAGTTATTCTAATTGCCTTGTATTTTATTTTTTTTTCTCCCCTCCTCTCCTGAGCGCCAAGTGTCGTACGACCGGAATCTCCTAGAGCTTCGGAATCATCGGTGGTGCTTCCTCGACCTCTGTGGACCTGATGACGCTGTTGGCTTGGAGATGTGGAGCCGCCTCTTTCCCCATTGAGGAGGGAAACATCGTTCCAGAATCATCATTAAAAATGACGCGGAACAACCAACGCACTGATTGTGTAGTGTTAGAATGCCGGAGGAGACTGGCACCAGTGAGCCGGGTTCTCCCCAGGGTTTTTCCTCGTTAAAGAGGTTTTTTTACCTGGCCACTGTTGCGTATGTGCTTGCTCGCTGGTCTTTGTCTTTGTCTTGTCATAACCGCAGCCACTTAGTCAACACCAACAATCCAGACGACAAATCGAATAAAAAGCATCATTTCCCTTACATATTTACATGTGCGCTTTGAGACAGTTAAAACTGTGAAAAGCGCCTTACAAATACTCATTATTATTATTATTATTATTATTATTATTATTAAGCTGCTCACACTGAAGGCAGCGTTACTGCTAGCGCTAGCCTCAGTGAAACGGGTCGGGGACCTAGAGGCGTTATCTGCAGATCCTCAGTGCCTGACCTTCATCAGACTCGCACCTAGTGCTGAGACCCAGGCCTGGTTACGTGCCCAAGGTGCCCACTACCGTCTGGGCGAACAAGCGTAAGGAGGGGGTCCCCTGGTGCCACAGAGTCCAGACCAGTTCCTCCACAAGAGCGTCACTCACTGAGTACGACGCCTGTGTTTCCCAAAGGGATGAGGTCGAGTAGTAGGGCCACGCTCTCCTCCCTCTCTCTTACTCTGTCCACGAAAGACACTGGGCTTTCTTAGAAGAGTGGCGTCTCGTGCCAACTCAACGCAACGTTTCTCACAAGGTGAGAGGGGTTCTCCGTCGACCCTGGCGAGGGTCCCCCATGGGTCCACTGACTGCTCCCCGGCTAAGTGCGCCGGAGGGGTCTTTTCGGTAGGATGCTGCCCTGAATGTGGCCTGATGTATTATCCCATAGTCAGGTAACTGACAGACGTCGAAGTGACCTGACTATGAAAGGGAATGTCTATGGTTACTTGCGTAACCACAGACGTTTTGTTTCGTTAAAATTTAACAATTTGTTTTTTAATGTAATTTCACATTGTTTCACAATACCATTCAGTTTCTGAACTGCAATTTCCATTTCATTGTCTTTGATCACAGCAACTCTTTTGTCATACCGAAGCTGTCAACATGTGGTTTTTACAACTAGATCTACATAATGAATCCCTTTAAATAATTTAAGGTTTTTTAAAATGCATGTTTTGCATTTTGTTTGTTTTTTAGCATGTTTTATTACCCACACATTTGATTCAGCCATCATTTGCTGAACCTGTGTTTTTGAAGGATGGCTTCAAGAAAAGACAAGCGTGTCTTTAGTGAATTTTAATTAGATGTTCTGCTTTAGACTTTGATTATTTTGATTCATCTACCTATCTGAAAGTTACACTCTGATGAACTTCCAGATTTATTTCGGGCCTCAAGCTGATAAATGCTGCTTGGCTGTGCACTGTCATGTCTAAAGTACTGTTGCGATTCTTTAAAATCCATCAACATGTTTAAAATTCAAGTCAGAATTTATTAACCTATTGCTAACCTAGCTAAGAAAACAACCTTGTGAGAAAATTCCTGCCATTTCAGTGCTTCATGTTAATGCTATTTAGCATTATAATATTATCTTACATAATCTTAACATCTTACCATACACTTAACTGTATTCTTTATTGCTTTTTTTCAGTTTAGTGTTAATTTCAGTAAGATAATACTTATCATGCTAGCATACACACTTAATTTTTACTTAAACACGTCTGTGGGAATGTTTCGTTTTTTCACAGCCCAAAACGGGAAAGCTTAACTGAACTGGAAACTCTAAATTGGAACACGGCAGGTGCGAGTAAATGTGTAGTTAATGAATGAATGAACAGAGATTTATTACTCCAGCAATATAACTCTGATTTTTTTTTTTAAACAATACAGACAATAAAGCAATTGTAAAAAAATGTAATTTCAATATCGCAATGTAAAAAAAAACCCAATATACCATGCATAAATAATGATGTCATTTATAACAGTGTCAAAAATTCCCAAGTGATTAGTGACTTTCTTCACATCATATCGGTTCCTACAGAACCTATGGAGAGGACAGTCAGTTTTTACTGCAATTCTAATAGGAAAAAACAATTAATTAATTAAGCCAAACACACAATTAAAAACACAGAAAAAAATTAATTGAGGGAGAAAGAGAGACAGAGAGAGAGAGAGAGAGAGAGCATTTGCAGTAATGCACAGTGTTATATTTATTAATAAAAATATAAATTATTAAAATTAATATTATTAAAAATTAGCAATTCACATTTGATATAAAAATCTAATCACATTTATTGTCACATACGCTTTTACATGCAGTGGAAAGTTTATTTAGAGAGGGCTGCAGCACAGAGCCGTGCGCTGCCAATTATAATACCTCTTGATCTTGAGTTTTGGAACGTAATCCCACAGATGTCCATCAGCCTATCTGAATGAATCTCCTTTGGTTGGGATTGAACTCAGCTCCCCACAGCCCGAAAATGGAAGAAGCGGCATGAAACTGTGTGCGATGAGGTGTGATGTGTGTGCTTGGCTCAACCTCCCAGGCTCGCCTTTCTTTTTGATATGTCAACGCGGGACCGCAATGGCGCTATCTCACATCTCACCACCTCTTGTTTAATTTACAGAGGGTGAACAGAATGAAATATCAGACGACATCAGCCCTTTATGATCTTTCACAGGCCAAAAGATTTGTACAAAATCCAGATGGCTTAACTTGTGGGATTTATACAAAACCTCTTCTTTCATTTGCGCCTTCCACTGAGACTGACGGGAAGACAAGCTTTGTTCTGCGTCTGCAGTCATGTTTAAGAGTAACATCTCCCTGTGGGCAATTAGGAAATCTTTTCCCATGCCCCATTTGACAGTTTTGAGTTTTGTACATGGACCCAATTAAGAGTTTCTTTAGGCCTTTATTGAGAACATCATTTGATTCGTCATGTTCTGCTTGCTGATATGTTTTACTGCCTAATAACAAATATCATGCCCGTTAAATTAGTGAATTTGTGTTGACATTAATTAAAGTGAGGCATCTTTAGCAGTAACACTGTCACTTACTAACACTCACTGTTACTAACGTTCACCAATCTGAGCGGTTGAAAGGGATTTCTGAATGTTTACTACCACCATCTGCTGTTCATATGAAGAAATATGGTTTGCTTTCTGTCTCTGAGTTTATGTTACCACACACACACACACACACACACACACACACTGTGTGAACAGAAGCAGGGTTTTCTCACACGCATACACACACTGATTAAAATAACAATGAAATGTGTGACAATAAAAGTGATTTGATTTGAATTCATAGAAACCTAAATGAAATTATTTTAACATAAGAAATCTGTTGTTTTCTTAACTCAAAAAATTGTTGCTATATGGATACAAAGCAACAGAAGCATTTCTAATACTAATGTCTAAGGGCTTTTTTTTAAATACATTTTACTCTTTAAATTAATTTTCCCTAACAATAAATGACGACCAAAATCTAATTACAGACAACATGCAATTTTGAAAAGTATGAAAAGCACACACACACACACACACACACACACACACACACACACAGACAAAAGCAGTAATAAATAAAAAATATCTCTCTCTTTATTGTTAGCAGATTGTTCACATATTGTTAGCTATACACCTCTCTCTCTCTCTCGATGTCTTTCTCTCTCACTCTCTCAAAACCACAAAGTGGTTTTTGTTACAAACAAACAATCTATAAAGTTTATAGATAAAATAAAGTTTAGTGCAAAAATATTTGACAGAAAACTGTGAAAAAGACAACAAAGAGATAATCATCTGCATTTTGCAGACATTTTACAAAAAACTTTGTTAGAAGTGAAATGACAATTTTTAAATAAATACTGCATGGTTATAAAAAGGCATCATATATTTATTGTTTTATTTATTATTTTATTATTTATGTATTTATTATAGTGTTAACCAATAAACAAAAGAAGGTTTAGAATTTATTTTTTTATAGAACTCTCAGACATTAACTAATGCTAACAAAGGTTAAACGTTAAAATGGCTGGATTGTAGAGAAGAAAAATGTTTAATAATATTTTCTTATAGTAATGTTATGTCACTGTCAAGGTAATATAATTGGCAGCGCATGTGTCCGTGCTGCAGCCCTCTTTAACAGACTTTTCACTGCATGTAAAAGTGTATGTGACAATAAATGTGATTTGATTTTATTGATATGAGTGACTCAAAAAGAATCCTGATCCAATTTTAATGTGCAGAAAGGGAAAAACAAGACACACATTCAAAATACACTGGCAAGAGGTCACGTTAATAGCGGGTCACGTGATGCACAATGATGTGGCTTTGCCATGACACGCTGGAAGTTGTAATGTGCTGTCCTTACGGGGCTGCTATCCCTCAGACTCATTAGCGCTTATCTTATGGTACTCCATGTATTCATGTAGATGTCCTCCATCTACAAGTTGCTCTCCAGCAAGTTCATGTCAGAAAAAGGCAGACTAAGATTTAGATTCAAGAGTGAACCCCACTGCTGACGGCAACGACTTAGAAACAGACCCTATGGCTGTGGCCGAATAGCGGACACCTCGGCTTCGCCATCAGCACCTCAAATTCAGTCACAACCAACTTGGATTCAGTCCCAGACACATTCTAAAACACAGTTTGCTCTAGCTGTGGCATAGACAACTGCATGTAACTCTAGGAGTTTCCTTTTAACTGGTTTCACTACTTAATGTATAGCGACAGTGTTTAGGGCATAGTGGGACGCTTTAATCAACATGCATTGTTCTAGACAAAATAATCAAAATCATACATTTTAGGCACACTGTCAGATCACAGTTCTGAGCGACTTAATTTTTATCCCATTCATTTAAATTTTATAGAAAAACGGGTTGCAGAACGTCATAGTACTCTTATAACACCTTCTTAACTGAAGCACCGAGAGTTGATGTGAATGTCGCACGATTTTAGGTGGAGCTTTCTTAACCCTAAAAATTCAGAATGTATTTATTTGACTCTCTATGTCATGCACAGGTTCAATTTCTTTGTCATACACTATCCTATTTTATTGTTTTTTTAACAATAAAAAAAATATTGACTAAGATACTAAATATAGTGAGAAAGCAGATAAAAGCAACAGCTATGAAAAATATAGCACGTACTGCATCTTTGTTTGCATTAATATGTTTGTACTGCAAGCAATTCTAGCTTAAAGTAAATTTAAAAATAAACTAAATTATTTGGTAATAAACTCAAATATAATGTATTTGACATACAAAGGGGATATGGTATGTTTGAGTGAAGGTATTCCATGTGAAAGCATCATCCAAGCTGAAAATGAGTAAACGCTTTATAGTTTTTGCAAATCGCACAAATGAAATCACAATGCTCACCATCTGTTGCCAGCAACGAAATCAGTGCGAGAACACCGTGACCTTTCTTCGTGTCAAACACAACATATGTGAGTCTGCGAGGCTCACATATTCATAAACCGTAGAAATAATAAAAAAAATATGTTTAAGCACTGCTCAGTTTTTGAGGATTTAGAAACAAGTGGATCCATGTGGAACAATTTATGCAAAATTACTTTGAAAAACAGGACAAACAAAGGAAAAACGAAATTATTTTAATCCATCCAGAATGCAATCTGCGGATACCTTCCCCATGTGGCGGTTTTGTCTTCAGTAAAACCAGGAAAACAGAGTGTTTTCCCTGCTAAGTCCTGTGAGTGTCAGGCAGGATATTGGTGAAGGGGCTTAACATTTAGCGCTTGCGTCTCTCGCCAAACTTGTTCAGCAGCTTCAAATGTAGCCGTGCTAAGAGGAAGTGCTCTGAAGGATTACTGTCAGGGCGTAAAAGAGGCAATTAAACGAAATACTGCCACGTACAGTAAAACTTCAAGGAATCGCCAAGTTTTTTTAGATGAACCAGTGTTGAATAATTTGTAGAGAGTAGCCAGACAGAAAAAAAAGTGCTTGCGCTCAAGCGTTTTGTGATGAAGATATGTGGCTAATTGAAACATGTCTGACTTTTGTCATGTAGATTTAAAAATTCTTAACTCCATAAAAAAGAACCCCAAAATTGCAATTGTAGTTGCATTTTATGCTATTGGTATTTAAAAAGTGTAGAAATGTCCACTTTTCATCATTAAATTCACTGCTTAGATGAATAGAACAATGAAGAGATTACAGGTGGATGTGATAGATGGAAGGATGGATGGATGAATGACTGGGCGGATGACAAGATAGTATTTTTAAATGTTCTTTGTTCATCGGTGTTCAGACTATGGGCTATGACCAGAATAGCAAACTAGATTGCTACAGTGGCTAGGAATACGAAACCTCTCTGGCGAGGTGAGAGGAAAAACCTAGGGAGATAAACTGATAAACTAATGGTAATTAATTACTTAATTATAAAACGTAATAATTTTACTCAATTCCTTAACGTTCTGCACATTTAAAAATAAAGATGATCAGATCCCGCAGTATATTGTTTTGCTAAAAAATGACAATAGATTGAGTGTGAAAACTGTGTTTTTTTTTTTTTTGCACAGAGCAAATCCCTATCAGAGTAAAGCCACTGCTCTGGCGTGTACAGTCCACCGTGAGGCACTTCTGATGGCCCAGCACTTCTATCAAGAGTATTTACACAGTCTCTGACAGAAAGCGCTAGAAATGCTCGGGCGAACACAAATGCAGTCGTACAGCTCACCTTCACCAGCATGAGCTGGTGTGATTGGAACTGGCACGGCCACAGCATTACCCCCGGACTTTCTTTTACAGTTCTACGGGCCCAACTGTCATTCTGGATGTGTGTTTCAGCAGCGACTGACACGAGCAAAAGGGAAAAGCAGCCAACACACCCTTGTTAAACAACACTAGTTTCTTTGGATACTTAAGAGTTCCAAACAAAAATAAGTAATTTGAATATAATTTTTTAATGTATAAATTTGGTCAAATTCACAATGATGTGTTTCGTCAAGTACACTGTAGCATTTGAGAAATCTTTATTTAAATTGTCATTACATACAGTATTTTGCTTTACTACTTTCCATATTATTCTTTATTTTAAACAAACTATTTGGCCAAGCCATTGTGAGTTTTGCTGAACTTTGGACTAGCAAATGGTTCTTGGAAAGCAGTTTTATGTTTTTATTATGAACAATTAAAATGTAAGAACAATTCTACTTATAATAGCATATAATAAGAGATAAGGAAAAATTTACCAAAGTAGTAAATTGCCAAATTATTTAACCTGTTTTTTCTTCTCTTCTTTTCTCTCTTTGTTGCTTCCTTGCAGACATACCTTTGGCTCTCACATCTGGAATGCTACGGACATATTGTGTTTGGTGATGCCCCCCAACCCCCAGCAACACAAGCCCCATAATAACAGTCATTTTGAATTAACCTTAGTCCTCCCAGAATGCCCTACTGTCAGAGTGATTATGCTCCACCTCCACAGTCCCCTGCCACAGGAAGTCAATTCATCAGTTGAATGTGCATATGTCTAACTTTTCCAGAGAATCTGATTGTGGTGTATTTCTGCACCATCAATGCTTCATCACGTATCCTTCAAACACAATATTGCAGATATTCTCATCATACTGATAACACCATACCACACAAGATTTGTGAGCAGTCCAACAATTAAACATGTTAAAACACAATTCTCAGAAATGCTGACAAATCATATATCTAATATACATAATTATGATTAGAAACTAAACAGAATAAAGCAAAGCAAAATGTCATAAGATGTGTGTGTGTGTGTGTGTGTGTGTTCAGCTTTGAAACAAGGGTCAAGTTAAAATTTTATGGCTGAGGTTAATATTAAGTTGCCTTTCGAGTCGGTCTCTCAAAATTACATATGGGGAACAACGTTTCCTGACAATTAGCTGAAAGCCAAACCAACAACGCAGTGAAACTGCGGACAGTGCCGACGATCCCGCCCTGGATCCCGCTACTATAAAAACGCGGGTCCATCAGCATAACCATCAGGACAAACTTCATCACAAATTGAAAGCCATAGCTACCAGTGACTCATAGTAATGGATTATGATTTTCTCTTACATTACCATCTTCTTTGGATGAAAAGATGAAAAACATGATTTCTTTGTTGTTAATTTGGCCTGATGACCTTACTTCAGCTCAGCTAGTTTTTTTTTTTGGATTTGTATTTTTTGCTGTAGCATAATTTTCTTGCATGTACATAATGCCCTCCAATTTGTTTATATACAACAATGTTTTTTTTTCTATTTTCAGCTCTTTTAGGAGAGCCGTGACAAAAGAGCCAAAACTGTGAAACAAAACCACATTCTTAACAATGCCAGCACTATTTTTATACAAGTCTAATCAGCTTGAAGACTCGAGATGGCATTAATTCAGACTCATAAATCATAAATGGTACATCAGCAGGTAAGGTTAGCTTTGAGGGCTTTGCATTTTGGCACTTGAACCCACAAGTGGTGAGAGAGGATTGGGACGATCGGTCAAGCTCAGATTGACCTGTTTGCTTCAGATGAATCGACTCATTGTCCACTCTGGTTTGCTCTGACCGAGGCGTCACTTAGTCTAGACGCATTTGCTCACCCATGGCCTCACCAAATCTCAACGCGCACCGCAAGCTTCAAGTATGTGGTGGTCTTCTCCCCCACAGCAAGGGTTGATAGCCAGCAAGATGTGAGTAGAGTTGTGGCTTAGGTGAGTAGCTCAACCTTTCGGGCTAGGCCCACCTTTTTGTGCTGTGGAAGATTTGCACTCCTCTCTTTTGGTCACACGTGAAAGAAGGGTTTTGGGAAGGGCAGGGTCTTGAGTCGGATGCTGTCCTTAATGTGGTCTGTTGCATCTCCTATCGTCAGCATAACTGACAGACGGTGAAGTGAACTGACAATGAAAAGGTTCCCTGAATTGTCATATAACGAGACATCCCTTCCGGTGCCACATCAGGACAAGCCGCTGGAAGTCTGTGTTTGCCCAACCGGCTTCAAATCAGCAAAGAATAATGTGCATAACGGGACATTTGTGACATGCAAAGGTGACATGCAAATTTATGCAGCCATGAACATGAACGTTCATTGGCGTGATTGAAGAGTTGAAACGGCGAATCGATTCCATCCGATCTCCCATTGTCAGTATAATGGACAGATGTCTCGTTCCCAATTAGTGAAATCTCGTTCCCTTTTGTGGTTGGGTAACAGTGGGCACAGTGGTGTCTGGCCACTATGATATACAGTAAATGCAAGTGTGTGTAGGTGTGTGTGTGTGTGTGTGTGTGCGCGCGCGCGCGTGTGTGTTGATGCATTAAAGTACTACATAAAGTATAGATTACTATGTATAGAGTTAAGGTTATGCTGAATCTGAATATGCTTTTATGATGATAATAATGAAGTTGATGATGAAGATGATGATGATGATTGTGTCTAGGTGAGTAAGATTTTTTTTTACTTTGGTGTATATGCTACCTTTCAAAGAGTATCTATATATAGAGAGAAATATATAGAGAGAGATTCTATGTGAAGTTGAGACGTCTATGATGGACGGATGAAGAAAGATCTTCACACTCCTCACCAACTGCATATGAGCCAGATAAGACGTAATCCCTCCCAGAGAACCGACAAGTCAATATTCACACACACACACACACACACACACACACACACACACACACACACACACACAAACACACACACGCACACTTACACAAACATGGACACACAAACAGAAGGATCAAATTTTTGTCCAGAGAAATCCAGCAACTGGCAGAGCCGCAGTGTACCTTTTATTTGGACTATAAAGAGCATTTGATATCTTAAAAAATGACAAATAAATAAAGGATGAATAAAAACAGCAACTTGCAATCTATGCCACATATGTGAAAACAACAGGAAATAGACTTTGGTGCAGCTTGTAATGGTGCAGCTTGTAATCTGGTGGGCCTTATAGTCTGAAAAATTGTATACGTATATGATACGGTATATTATCAATTATTTTCCTTGCTACTGTTGCTTTTCTACTTGTTCAACGGCCATAGTCAGTTGTTTAAAAGTTGTTAGTGTTTGTAAATCAGACATATGTAAATATGTCAACATGTAAATCAGTTCTGTTTATTTCATTCAGTTTCCCTAAGATGTTTTATGTATAAATTTGGACATTGAAGCGAGCATGACAGACAAACTAATTCTAATGGTATTTATGGGTTTTGTTTAATTCTACATTGCTATTTTTACTCACTCTTTCGTGCTTTACATCACTAGTGTATAAAGTAGAAGGGAACAAATGACAAGCATTCGCTCTCGCGGGAGTGTTAAATGAATAGACCACCATGCACTCTGACAAAATGGAAATGATCATATCATTAGACGTACCACATCTGTCATACGAGACGCGGCATTCAGCACAATCATGCCGACCGGCGGTAAATTTGATTACCGCCTATATAAACAGAACCACATTAGCAGCCTAGTAAAAATCAGCGTCTCTCATAACATGGTGTGTATTTTTGATTCACGGCTGTAGCTGCTGAAGTGCTGCGTTTGATTGGGTCATATCAAATTCCCCTGAACAAATTAAGCTGTTCAAGAAATGTAACCTCGTCTTTTTCTCACACTGAGCAGAGAAGACCAAACATTGTTTTCATTTTCCTTGTCTCGTTTTCACAGGATGAGAGAAAGCAGGAGAAGCTCGGGAGAGCGGACAATGGAGATGAAAATGAGGAAAGATGATACAATGTAACTACAGTGACAGCATGACAAGGAGAAATCATTTCTTTTCTACAAGTATAACAAGCATTATAGATTATTGCTTATAGATTATACAGTAGATCTATAGATATAATTATAGCTCTTTCATTTTTTTCCTTTTCATCTTTTATTTAGAACTCTCCAGGAAAGGCTGATGCTTGTGGTTGACCAACAATAAGAGTGTGTATACTGACTCAGGCCCAGAGTCGCTGAAATATGCGCCAGCTACCATTGGACCCAGAAAAGGAGTAAGGGGTAGAAATGGATGACTGGATGGATGATTTTGTCATTTTTAACAGATTTTTGTTTTTATTTTTAACAACTTGTGTGCCACATTCAATTTCAAGTTCAGTGCATTTGTAAGGAACTTTTCTTAGTAACTCAAAGCCTCAAAGCGCATTGCTAAATATATATTCTCGAGCATGAAAACGTTATTTTTCGCTATTATTTTTATATTTATGACTTTATAATTGTATATAAAGTTACCATTTTTTACTATAGTTTATATTGCTGTAATTCCGCAGCAGGTTACAATATAGCCAGCTGGCCTTCAGGGATAGGGGACTTGAACTTGTGTCCAAAAGGTTGCAAGTTGAAATCCCCGTCTGGTTCTACATCAGAGTATCCTTCTGGCAAGATACTGACCCTAATGTTCAATCCAGGGAGTGACCCTGCTTTCCGACCCAGAGTTTCTGTGATTGGCTCTGATCCCTGTGACAACATGGATCTACGTATTTTCCACAAAAAGAAAACAAAATCTAGACAATTAAGTAATGGCTAACATCTGTGAACGCAACCTTAAATTACATTTATCATAAGGGGATTTAGTGGTCAATTTATACTGACCACTTGGGTGTTTTTGCCTGGAAGCCAAAAAAACATACTGGTTACAAATGCCACCACAATTTCACCAAAGTCCTTATGGTTTCCTGGTTAGATCTACAATCTTTAAAAAAGATGCTGACAAACCCATCAAAAACCCTCTGACCTGCCAGTTTAGCAGGTCACATAACTCATTCATTGTACTGCGTTGGTAACATTCCAGTGGCAAATGTGTATATTAGTATATTTTCATCAATGTGGATAATTTATTTGAGCATCAAATTGAGTGAGAGGCTACACTGTAGTGTTGTAGTGTGTAGTGTAGTGTTGAAGGTCCTTGGACACCCACATGCTCCAGGTTTGTGTGTTCATTGCTCAAATGGGTCAAATGCAAAGCCCAGCTTCCCCAGTGAATTATTAAAGTTTCAATTATTATTATTAGATACTTTAAGTTGCCCAAAGGATTCCAACACTCATTCACCTGTACTTAACAGAGAAACCTGTGCAAGTAAAACGTACGCCATGTTCGTTTTGTTTTAAAACTCAAAAGTTCCTGCCTTTTCTGAATCTTGCCTCTATTCAGACACCCTTATTTTTAAGCCCTGGTGACCCTGGAAACCAATTTTTGGATTAAGTGGTCTGTTCCGTGTTGTGAATTGCTTACAAACGGTCATTTGTTTTAGCATTTTTTGTCCTGGAGAGGCTCAAGCATTGAACAAAGTTTAGTGTCATGTACAGCGCTCAAGAAAGTGAAAACTATCCCCAGAGGTTCAGTGTGTCTGCACAGTAAATTACAATCAATACAAGGTAGGCCGCATGTGCACGTCTATAAAGGCTTCTGCTGTTTGAAGAAAAACGTAAAAAAGTCTGCACTGGTAGCTTGACATTAATTGATATGTGTGGGTGAGGAACAAACGTTCTACTGAGAATTTTCTCTCCGCTTTTGAGGGTTTAGTCATTTATTTATGCATCTTAGCAACGATGGAAACTGCTTGAACGTTTGATTTTTCCATCAGTTGACTTTGATTTCTTTGTCAATCTATTTTAATAACAAAAATTACACCAGGAGCCAGGTATGAAGGCTACGGAAAGACATAATTTAATATATCATTGCTATAATCCATTTAAGTCGTGATTTTTATTCAGTACAGTTTGACATTGGCTTGATTAAGGAATGCTTTTTGTTGGAACATTTCAGTGAAACACGTGTAAAATAATTAACTTTTTTTATACATTGTCATTTATTCATTATAATTGAAATTCTCGCAGTACTCTAATTTCTTTACAATGAGTGCATGGAATGCCTCCGTTGCAGAAGTGTAAAGTACTTGAGTAAATGAACTTTGTTACTTAAGTATGTTTTTTTTTTGTCATTTTCTACTTGAACTAAGTATCAAAAGTAAAAGCAACTTTTACTCTCAACTCCACTACATTTGTGATTGATTAGCTGTAGTCTTTACTCCACTACATTTGAAGGTACACTTACTTGTTACATTGTGATTGTGTGCGACAGGCCATCATCGATTTATACCACGGTTCATTTCTTGGGGGAACAAGGCGATAACGCCGTCTGCAGGGATCTGAAGGTACGCTGTTTATCAGCTAAGTCACATGAACAGGAATTAGAGGCGTGAATGTATTTTACTAATTTTTTAACATCATGTATAATTGACTAATCGTAGATTTATTTTACAAATTTTACTTACTTTTTGTTTTTTTTTTTATCTACTTTGTTCTACCATTTTTAAAACATTGAATTAGAAAACAAGAAACAATTAGAAAACATTGTATTAGAAAACAAAACCTCATGAATAGAGTTTGTTTTCACGATTCTTGGTGTTTTATTTTTGCCCAAATTCAGTAAAATACTCAAGTTCTTTTACAATCGGATACTTTACAACTTAAACTCAAGTCTTTATGAAATTGGTGACTTTTTACTTGTAATGGAGTAATTTTTACAATAATTATCCGTATTTTTACTCAAGTACAGTATGGCTGTCTGGTACTCTTTACACCACTGTTCAGTTGTTCTCATTTCTTTGCTTATAATGTAGTCTCTAATCTGTATGAATTAGTAGAAAATTGATTATTTTTATAAAATCTTTTTTGTTGATGCCACTAGCACTCTGACTTCACATGGTCATTAAAAGCCATGTTTCCGTGCCCTTGTGGGGACACTTGATGCAGAAATACATTTGAGACACTCGTGCCCTGTAGGGTTATCAAGAAGCAGTTTGCTTTTCCAAATGTTCATTATTTCCCACGATAGTTACATTGGCAACTTGTCACCGTCATTGATTTCTCTTAAACTGCAATTTACATGGATATTTGTGGGTGTCCTCCAGGCAACCATGGCCTCCACAGACCACTCAACATCATTACCAATCCTAACACACATAAGCAGCCAGAGCAAACACTTTTTTTAGTTTATGATTTTGAACCATTTCTAGAAGGAAAAAAAAGTGACTTTTTCTTTGGAAATATGTTGGATTTTCAAATATTTTGAATCTTTTGTGTTCTTTTTTTTGTTTCTGGGTAAATGTCACCAAGTTGCACTGCTGGTATTTTAGACGGAGTCTAATGACATTTGACAGGAAAAAAATGCCTTTTGTTTTGTTAGCAAAATGTCAACATCAATGCATGTATTTTCTTTGATTATTTCAGTTTAGAAATCTGTCGATCAGCAGGTTGGGGGAAATTTTGCTCTAAGGTCACCTGAAGGTTTGATTATTTTTAATTCAATTATAAATAACCTTCTACCAAATGATTTATGCTCTCATTGAACAAAAATGTTACAAAATTACTTAACACAAATTCTACCCTTGATTTATTTTTCTCCCTCGCAGAGATTTTCCTTGCCATTGTTGCCCTTGCTTACTCAAGTCATATAGTCAATGTCATATCATTGAATCAATTATACTATCTGTTCAGTTTGTTCTGCCCAGCTTTGAGAAAACTACAGCTAAAAAAAATGAATAAAATCTACGACAGTGTGTTATTAAATTCAATTTGAACGTAACAAAATCCCACAAAAGGCACTTAAACTCATTTAAAATGCTTACAAATGAACTTTACAAACGTATATCTTATATGTGATAATATTAATAACGTATTACATTTTTAGTGAATTATTACCAATATTCTGCTTTCACTGTAAACTTAGTGCATCTTCTCTCTTCGTGTAATTGTTAGGGTTGTTTTATGTAGTAGACAATTTTTGGTGTACCTGATAATTCTTCCTCGTCCCACTGACTCTCAATCCCATCATCACCTCATCAGGAACGTCACCTCTTCGGACTGGACTGCGCGCCTGGTTGAGATGGGATGGGGGTGTGTCATTGAGAGTGATGTCACACCGCAAAGACTGTCACGATTGGCTCTAATTAGAATCTGTGGCAGCAAATAGACACGCGTCCTGCATGATTGAATTCAAAGTGGCTCGTTCCAAAAAACGCAGAGAGGCGCAGGAGCTCCACACGCGTTCTTACGCCGGAGGAGGACGCGGCGAAAACACAGCCCGACACATCACCGGCATATTTTTGTCAGCTTATTATAAGAGTGTGAGGCGGAATAAGGTGAAACCCGGCGGCGTTTGTTCGTTTTTTCGATAGCAGCAAAGCAACTCCAAAAACATAAATCCGAACAAGTTCTTCCAAATCTGAGCACCATGGCGTCGGTTCCCAGCAGCCAAGTCAAATGCAAGTTCAAGAGGCGGAGGAGAAGGAGGTCTAAGCGAAAAGGTAAAGTTTGTTTCAGTTATTGATTTTGAGGAAACTGCTGGAAATTTTTCGGCACGAGACCAGATAAAACACAAATTAGCGCTGAGAATGAAATCCCATCTGCGCAGTAATCTGATACAATACACTGTACACTTGACAGCCAGATCTTTGCGTTTGTGTTCAACACGCGTCCGTCGCAACGGCTTTTTTTCCCCAAGTTTGCAAACCTTATCTTGCTCAATGCATTTTTAACTGTTGTTAATTTGCGGTCATTTTCCCCATTTGGAAACGTAAATTTGGAATTCGTAAACACAAGTTCAATCTAAGACCGGTCACTGACTTTAATTTGCCGCTTCAATTTTAACTGCTGCACGCTGCATTTCTAAAACGTCGCGTTTTGTTTGAAAGTGGGGAAAACCAGTAGCCACGTAACAAGTGTACTCCATCCGAGCTCGTTTTTAAAGTGCTTAGAAATGCATCTGCACGCCGCAACTCTAATAACTGTCTAGCAGTTTGTAACCGTATGCAGCTTTGACAGCGTTTCGAGAGGTGGTTTAATTCTACAGTCGATCGCATTCATTTCTGAGCATTTAAAAATGTATTTGTCACCTGGATCTGTTTGATAAAAGAGTGCGGTGTTTACAATGTATCCATAATAATAAGTAATCACGTGTGTTTTTGGCTGATGTTCGGTTGTAACAAAATTTGGAATTCATAAATTAAAATGCTAAACAAAACTAAATGCACCTGTACATACATGATTTCAACGTTAAAAAGTAAATTTGTGTAAATAGTAAAAAAGTGCAAAGTAAAGATTTGCACTGTAGATGTGTGTATATATGTATATAAAACAAGCATAATAAAAATCTTACAAAATAAACATCTAAATCAATGTCATCTCATATCTAGCGGTGTGTTGGTGACATTAATGTTGCCTCTAATATAAGTTTCTTAAATCATAATATCTTTACCTTAAGAAAATAGTTCTTTCATCATTGTGGTTGCACCAAATTATTCGGTGGCCCTGAAAAATGCCTTTTTTCTTTCAAAAAAGACAACTTTTTCTCCTCTTTTTTTAAAAGTGCTGCTAAAACCAATACATTTCCTGTTGTTGTTTATTTTGATGAATGAAACTTTTATGTGCTGTAGTCCGCACATGGATAACATTTGCAGCCTATGCTAACATAATAAACTGTAAAATATTTCCTTCAAATTTGTTTTCCAAGATGGTATATTGATGGAACAATTCTTAGTTATACTGTATAACAAAGACATTCACATATAGTAATTTCTGTTTTGTTGCCAAAACTGTACAAATAATTTTAATGTTTAACTTTTTCTTCTTTTTAGAGTCTTATGTACTTAATCTTCACTATACTATAATGAGAACAGCACAGTGTTTCGCGAGCGAATGTCCCTGTGTTGCTCAGTGGTCTTTTTGAACTGGACTGCTAAGAATACATGTTGTGCATGTTCTGAAACATCGCTGGTGACAGTTTTGCTTAACACATAACCATGTCTCTGTCTATTGTGTGACCCGTCAGATCTGTGGGCCTTAGGCTGACTGCTGAGCACGCTGTTGGTCAAGTTGCTCGGGTCATATTTCTTTTTTTTTGCTTGCAGGTGCCTTTTTGTTTTGAGTTGTGTTTGATATGACGGATTTGGAATTAGCACTTAACTTTTTTTATTTTGTTTTTTATTTTTTATTTTGTGACTTTAAATTCATAAACTTGCAAATATTTATTTAACTATGTTATTTTCATATTTTATAATGTGTCGATAAAACATCACCTATCATCACTGTGAAAAATCTGCAAAAAAAAAGGTGGTTTATTTAAGTGGCTTATAATTATTGCGCACCGAGGATTAAAAAAAAATGGTTATCTTGACACTGGAAATGTCTAAAAGCACAAGGCTGAAAAGAATCTTGCATGTGACTTTTTTTTTTTCCCCTTCGGTGCTTGGGATCTGTGTGTGTGTGTGTGTGTGTGTGTGTGTGTGTGTGTGTGTATGACTGTACGTATGTGTGTTTTGCTTCCTTTCACAATTTCATAAAACATACCTTTTTATTGTAATAAACAATTTTCATTCGTGTGGTACAAATGCCACTGAATTCAGACACAATTAATCACATAAAACCGGATAACATCAGCAGATTGTTTTAACTTTCTTGCATCTAATCTCTCATAATGGAGATGAAAACCTAATACCGTCTCGTTCTAATAAATGCTCATCTGTTTAAAAGCCGAAACAATTCATTTGATTGTTTTCCTGGCAAAAGAGGGACTTTTCAGGATTATTTTGACATGGCATTTGTTGTTCTAATCCTCAGCAAATGCTTCAGATTACCACTGAATGTCCTATGCATTAAAACCCATGTGTATTCAAATGCAACTAAGTTGATCTCTACTCTTTCATTTCCATTGCTCATTTAGGAACAATACATATTCTAACAGAGATTATCAAGATGTTCAAAGAACAGAACCAATCTGAATTCTAAATTTGGCTGGGGAAGTTAGTTTCATTGACAATTCGAGTAAAGCATGTACTCGCTTGAGCAGAAAATTTATTTTAGAATAGTCACAAATATGACATTGTTGAAGTGTAGTGGAGAACATAAGTTGACGTGCCAGTGCTTGTGTGCAGGTGAACAGTTTTTTGCTCTCAACCTGTTAAAGGTTAGTTGTTTCTGAAGTGTGTGACTGCCCCGCTGTGGCTCGTATTCTGCTGTGGTGTGAAATAACCATGGCCTAGCTGTTTATCTCTTTAGAATGTCTCGGGAATTGAGCAGAATTTAACCTTAATTTTTTTTTTTTTCCCACTTTAGCGAGGCGGAGCTTTCTTCTGGTTTCATTTTGAGTGTCGGGATTTCAGTGACATAAATTGACTCTATTTTCTGGTGTGTGGTGCTTTAAATTATTTTCAGATACGTTAAAATGTAATGGTCATAGTGTTTCAATATAGAGCGGATACTGAATGTCATGCTACTCATACGGCTCTCAATTGTACATTTTTATTTTATTTATTTTTTTGATCAAACCACATTCTTTTTGCTTTTCAAAATGTTTTTGTCTGCAAAATGAACTGCAAATTGTTGATATTAAATATTGTTTCATGCTGTTGTTCTTCAGTCCACATTCTAGTTTTTGTGTGAAGGGGATATGTACAGTATCACACACACACACACACACACACACACACAAACACACACTCGTATATACGTATTTAAGTATGTTTATACACACATATAGTGTGCATGTGTGTGTATATATAATATGCATATTTCCTGTTCTCAGACTTGGTCAAGCGTTGAATTGGTAAATTTAACCCAGACACCATTATCACTTGCTTTTGCCGGAAAAGCAAATGCATTTAGCTGCAATCTGAATTAGTTTTTTTTTTTTCCTCTTCATTACGCTCTTCTTTGTGTTCACTGGTGATAAGGAGATTTTTGGTGAACACTGGTGTTACACTGCAAGCATTTAGGAAGTTAATGAAGGTCGTCACCAGCGGCAACCAGAGACCGGTGTGACAGCGTTTCAATTCACAGACACTTCCCTGATTAAGCGTGAAATATTCGGCGGTTTAGGACACGCCGTCCTCCACAGAGCGTTTGTCCAGGGAGGAGGGAGGAAAGATATTAACTCGGAGCAGTTTCGGCTCCCTCCAGAGGGACTGTCGATAAAATGACCGAAAGAAAGAAATAGCACAACTTTACAAATTAGCATAATTAGTAATTATCTCCTAATAGGCCCTCTTGACTTTTGAGGCTGGGCTTTAGAATTTTTTTCCGCTTAAAGTTCATGCAGTATGGATTAAAACAATCAGAAATTTTTAAGGAAATTTCTCTGTACCACACGTGAGTTGCTGATCTTGCCGTTTAATTGAGGTGCCACTGTGTCACTGAAACTAGCGGGTCAGAAAGAACAAGCTAGAGCTTCATTAATATTTAAATCTCTGCTATTTCCCTTTACTTTAATTTTTACTTTAGCTTTAAGACGGCAGAAAACCTAGAATATGCAATGGTTGTAAAGGATTAAATAGCATTTGTGGTTCAGCGGTATGGAGTTGCACCTGCCACCAGGTGCTGAAGGTTTGAGAGTGTGTGTGTGTGCGTGTGTGTGTGCGTGTGCG
>CM051497.1:20792977-20813850 GCA_028031935.1 Paedocypris micromegethes | reverse complement strand
GCGTGTGCGTGTGTGTGTGTGTTTGTGTTCACTAGATGAATAAAAAGCATGGCACATTTTTTATATGATTGTTTTTCTTTATTGTTTTTTTTTTGTTTTCTATTTTAGTTCTTGATCTAAAACGTCAACTTCAAATAAGTGTTTTTACTGTCTGGTAATTCTAAGATCTACATGCTCTCAAAGAGTTTTTAGTCAGCTGGGAATTTAGGGTGAAAACATTTTTGTTCAGCTTATCAATACTAAATAACAAAATTTACCACAAATGCTTGGTTATTGCACAATTTAGTGACACATTTTTTTTCTGGGGCTCAGTTAGTAGATTGAGTTTGCAACACCAAGGTTCTGAGTTAAATTTCCATGGATGGCTTTATATTTTTTCCTTGCAGAAAAGAGATGCATTAAATAACAGTGGCAACCTTTGACCTGCCAGTTTCTTGCTCTGAAAGGCATCTTGGCTTTCTTCAATCCTCTAAATTGTTTGAATTGGTTATTTTTCTCTGGATGTTATTATGAAGTTCTGTCCTGGCCATCGAGGCACGTGAGCTTGTTTCTGGCTCGGGTTGTGAGTCGACTCATCTGATCCGCCTGCCCAATTGTGATTGTGCTGCGAGCAGTTATCAGCTGATCAGAGTAATAATATTGTAGACTATGAGAGCTGACAGCACGAGCACATCTCCATAAATACCTCCTGCCTGGAAAACCAGCACCGCTGTTATGTGGGCCACAAATCAATTAACAAAGCCCACAAGCAGGAACTACTGACACGGAGACTTCAAATACTGCCAAATCAGCCAATCCAATAAAAAGCCTGTTATTAATAGGCAGAGTACCGTAAGTCCCACACTATTCACGCTCTATATTTGAAAAGAAAAGCAGTTTTGTCCATTAAAAAGGTCACACTTTCCAAAGAAGCTATAGTTGTCTTTGTAGTAGTATATTATGCCGAACCAATTTAATTTATTTTTAGTTTCAAGTCTGTAATCCAGATTAAAACGGGCTCATTGATTGCTGTCTATATTTCCCTTCAGCATCAAAAGTACTCTTCAACTCAGTCTTTTCTTTTGTCAGAACTAAACGGTCAGTTTTTCATTAACCTTAATCACAACATCTATTTCCTGCATGTTCAGTTTGTTTTGTTAACTACTGAATTCAAGCACCAAAATGGAGGCCCCACATTTACCCAGTTCCTCATTCAGTGCTTCTTGTCAAATATATTTTTTTTAAGTTTGTTTTTAATGTTTGTGTAAAACAAATATTACATCCCATCAGATAGTTTAAACAAGTTTGATAATCCCACAACATATAACGAGTCATTTGTTAACTGAGGCATCCACAAACGAGATTGCTAATGCAAAATGGATAATTTCTGTCGAAACGCAGAAAAAAAACGTAGTAACAATTGGGTTTACCATGTCGTGGCCGTGCCAAAAATCATACACCAATGTGAAAAATTTGTGTTTGCTCGGATGTTCAGAAACCAACAAAACTGCCTGTAAATTACATTGCATAAGCGATTAGCAAATGTCTCTGAAACACAGCACATTGCTAACTGACCGTGGTGACTTTAGGCACGATTGCGATCAATTTGCAAACTCTTGCAGTTTGTTTTCCGTTCCATTTTGTCTGAAATATTGTTCAGGCAATCCAGACCACATTCTTTTATTTATGAAGTGGCCGTGATGGTGGATACATTTTTGGCAAGTTGTTGCCCTACTGTTGTTATTAACATCAGCTGATAACACTTGTGCAAATATTTGATCATCGCTCATCTAAAATTATGTGCACATCAAACTTTTATGAAGCACAGTTTGATGAACACCACTGATTTATGGCATTGTATTGTATTTCTAATGTGCGATGCAGGGCTTCAGATCTTCAGCACTGACCACCTCCTCTTCTCTTGCATTCATCCATCTCTGGAATGCTGTGATTCGGAGATGATTATTGCAGGCAGGACTGAGTCTATGCAAGATGACAGATTTGCTTTGTCAGTGAGAGTAGCAGTCTGCAAATATGACACTTTTTCATATTCATCGCCGTGCTCGCTGTCGTCGTTAATGTTAGTCTCCCGTAAAGCTGCCTTCATCCAACCATTCCATCATTCTTCTGAAGCTGGAGACCAAGCTTATCGCGCAAAGCCTTTAAAAGGTGTTTATATGTCTATACATGTGTGTGCGCGTCAGCTTTGTCTTATCAATTTTTGCCTTTGTGTTCTCAGCATGTCATTTTTTTTTTTAATCTAATATTAAGATTGTCTTTTGTGTGACATTTATTTTTTTTTTTTTATTGTTTGCCCTCTTTGTTCCCGGGCGGAACTTCTTTGCACAGCTTTCTGGACTTTGGCTGATGTATTTGTATTCATAGACTGTGTGTTGGAATTGCTCATCTATTTTGTGCGATAGCCCAGAGTGTATTTAGTTTTCACACAGAGCGAGCAGCAACACTCTCTCAGGGTGAGATTTGCTCTCTGGTTGTTTGCATTCTGGCTGCCAGGAGTAAAGAAGCAAAGGTTTTATGTACTAGAGAGCGAGACTTTCTCTGGTGAGCTTTCAGAGGTCGAGTTGGCTGTTTTCTTCTAAAGCTGTGCCTGGTCAACCAATGGAGACTGAAGGATTTGCCTGAACCCCGAGCGACATGTGATATGAGGCTTATAGGACGCCCGGTGTGTGTTGCCATAGAAATAGACTCTCTAGTGTGTGAGATGCTGTAATGTGGCCGATTATTTATTATTTTTTTTCCTGTTAATTTTATCATTATATATTGCTACTTTGGTGAACACCACACGTAGATACAATGAGAATAATTATGGCGTCGGTTGTAGAAAGGAAGAAAAAAAAACTGTCAGTTCCGTTCTGTTCAGTTATCACCTTTCCGGGTGATTTTTTTCTTTTTGCACTATGTTAAGGTTCACACTTGTTTTATTTCTGTTCTTGGAGTTTCTTTGTTAATTAAAAATAGCTGTTTACATGGGATTTACAATTGTGTTGCATGCATAACAACAAAGAACATAAATGCTAAATTAAGCATGAGAGCCGTTTCCAGCAAAGCTTACTGACCTTAACAGTTTACAGAAAAAGACAATGCACACTAGCTCAGCATTGTCTGTTTGGCTGCATGTGCTTTTACTTTGTGAAATGCTTATCTAAAGTTGAGGTTTATATTAGTTATATTATAATATATTAGAATTAATAATATGTAATACAAATTACATGTATTAAATTATAAATGTACTAAAGAATCTGCGTAACATCATACATCTTAATTTTATTGTATAAATAATATTATAAACTTATAAAGATGATATAAACTTATTGTATAAATAATATTATAAACTCATTAAAATTGGAATTGTTAGAGAAGACAGAATGATGTAGACTTGAGAAGTGTTGGCAGTAGTCTCACTATTGTTACTATTCCATTGTAAGCTTGAACTAGCAAAATAAAGCAGTTTCATTCCAATCTGAAAATCACAAATAAAGTAAAATTTAAAATCACATGGCAGCGATGCACCGTGACGCGCACACACACAGCTGAATAAGAGATTTTTCTGATTTTGAGAACGAAAACGTTTCTAAGCAGTAGAACTTGAGGAAAGATTAACAAGTCTAATTTTAATACCAGAATTTTCAGAATTTCTTTTTTTTCTGTCTGAACTTCATATTTATGTCTGAGTGTACCAAAGGATGGATTGCCTCAGATTATTAGAAATGAAGAAGGCTGGTGTGACAGTGAAGGTTGTGATTGGTGGACGTTTTATTTTGTTCCAGTGTTTTGACTGGTTTGTGTGTGTGTTTGTTACATACAGTATCTGTTTACTTTAGAATTATTTGGCAGACAGAAGCGCCTCACAGAATGAACAGAATGGGTTTTGTGTTTTACACTCCTGCCTGGAAAACACACCTGCAACTTTTTGCAAAGACTTCTCCTTTTGTTTACCTGTTGAATTGTGTTTAAAAAGACTTGATAATAAGTTAGGATGTGTGAATAAGATTGAGTCAGATCCTTTTTGTCTTCTACAGCCTTGTGAATGGATCCTATTGGAAGTTAATGTTTTTGAGGTTTGATATAAGCCGTCCAATCACAAAGACCTCTGATGCGGAGCATTTGGTGATGTGGACCCTATCAAACCAATCTTGTTCTTGGTGGGCTTATACGTGTGGTTTGAATTTCAAGCAGCATTCTGGAAACTATCAGGAGACATATTGAGTAGCTCATTGATAAAGGCCTGGGATGCAATATCATTAGGTTTGGGACTTAAGGGCAGAGGAGCCAATGTAATAGATTTATTGTCTAATTTTCACCCATTAGAGTTATATAATGAACACTCTGTTCAGCACAGAAGAATCTCACTTCATGATTGAAGACATCCCATCTTGCCCACCTAGAAATTTCTCCAGCGCTTAGTCTGTGGCCAGTAAAAGATTGCAATTTGATCCTTTATTGGCAATCCACGGGGGCTTGCAGTCAGCCGTCGAAATGCCCATTATCACCCCCTAAGCAGGTGTTGCAATGTATTGCACCTTTATCACAATGCAGATTTGTGGCAAGTTGGCCAATCCATTTTTCAATTTGGTCTCCTGCCTGAGATAAATGAACAGATGTCCATTGATTTTTCTCCCCGCTGCAGTCGCACGCCTTGTTTACACCTGACAGCCACGACTTTATAGCTGAGTGATTATTTGAAGTAACACGCATTATAATTAGCCATTTTTAATTAGTCTGACAATTGGCAAGCCATTTACCAAGATTCTAATTGTACATGTCCCTCGCTTCTCTTTTTTCGTTAACCTCCAGTGAAGTGAGTCAGCGTGAATTGCTGTGGTTCAATCCATACTCGCCTAAGGCCGCTTAGCACTTACAATGTGACTTTTTATTGGGACATTTTCTTTTCATTTATAGTTAAAAGGAGAATTTTGAAATATATATATATATATTTGCATGACTGCCAAAAATCATATTCAATTTTTTTTTATTATTATTTTGCAAAAAATTCGGTGATTGCAGGAAAAACTGAAGGGACTGATGAAAAACAGTTGCTCATCAGGACTTTACGCCTTTCCATAATCATTCACACCATCTAAGCTAAAGTGCAATCTTGCCAGATATCATACAGATATCATGTTTTCAGGGGGTTAAACCCCCTTTAGTAGCATTTCATCCGGCTGTTATTTTTGTCACTTTCAGAAACATGCAAAGTCCCCAAGCACTTGTCATCTTTCTGTCTCTGATTCTCTTTGACAACATCACAATGCCCAGAGCGCCTTTGGATTCTGTTCACCAGCTGGTTATTTAGCTATAAATATACACTTATAAAACAAGTCTTGCTCTGCACCATCTTGTACTAATGAATGGAGTCAAGTGGCGCGCAGCAGAAATGCCCCCAAATGCATGCTGTCACCAGTGAATTAATTGAACCTTTGGAACGTTCCTATTGTCTTGATGTCAGCGAACCATCAGGACTCCATCGGTCTGACTGTCGTTGGGCGATAGGCTCCAGCAACCTCAAGCTATTTGAAGAGCATTAACTGTTTAGCGTCTTCGAGAGTCACACATACAATATGACTCCAAAAGAAAATAGTTTCAGGATGTTGCGTACAACACCGTATCGTTGGTCGTAGTGTTGTCAAATGTATCGATACTGAAAAATCTGAAACGGTACAATACTGTGATCAAAAAGTATCAATACTTTCCGCTCTTTCGGGTTTTCAGCTTCGCGCATGCGCACTTCCATTTGTCAGCGAGTTCAGAGTCTTCACGAGCGTCCGAGAGAGATCCGCGCCATCCTCAAACGTGACGGGAGAACGTGTTGAAAAGGAGAACGTGTGTTTGAGCCTTTTGCGTGTGAAACTCTTTTGTGTGTGAATGCGCGGGGGCGGGGCTCAGCTGAACTAAACCGAGACGGACTCTTATTACATTTAGACAGATTACCGACACGGACAATATTTCTGTTGAATTCTACTTATGTGATTAAAAAATAGACATTCTCAGCTTTATGTAGACATGTGTTTCACGTTTGTCTGATACATATTTATTAAGTTACAGCTCTTTTCAGACGCATTTCTGAACGGACTCCTCTTAAAAATGGGAAAGGAAAAACGCGCTTCACGTTTTAGTTTTAGTTTTTATGACAAACACAATATTCTGTATTCATTAAGAAAAGTATAGAAAAATAATAGACACTCTAAACTTTCAATTGGTGTATAATACTTGTATGTAAGCCCAAAACTGACGGAGTATTTTTAGTGTGATTTACACTGATCTTAAAAAAAAAAGTGCCTGTTTTTACTATTGATATGCGTGTTTTGAAGTCCCGTTTTGCCCCGTTAACGCAGTGAAATACTGTACAATCCGCCTCAGAGCGAGAAACGTCTGATCAACACATCAACGATGAGAGATTATAATATTACTAGAAATGTATGTAAAAAAAATGAATCCTAGTGATCTCGGTGATGGTGTGAAGCACGTTTGAATTTATTTACAGTACTGTAGATGTCTATGCGCTGATCAATAATGGTGTTTAATTAAATCCCGAATCTAAATCGGTTTATATAAATACTGCTGTTCAACTCTGGCTGATTTAAGCAGATCCCTACCACAATATGCCAACAGGTGTATATTAATACAAGTTTGACAAGTAAGCTTATTTATTTTGAATAATTTATCAAACAATAAAAACATACAAAAATGTTTCTAAATTTGTAATATTTCTTTTAAAGCACCACCATTCTGCAGTCAAAACTCACTCAGATCCTTTTACCACAAGACTACTACTACTACTACTACTACTACTACTACTACTACTACTACTACTACTTCTTCTACTAAACAAATAAAATATTGTACTCTTTTACTTTTAGAGCTCCTACCAAATTCATTTGTTTTAATTTAATCTTTTAAAAAAGCTTTTAAGTTGAGAATATTTTTTCTTCTGGAACATTTTAATATAATGCAGTTTTTTTTATTTATGCATTTTTATTTTTTTGGTATTCCTCATTCAGACACATGTTTATGTTCCAGTCTTGTTATGTATTTTTTTCATAACGAAAAAAGAAAAAAGGCCCTAAAATTGTTACGTTATTTCCCCGTGGTATCCAAAATGGTATCGAGTATCGATACTTTTTTTTAAGTATCGTATCGAAGTTGTATTTCCAGTATCGTGACAACACTAGTTGGTCGTTTATCGTTTTTACAGAAGCATCCTGTGGAAGCGCTTGACATGTCAGATTATGTCCTCATGTTGTAGGAGTTGTCTCATGTTGTCCTCTTTGTTCTACAGCTTGTGAACAACTGATAAAAAAGTAACTTGACTACTTGGCTATGATATCTACTATGAAAGTTTGGCAAAGATAACTGCGCATTATAGCACAAATCTACTTTTTTGGATCAAAATATCAATTTAGTTAATGAATCATGACTTTTCATCTTAATTTGAGATTTAACTAAAATGAACAGGTTTTTGTATAGATGATATGAATGAGATATTTTGCGGAAATCTATTTTTTCATTACTAACGGTCAGACCGAGCAAGTCTCAGTCTCAGAACTGATAATAAATTGATTATTTTACCAAAGCAGAACATGAATGAAATCAATTGAAGAAATTAAAAGAAAAAAAGAAGAAAATTGTATGCCGCATTAATTAGTAGGAGATGGTGCTGTGCAAAACATCCAAAAAGCCCACCACGGAATCAATCAACGTTTTTGTTTTCATCGTTTTCAATCAACACACACTTTTTAGACAAAAGATACCCCTCGCTCATGAAGACACAATTCATTAGGATATTTTAGGTTGAATTCCTCTGCGACCTGGGAACAATTTTGGATAATTAGGACAGTTAATTGGGTGTTAATGGGGACAAATTCTAATTCCCATACCAAAACCTATTAGGTCATGCCTTTTGTTGAACTGGAGTCGACTATACACTGAAGGTGTAGATGATACTGGGAAAGCAAAATATATTCTTCAGGAAGCCTGAAATATTAACATTTAAAGTTGTTGAGAACGAACAATAGAGGTTAAACTCATTGAAATACAGCATTTTTTTTTTAAAGAAGAAAATAAAAACGGAGCAGGGGTCACTGGGCCTTGTCTCATTGACCAGTTCCTCTAAAGACCAACAACACACAAGGGAACGGCCTTGCTCGATGCTTGGTGCAGGAGAAAGATGGATTCCTGGAACATTACAAAGAGGGGTTAAGTGTTGGAGTGCCTGGATGTCCCACTTTTGAAAAGGACAGGATGATGGATGAAGCATGGAGGATGAGAGGTAAAGGGAAGAGGTTGTGGAGACAGGTGATAGCACTTGCTGAGACCATGGCTGCTCGGGTTAAGTGCAGTGCACTTGTTTGTGGCGAGTGTCTAGAATGGCAAAGAGAATGAGAAGGCTTAGACCGGAGACGAGACATGGGAGAATAGATCTCAAGCTCCATTGAGCACAATTACAAGGAAATGACAGGAGGATTGGGACAACAAAGAGGGGTTGAGAGGTGCTGTTATTTGACACGGCGATTCAAATGGGCAAAGTTGGAAGGCTGGAACCATTCTGTTTGTGCGTCTACTTGTGGCCACAGCTAGTTAGTGGCTGTTAGAGACAGGAGCTGGGGAGTGATGGGATTAAGTTTGGCTCGTTTGAGATAAATTGGCAGTTTCAGGGAGCCAGAAGAGGCGAGGAGGGAAGCTTGGCATGCAGGGGGAATGTCAGTGATTATTACGGGGTGGGCAAAGTTGCCGCTGTCTTGAATTGAAGGAGCTGTGAAGCACAGCACTGCCTCTGCTCAGCTTGAAGATGACAAGCACACAGCCTCTGCAGGCTGGTAGTACGCTCATCACAAAGCCTTTGCTGCTTCTCTTGCCATCTCACTTTCAAACTATCCCTCACAATGCCACGGTTGTGTCAGGAAAAAGACCCCAATGGTTCCCCAGATCCTTGTATGAAGCGAACATCTTTTATTTTTCAAAAGTGACTTGTTTAATTGTCACTCTGGACAAGTGACCACATGGCTGTAAATGTAATTACAGGAATTGGCGAAACCCAATATACTGGTGTTTCAGCGTGTTGCGTGCCTCCAGCAGAAGAAATTCCCTGGATGTGGAAGTTGAGGCAATTTGGAAGAAAAGCATCTTACTGCTTCCAAACAGATGTTGTCTGACTTGTTGGTGCACAGTTTTGCCCCTCATCCAAATTCCAGCCTTGTAATTGTCATTTTCCAGAATTGCCTTGAAAAAAGGCTCTTTATGGGGAGAAGGTTTGTGAGCCGGCATTAGAGAGGAGGAAAGCAGTTGACTGAATTGGTGACAACTGAAAGTGGGACACTCGCACAGCTGTGCTGCATTGTCGAGGGACCCTTACATTGGTGTCACTGTGTCTCATTGTCAAAGGGAGCCAAGAAATCGGGTACCCCATGTTTCTGTCTAATGCAGAAGAGAGTAGATGGTGTTTTAATGAAGGACTTAAATAGATTAAAATGTTGTGTTTTATATTCAGAATGGTAATTCAACCAATCGGAGCGGGGTATAATCTTGGAACCCCTTGGTTACTTGTTGTAAGTCACAGACCATATCAATGCAGCTTCACAAAATAAACAGAGCAATTTATATAATCTAACAATGACAAGTGAGTCATAAAAGAACTAGTCACACTATTGTAAAATCCCAAACCCCATCACAACGCGAAACATGTCCAAGATAACGCATGATACGATTACATAAGGTAAAAATTGGCATGAGAAGAAGTAATGAAATGCCAAAAAAGTTATAAGGTGATAGAGTGACTCCAAGATGATCTAATTAAACTAATGGATATGATAATCTCAACCAAAAATTTTAAAATTGTGATAGCTCAATCAGTATAATATATGTTCAAGTTCATTTATATGGAGCTTTTCTTGGTCCGAGACCAACGCAAAGACGCTATGTGAAAAAAGTCTTTAAAAAGAAAAATGTCGATTCTCTATGAGTTTAAAAAAATTAAAAAAAAAATAAAGTAAAATATGTGAAGAAGCTAATAAAGATAGAAATCTATAAACTCATCAAAAGGTAAAACAACATTTAAGCAATGACCAATGAGGAGACGAGAAGCTTTTGTAAAGAGGATGGGCGATGAAAGCTGAACAATGTGCATGAATGGGAGGGGGAAAAAAGAAAGTGATTAGAAATAAGAAAATCTTCAAGATGTAAAGATGAATTGAGAAACGGTTTACGTAATTTGCTGTATAAATTGTGAAGATCCCAATCAAAAAGTCAATGAGAGGAAAATATCGATGAATAAAAGTTTAAATGATATAAAATAAGAATTTGAAGAGAAGTATGAGTTGAGAAGATCTCTTCAACAAACAGTTGAGAACATAGTTTTGTTGTTTTTCAATTACCAAGTAAACAGGAACTCTCACCAATATGTCTCATGGTGGTCATGTTTTAATATCCATTGAAACATTTGCTGTGCTGATATAAGTGTAACATTTGGTAAATGCAGTTTTGGGGTCAATAGTTTGTCTCTATAAACACATTGTCATTTACCCTTTAGACCAGTGGTTCTCAACCGGTGTGCCGCGGCACTAAGGGGTGCCGTGAGATCTTTTGAGGGTGCCGCCAAAAATTCGGGGAAAAATTGCTATTTTTTTTATTAAGGCAGAATGTGTAAACAGTATTCTCATATCATCTAGGACTAGGTATAAGGTGTTGTTGCATGCAAACTCTCGAAATGAAACAAATAAATAAATACCGTATTTTTCGTCCGTACAAGACGCACTTTTTCTTCCCCAAAACTGAGGGTGAAAAGTTGGTGCGTCTGGCAAATATAGAGATCCGCGGAGCGCCGTCATCGCTATCTTAGTGTGCAATACCGCGGTATTACATACGTTGTCTCGCTTTCTTTCTCACGCAGAATCTTGTGAAAGAATGAAACCACTATTTCCAAATGAAAACGAACTTCGATCAAAATAAAACAAGCAGATTTTCTCAAGTGCGTCTTTAAAACCAAAACAGTCGCTCTCTTAAAGGCACAGCGCAGAAAACAAGAAAAGGTTGGGAACCACTGCTTTAGACTAACCCCTGTTGACTCCTTTAATTACTACCACCAGTGCTATTAAACGGCTCTAATACGTTCTGCACAATCTTTATCCAGAGATACATCTCCTGGGTTTATAGCCTTGGTTTGGTGTTTATCCCATCTTTCGTGTCATATAAATTAGAGACGTGTTACTGAGGTGGATTCTTGCAGGCAGTTGGCACTAGAGAACCCTGAAATGAATGATGGCGTCTGTGAATTGCATTGACTCTCTGCCTGAATATATGGGACAGCTAAGGTGATGACAGATAAAAGGGCCCAGGAGAGAGCGTATAGAGCCACTTCAGATTCCCATCTCTACGTATTTCACTCTAAATTATTGTCCACCCTCACTACACAGAGCCCGATTGCTTACCGTCAGGGTAATGCAAAATTCTCCAAGAAAATGTTTGCTGCTTCTGAAATTCTACTGTCGGGCTCCATAGTGAGACCAGATGATCACAGTGATTTTGATAGATAAAAACAATTAAGTTAGGAACAAGAGGTGTACATATTATTTTGTTGAGCAATATTACGAATTTATAAGTAGCACAATGTGAACATGCAGAAAAAAAAATGTGCGTGCAGCAGCTATATTGTTTCCAATAGAATTTTTTGACTCTCTTAGATTTTTTTTTTGCAAATAAAAAGGACTGTTTCCCATCTGTTTTGTGTTCATTCGTAATATGATAATTTTGTGACTACTATTGGTAATTAATCGTCGAGTGCAGATATTTTTTTTGTAGGGGGGTGACGAGATCTCGTGAGATCAGATGCTTCTCACGAGATGCGATTGGATCTTGTGATATCGCGAGAATTTGCCGCCATCTTTTTTTTTTCACATGTGGAATCAAACCTTTTTAAAGGATTCGTGCACGAGCGTCCCGGTGTTGGCGCCGGCATGCGCGGATCCTAGCGCTCGCGTTTCAATATACTGTGGCTCAAAAAACCGCGGACTGAGTAACTGAGTAACTCCTCCCACTGAGTGAGCGCGGATCTCCGCCATTGCTCCGCCCCCGCGACAGGTCAGACTCACTACTAGATCGTTTGTGAATGAACTTTAATAAAGTGTGTTTGTAAAATAAACCGATTATTTCAAACAGTCATTAGTTGCACTTTTGAGTTTAATCTAATGTGTCTAATAAACGTGTATTACATTACTATCCAAACGATTCACTCTCGCTGCAGTAGAGCAGAAATATGAGAGTAAACCAGCTGATTACTGCAGTAAAACTCATTCAGATGATGTGAGTCTCACCAGCGACATCGTGAAGGGAAAGAACCTCACGTCCTGAACAAGACCCGTTGTTTTAGTCAATAATTGATTGGACACTTTCAATAAATATGGTTTTTATTCTACATGTTATGTTATGCATTGCAATACATATGTAATACAAAATGTGGGGTTTTTCGAGCTAAAATGAACACAGTGAATTTAATCATAATAAAGTACATTGATGTTGAGTTGAACTTGATGCCAAAATGATTCTACCATTCTTTGCAAGTTACTGGAAGACTTGTATTTGTCTATAAATAGTGTGTTTAACGTCTGCGCTTAATGGGTTTTTTATACTATTGACAGTTAAACATTTTTTGTGAAATTACTTGACTGGCAATTTATGGCATCATATTTTGTATGATCAATATTATGTTGGTTATTTGGTTATCACTGCATGCAATTGATGAAAATAGAAAGTGAAATGCATCAACAGTTTTGAACATTTTAGTTAAATAAAATACAGATAAAATCTTGCTCTCCTTATTTTATTTGTCAAAGATTTATTTTTATTTAAAAAAAATCTAAATCTCGTCTCGTCTCGATCTCGTGAGCCTAGTGTCTCATCTCGTCTCGTGGGAAAAGTGTCTCGTCCCACCCCTACTTTTTTGTGACTGGAAATGTAAGAATTCCTGCAATCCTTTTACACTATTCACAAACCAAACAGTATTAGGAATGTATTTGCTTTTAGTTTGTTACAGATTGAAATAATTGATTTATATCCAAACGTGTCTAAAAGGAGTCATCAAGCCTTTCTCATGGGTTAGTAGCTTAATTGAGTCCATCTGGATGCAACTGTAATGGGATGGCCACCATCGTCTGAAGACGCTCTCGCTGTAATTTGTCATCCTGTAGCTGCCGCGTTGTTGGAAGAAAATCTTTTTAGCAGATTCTTGAATCTTGAATAATCAATAACTTTACAATTATTCATTTTGCAGATTTTATCCAAATTTATCCGATCCAATTTGGATTCACCATCAACCATTGTCTGCATAACTCGAACTCATGACCTTTGGTATTCCAGCTTACTGATTTAGCTGCAAGGACACTTTGAAATATATGCTGTAGTATCAGATTAGGCAAATTCAATCTGAGTTATTAACAATTTTCATTTTTTTGTATGTTTGGAGTGAGAGTTGTGTAGGCAAGACGATCACAGTCGACGTATAAACTTCAATTAAACGCGTAGATTGTCTAGTTTGGTGTACGTGTTCGACTTGGTAAGCAAAGACGTTCCAATGGATAATATAGGAACTGCATTCAGCCGTCTTATCAAAGCCTTACCTGCTGACACTTCCCTGATGAAACATCCAGAACCTTCCTTTGAACCGTCAACGTATTCCCTTTCCTTGTCAAATAATGTCACTTTGCAGTTATTTGATATTTATTTTTAGGTAAAACCCATTGTATACACTTGCTTTCATACGCTGACATGTTTAGGAGCGCTAGAATGGCTTGATGCAGAGAAATGTGATTGGCATACAGTTGTGGAGTCTCGTTTGATAGATGAGCGGGGACACTTGCTATTATAACAAAGCCGCCGTCACAAGACTGACCTTTAAATGCGGGCTGGTCCGTATGCAAACTGGCTCAAGGTCAACCATGCGTTGCAGCTACTCCATAACGGCATGACAATGCCCGCGGGTGTGAATTGCAGGCACAGATTGAGTGTGAGCTAGTCAGATCCTGCTTTTGGAGACCGGCGAGGTTGAATACTCACTGACCAAGTCTACAAAACGAAACGCATTGTTCCCATTAGCTCGAAAGTTAGCCTGTCGCTAAGCCTGCATTTTCTGCAATTATGCTGCAATGGCATACTTGTGAAATGATGTCAGAGGTCAACAGATTGCACTTCCATTCTAGGAAGAGTGATGCTATAATCTGCAAAACACAAATTTTACATGTGTCACTTTGCGGCAATGTGGTAATGTGATCAGGTTTAACCTAGTGTGTCTGTGTTAATCCTAATCCGACAATTTGAGTCCAATCCGTACCACCAGCACTCAGTAATATCTACCTTTACGGTAAGAGCAGGGTAAGTCTCCCGCTTAAGCCCACACAAGTTTAAATATGCTTCACGGTTAAGTGTAAATATTTTTTCCCTAAAATTCCAAGTTTGAGATTAGTTAAACATGAATCACGCAGATTTGGAACTTTCTTGTGTTTGGTATTATAACTCATTTTGCTTTTTGATTCACTAACGTTGTACTCCCTCGCTATGTTCTTCTTACTGGAGCAGTTGTTTAGTTTAATAGAAAATGAATGGAGACACTTGAGTTTGGTTTCTTTGGCGTGTGGGCTTGACCAATCTTTAGAATGCACCTCACGTTTAAGTACGCACTTGTAGGTTTATTTAGAGCTGTTAAGCGGCAGGCGACTTTGTTGTACAGTAAATGTGTTTAGTAACAGTTGCCGTCTAGTTGTTAGTTGCATTTGTGACCAAGATCACAGGTTCGAATCCCTGTTCTTGACAGTCCAGTCGAATATAGAGTATATTGAGCAGAACACCGAATCTCATCTGCTTGTTTTCAAAGTTGCTTCAGATTAAAACATCTGCCAAATAATTGTAATTCCACATGTAGTAGAAAGGGTGTTTTTTTTTATTTTGAGGTTAAAGTTATTTTCATTATTTTCCTTTTCATGCAATGCGTTCCCAGTGTTTGACAAAAGACCTACGGCCTAACTTATATTGCCGTTGTTTTTTTTTTTTTTCTTTTTTTTTTTTTTTTTGGGTGACATTTTTGATACTTCAAAACCTCGAAAATCATGGAAATATGAGTTACTTCTGTCGTGATAAAGTTTCATTTGAAACGTTGGGGCAATGGGAAACATGCAAAACATCCTGAATTACATATATATAATACTGAATACAATACATATACTGAATTATAAAAACAATAGAACTGTACAAATTGTAACATTTTAACAATAAAAAAAAGTATCTTTGCTTTTAAAATACATTGTTTATAATTTGTAATTCATGTACAACGGAATGCACGATAAATGCTAGCATCTCTCATAACATTTATAAGTGTTAAACCTCTCGAGGGCTGTCCCATATTTTCTCCCTCGGCGCTTTGCCCCTTTTACACAAAACTCTGTTATGAGTTTGTCTGATATAGATCGGACAGAAAACAAATAAATAAATAAAACAAATGAAGGAAAAATACTAAATATATACATACATGTGTATATATATAAAATATATTCACACACATTTACAAAACATTTATAGATTGATTTTATAAAACACTGTATGAATTACCCAACATAAATACAATACACAATGTACAGCAGCAACTACACTTTTTAGTTTATTATGAACTTAATTTTACATAAAAGTGCGACTGGTCTTCACAGTTTAAAAAATAAACAACGGTTTTACATGGACAAAGCATTATAGTATTCAGGGATATGTTTTGAACCATTTTCTGCTAGTCAAATACCAAAATGTTGAAAATGTGTATTCTTGCGTATACTCTGAACACAGATACATAATGGACATTTTTCTTCTTTAAAGACTATTTTATTCCCTAATCCGCATAGCAACTTTGCGTTGGTCTCGAACTAAGAAAAGGAGCTATATAAATAAACTTGAACTGAACTGATTGGCCTACAATATCTTTTTCTTATAAAGTCTTGCTTAAGTTTAAGACTTAAAATTATAAGATAAAAAAAAACGATGAAAAAATATTGGTTTTGTTTTCCTATCCACTGTCTCTTTTATACTTGCTTATAAGTTTATGCTTATTTTGTGTTGTATGTTGTTGTTTATGTTGTATGTTAATGATTTGAGACCGTCTACAACTGTGAAGAGCTTTTTATGCTGCAAACAAAACGACAAGAATAAGTAAAAATAAAGTAAGTAAATGCAATCCCTCATTGGGCCACTTGATCCCTTTATATTTAGCAAAAATGTTTTCCAATCTAGCGCTGGGACAGATGAGTCCCGTTTAGTCAGCGACGGCTCCTCTGAGGGCCTGAGGTCTAATCATATCAGCATGTCCACCAGCCTTCTCAACATTACTGTGCTCCATCATTTTTCCAGGTCACCGTTGCACACTGTGATCATGGCGATGTCAGCCAGCGCCAGCACATTGTAGATGAGAAGTGTGAAGCTACGACTGATACTAATGCTATTCATGGAAAAAGATCAAAACTGAAGCGATTTTCACAATATGGATGCTAGGGGCTGTCAAAATTGTGTTTTGCATTTAACACATTTAGTGAAGACCAAGGTGGGCTGAACACAATTGTGATATAGTCCCTAATTGCCATTTTGACAAACTCATTCACTTACCTTACTTAACTTTATATTACTTAACTTCTATAAACTAGATATGGTAAGATGTATGTGTGTGTGTGTGTGTGTGTCTGTGTTGTCCACCTCTCGGAAAAGCGCTTGAATAAATTGAACTAAAACGGCTATAGGCTAAAGCTTACAGTGAATCTATTTTGATCTGTCAGCCCGCGTTCTCATTAAGGGATGTTAAGTCATATGTGATGCTTTAAAATGAAAGATTTGTCCTGAGCTTGTGCGAACGGTCGATGCTAGAGAATATGAGGGAACTGGTGACGTAAATCAACCTGTCAGTCTTGCAGTGAATCAAGAACCAGATATGATACATTGCTACAGCTTTAGCAGTTTAGCTTGGGATTGGCAACCACGCTGCCCATGGTCTGTCTCTGTGTGGCTGTCTTCATTTTTTGTGGCTCAAAAAGAAATATAAAAACGCAGATGTGATAATATAGTGCGGCTGATTCATTCACATCAGGGCTTTTCTCAGCTCTGCTTGATTCTCCAGTCTCAAGGATTGTCAAGAGTTAGCTGGAGGGATTTGCTCGTGGAGACTGGAAGTCTTGCTGGAATAATCAAGACGGAGCCCTGCTGTCTGACAAGAGCCACTGGTGAAATTCACTTCCCATCCCAGCATCGTTATTTACTTGATTCCAGCTTTAATTGTGGCCCTCATCGATTCAAGTCAGATGAGTCTCCCAGGCCTGCAAACAGTTGGAGAATACCAATTTATACAATTAGTCATTTTTTTCTGAAAGCCCTCCAGATCCGGAGATACAGTAATCAGTGGGAATGCACCACATGTTCTGCCACTAAAAATAAGTGAAATGAGTGGAAAGAGTTAAATAAAAATTGCATGTAAAATGCGGCCCAGCTAACGAAATTCTCGCTGTCGGCACGGTTTAATTTCGTAAGTCGGGGTACCACTGCATGTGTGTGTGTGCGTGTGTGTGTGTATCTATATCTATATATATATTATGGAGGGGCAAAGATCAAAAGTCTTGATCTAGATTAATCTCACTGTTCTCTCGGAATTTATCTGCATCAATCTATACTGAATTACATTGTTTTTATTGGAATAAATGAGAACAAAATCTCGTATTTTTTGCACACTGATTTATTTATTTTTTATTATTATTGTCAAACAGTCACTCCGAGCCCTTCCACCAGCCACTCAGGCAGACCAGTCTGTTCACGTTTTCCGGTGACAAATTGGCTCTCCTTCTCTGCCAAATCAGGCCCGTCAGAGAAAAAAGTCTCTCGCACGGGACGTTTGTGGCTGGAGTCCCGAGGTACTTGCGGGCGACTGCGGCCACGCGACGAAATGTGGCCGTGTTTGAAAGCCACCATTTCAGAGGACACTGGAGCGATACCGTCTAGAGCAGGGGTCGGGAACCTTTTTGGCTGAGAGAGCCATAAACACGGAATATTGGTAAAAATGTTTATAACTAAATACAAATGCATATTTGTAAAACCAATAAATGCAGGACAACAAGTCATTCAACTCGTTTTGATAACTACGTTTGATATTCTGTTATTATATGTAAAATGTCTTAATACTTGTGTGGCTTGTTTTCAACTTTTAATTCTGACAAAATCAAATGTGAAGACCAGAAACACGGTGCGCACGGTGCAAACCAGCGGTTGTTTCAGGATCTCCGCACTGGCATTAGTATTATTCTTCTGACGCACATTAAAGCCTTAAAAATTAAAGTTTAGCTTAAAATAAACTCAGACATACACAAATATATGTATCCAATAATAAATCCAACACAAATAAAAGAAATTAAATATCAGGAGGGCATCGAGTTTTTACTTCTACCCCACATTAAGCGATCGCTGGACTCACCCCACACAACACGCGGCTTGTAAAACAACTGCAAAAGAAATACGTCTAGCAAACGTCACTCTCACCAACACACGCTAACACGCAAACCCTGCTGTGTGTACGCAGGCACCACGCGCGCACGCTGCTACACTATCTGAAACACAACGGGAAAAAGTTTTGATAGTTGAGAATGTAAGCGTAAAAAAACTAAACAAAAACGCTTGGAATTCTTTTCGTTTTTATTAATTTACATTTGATATTTTTAAAACCTGATTCCATACAGAAGCTGCTCTCTCTCCACAAAGGATAATTACTCCATTCGGTTAAATAGCCATTGTCTTGGGGGTTTCCGCTTTCGCTAGCGAACTACTGAATATTAAACAGAAGGGCAGGGAATTTTGCGTCCTGACGTCACGACAACGTTAAGCCTTATCCAATAGAAACATGTTGTTGTCCGGAGGACAGCTGTGATTGGCTCCAACGCCCGCCACCAGGAAATGAATGGGATTGAAATACCGGAGAACGCTTTACATTTATGTATTTTTAAAGCTTTGTCTAAGAGCCATACGCAGCCACCAAAAGAGCCATATATGACTCGCGAGACATAGGTTCCCGACCCCTGGTCTAGAGCCTGCTGCCCATCTGGATCAGAGTATTGTCCTCCGGGATGTCTTCTGACTCTGAGTCTGACCGTGTGAGCAGCAGGGCTAATTTGTGCCTGGACTCGGGGATCTCCTCCACGGGTGTTGGCAGAGCCGGTTCTTCCTCCTTCACCATCTCTCAGCCTCGTGCCACAGAGCAGGAGACGTACTTTTCTCCACCGAGGAGCTCAGTGACGTACCTAGAGGCAGACAGAAGCAGAGCCTTGGTTAACGACCCGCTGGTCCGCGTGGCTTTTACGCAGAGCATACCTGCAAGGCTCCAACACTGCTTCCAGCCTGGACAGTCTCTCGTAGTCGGCGCTCGTCGGGAGGGTCAGGCAGTGATTCTGTTGAGACGGTGTTGCCTGGAGTGCTTCCCTGTTACGGAGCATTCGCCTTATCATCTCTAGCGTCAAGTTCCACCGCGTTGCAACGTCTTGCACGAGGGACTCCTGGTCCTGCCCGAGCGAGGCTTGCTGGAGGTTCAGCTCATCCGAGTTGGCCGGACTGTGCCTGTAATGTCCAACCACTTTACGGACTCTAGTCAGTGCAGCCTCGAATCCACCTTCCCGGAGGGAGATGACGACAGCCCTCTGCACGACGTGCGCAACGCAGGGGATGTGCTCGAAGGGCAGTAGCGGCCACCATACCGCGGCCACCATACTCGGGGCGCTGTCCGTGCCAATGATGCTGACTTTGTCAACGATCCCCCAGTCTTTGGCCACGTCTATGAACTGTTTGGCGCACGCTTCGGCAAAGTGGCGCTCCTCCGTCTTCATCACGCCTAATGAACAGACAATCGGTGTGGTTGTCGAAAATGGTTGATGTCAATTTGAAAAAAAAAAAATTTAAAAAACACTAAACCTGACCCACCTAATGTGAAGGAGTGAAGTTCCCAGCCGGAGTCGATCAGGTGGGCAGTCACGCCCAGGTAGTCGTTACTTATGGAGGTCCAGTGGTCGCTGGAAAGCGCTACCCAACGTACCCCCGCAAGCGTCGTGGCTTTGCTGACTCTCTCGGCGGCATGCTGGGCGTGAATTCTCCTCATGATGGTCCGCCTGGCTGGTGGCCTGTAAGTGGGGTCGCCCGTGGCTACCTGGACAAGACGCTGGAGGCAGCCGTCTTCCACCACGCTTATGGGCCGGCAGCTGGTGGATATCCACCGGGCCAAAAGGTTCGTTAGCCGGGCAGAAAGCGCTGCACTGACCGGCCTCGCTTGAGTGCACTCGGGGATTGTTCTCTGATGCCGGCGCCGACCGCTCTCCGCACTAGTGCTTTGCCTCTCCTCGTCCGCTGGCGCAGTCGGGTGCTTGGCCTTCAGGTGGTATTTCAGACTGGTAGAGCTCCGGCAGTAAGCGAACTCCGAATCGCACAGAGTGGTAATTACCTTTCGCTCGTCAACGGTTCCGTCTGGAAGCAGCTTAAAGTTGAATTTTCCGTGGAGCAAAGAAGATTTTTTTCGACGCCACCGCCATCCTGAATTGCACAGAATGAAAATGACTTTTCGCTTGTCGATGGTTCCGTCTGGAAGCACCTTTAAGTTGAATTTTCCGTGGAGCAAAGAGTGGAGGGTCGTTTCTCCGTCCGACTGCAGTGTAGCTCGGCGTGGCGTGCTGATTTGCCTCGGCAAGTGATGGTCATGAGCTCGGGTCATTCACCGGAGTGGACTCCTCTGACGTAACAGGCAGGAAAAGGGCCAGGCTTGCTCAAGGATTCGGCTACGACTTGGATGAACGGTGCCTGCATCGAGGGTAGATTACTGGGGGGATATTTTTTTTTTTATCATG
>CM051497.1:20768041-20792964 GCA_028031935.1 Paedocypris micromegethes | reverse complement strand
TATATATATATATATATATATATATATATATATATATATATATTAGTAAGTAAAATCTAGCTAGTAGCAAAATAAGATACCAGTACTTAAGTTTACTGAGCAGATAATTCTCATCCATTCATTCATGCGTTTTTGGAACCACCTTTCCATTTCTGGGTCACAGGGAATGTGAGGCAATCCCAGCAACTCCAGACCAGAAGGTGATACACTTTGGAATTTGGTAGAAGACTGTAAAATGTCTGCCTAAAAACGAAAACACTGGAAGAGAAGTGTCTTGTAAAATAATGAACTGGTAATGGATAAAATTAACTAGTGAAATGTACAGTAAAAAAGTTATTACTGTTAATGAAACGTTAACAAGTGATAAAAACCTCAGCACTGTGAATGTTTATAACAAGTGTCATATACTGACATGAAAAAAAATGTGTAAATTGTAAACTGTAGCATTAATCTGGATCGAAATTTGCATTGTGAAGTGTTGTTTACTGTTACCCACTGTCAACAAGAAACAACAAAAACATTGCAAATTGTCATGAAATGTAAAATCTAATTATATTCTGAATTCAAGTCAGCACATTTTGGTAGTTTTAGCAAAGTCCTGTAAATAATGACGGTCAATTCTAAAACATGTTAAACTGTTAAATATGCTAATTATGAATACAATTAAACATAGTTATAATTATAGTCATAATCTTCGTCTGTGGTGGATTTGACTGCTTGATTTTTCTAAATAAATTTAAATAGCAAAGGAATTTCTTATTTAAATGAAACCATGACATGTACATCAACATATTTTTTGGACAACGCATTTTTTTCTCGAGTTTTGACATGCCTCCCCAACCCCCCACCACGTCACTATCCCTCAACATGGAAGTCCTTGACATATATTCTCCCACACACTCACCCTTATGTCCCTTACAGACCCCTAGGTTGGTGTTGTTTTCAGAGTGTTGGACTGATGCCCCTCCTGCAAGCTCTCTTTGACCTTCACAACTAGTCTTCAGCCACCATCACTGTCTCACATCAAGCCCACCCACCCCAGGCTTGCCTACGTGCACATGTCCTGATCGGATCTCTTCCACAAGTTCTTTTCTCATCTATGTGACAAAATAATAAGCTGCAAAGATTGACATGGAACACTGGATGCAGGACATCTAGTTTCATTTTTCAATCAATATAAACTTTTCATGTTCAACAAGTCAACAGTCCAGGAGTTTCCAAACTTAAATTTCATGAGATTTGATAGTTTGATCAATCTATATTTTACATCTCTTTAATTCACTTAAAAGATTGTTACTACACTGATTACTACAGTTTTCTGTTATACGTTATTTAGATTTAGCAGCAGCAACAATCTTGAATTGAAAGCATGAATTGTATTATGAGTTGTAGTTAAAGTGCATCATTTGAAGCGTTTATTTTGCATGAGTTGAAAAAATGTGCGTTATTTACACGAGTACAATCTCTATGTAAAATGTTGTTAAACATAATAAGTAAACACCGCTGCTACCAGAAACGTGTGTTTAAATTGGATGCAGTTTTTTATAAGAATATTTGGAGGTCTGTCCCTGAAGGGGCTTAAGCGCCATTGTTTTTGTATGGAGCTATTGGAATTTCAATAAATATAAATTGAAAGAAAAACATTGACTTTAAAATCTTGTTTTTTTTTTTATTAATTTTTAAAATAAAATATATTAACTATTCTATTCTATTCTGTTCTATTTTTATTTAAATTATATTTAATTGTAGGTTAAATATATACAGTATCGATACCTTAGGGGGGAAAAAAGTTCTATCTAGAAACTAAATTTGCTCTGTCTTTGGACCCAAACTTTCTTGTTCTCCTTTTTGTGTTGTCATGCCCTGCCATCAGTCTTCATGTACGGGACTTATAGGAGGCTAATATTCAGGGTCTAGTTGCCCCAAAAAAAGCCTACGCGCAAATTGTTCATGCAGCAAATTCATTATTCTCTGATGTTTGCTGACAATGAATTTTAAGCGGCCTTTGCATGCCTTCCTGCACAGAACAGACTTGGCTGTGTGTGTGTGTGTGTGTGTGTGTGTCTGGCCTTTACCTCACAGGCTTGTGCACTCTTGGTCACTGTTACAAATCTAACATGAGTCATTTTGGCAGTGGGCCAGATATCCAAACACACAAAGGTCATGTTCTAATGCTTCTTTTTTTATACTCGATCAGTTTTTCTGCAGGTACATGTAAGGCATGAAAACCCGCATATGTCTCTCTTCCATGGTTTCCATGCACTCTTCAACACGCCGCACTGTTCCTTTTCAATAACTTTTTCATTAGCCGTGACCTTTGTGTTACTGTGAAATTTCCTAATCTGAGAAAACACACTAGAATCATTCCATCAATGCATTATTTTTATTCATTGTCGTTTGGAGTTTGAAAACAAACACGTGGCATGCGGAACATAAACAATCCCAGCCATCTCAGGAAGTCGGGCAGCTTTTCTCAGAGTATCATGAACTACAGCGTAATCCCTCTTCTTGGAGCCAGGGTAGCGTTAAACTAACTGGAATGAGCGTGGCGTACTGGCCAAATGGAGGGAAACAACCATTCACAATGTCCCTAAACTCCCTGTCTTGTAAACTGCAGGATTAAAGCACATGAAATCTCTTTACTTATAGACACCAAAACACGGCAGTGCCAGCAATCATCCCTTGCCCTCAGCTGCAGGCTTCTGAACGTCGACTGTGACAACATAAATCTCAATGAAGCCGCCCTGAAATCCATTCTACAGTTTAGACCTACTTGGAGATTTAGATTTTTTTTTTTTTTTTGAGTATGTGAAATATGTGACCAGCCTTAGACTTTTTAAAAAGTTTTAACTAAAGACACTGTAGTGAGGCCTAGGTATATCCGTTCTTTGAGATTTCTGCACACCAAGATTTTGAGATTCCAGCCTGAAGGAAAACGATGGAACGTTTATAGCTTGTCAAAACTCTAGTATTGACAGTTTACCATCTGATCGGGTCCAAATAGTTTGACTATTCATCAGCCAGTCAAATAATTTTAGGGCAGATCCCATGAGGCCATAAGCCGAAAGCTGATATTTTGTGTCGCCGTTGGATACAACGTGCAAATACGATTGTGCTTATTAGCCTAGCTGACTTCTTTACAATAGGAAGTCCAACATTTCAGGCGTTGAACCTCTAACCTCCCTATCTTGTTGTGTTTCTTGGTTGTTTTGTTTTAGATATGCCACGCAATATCTTGATTCTGTGGTGATCTGTCGAGATCAGCTCTGTGGTAAATGTGGAGATTTATAGTTATGATCTGCACTTCATGTTGGTCAATCTAAATGCATATATTTATAATTGCCAGAAAATATTTTTACTTTGGTGGAATAGATCTACATTTATGATTTGCAAAACAGAAAATGGTAAGAATAGGACACTTCACTCCTGAAAATAATGAAAGGCTCAGACCTGCATTTTTTGCTAGCAGCTATATTTAAGTCCTTGATATCCCCACAGGGCTACAACCTGAAATCAGCATACAATAATACTCTTTCAATAGCTATACACGGGCAATGTAATATGACATAATGGAGCATAACTTGAATCTACAGCACTGTAGAGAGGAATGTAAATGTGGAGCATGATATTCTGTAGCCCAAAGGGGTTAGCACCGTGCTAGTAGTTGTAACCAGCCTAATAGCGGAAAGTGAACTCATTAGCGGGCCGTCACCACGAGAGAGTCTATTACGAGGATGAGTGGAGTGTTGAAGTGCGGCTTCATTTCTATTCAGCACATGACCTGATGCGTAAGGCTGGTGGGCTACTTTCCTTGAGCATGGTCAAGCATGGCCGATGGAAGAAATTTCCTCATACCACTCAAGAGTTTATCAGTTGTAGGAGTTATTTTTTTCATTGTTTTTCCCCCTTGGTTTCTTATCCATTTTTCTTTTTTTTTATTTCCTTGCTCTATAACCATTTCTGGGTTAGAGGAGTCTGTGGACATCTCAGCAGCTTTAGACAGGGTCACATCTGGATTTGGATATACATTTACATTAACGTTTGCTTTTTTTGACAAAGCATGACTTTTTGGTATGGTGCACATTTACTCTTTTAAATCACTGGGAGAAGGAAAATTGTGTTCCAATTTAGAATTACAAAATTCTAAATTGGAATTTGGAGGTGGTCATTGCTGTAGAGACCAACTGTAATTTGTAATAAAATTGTAAGACGCAGTTAACATTAACAGACATACTACGTTTCGCGTTAATGTGGATATATAAATCATTTTTTTTTTATAATTGCACACGTTTGCATATAGTTCTAGCCACTAAATATACATTGAATGTCATGAACACAGAAATTCAAGGACTTAAATGAAGCTGCAAGCAGTAATCACAGGTTTTCAGCCTTTTATTAAATTGATAATCAAGAACATAGTGTTCTATTTTTAGCATTTTATGTTTTTAAATACATTTTATAAAATTAATTTGTGAGTGGGGATTAATGCTGACATTATCTTAAAAAGCTAAAAAAAAGTAAAGTATTATCAGAGATATACAAATACCATTTTGTGATTGCGGATCTATCCGTATCTAAAACAAAAGCAAAAATAATTTTTAGTAATTGAACAAATGTTATACATGTACTTAATCATCTATTCAAAAGTTGAGAAGACAAACTTGTAATTTTCAAGTAGCAATTTCTTTTTCTCCATTAACCTTCCCAACAATTCTGTCATACGATGTTTTAGGCCGAGTAGATTTTGATTTTTATCATTTTCATGCTGTTCCTGTTGTTTCTTTTTGAATTTGCACCAGTCCTTGACAACCTTATTATGATTAACATATAGAGTGCGGCCCTCGAGTGCAGGGTCCCTCTCTAAAGCCACACAAAGCTTTAATCCACCAGCAGTTCCCCAGTCAGAGCCCATTACACTACTGTACGGAGCACCACGGGTAACCTCATCATGGTGGCAGCTGTACTAACCCCATTAAAGAAAGCTTTCTAATTAGTCCACATTGCACTGAATGCTGTCTTCAGGCATGTACTTACTACGGGTGTGACAAGCTTCAGATGATAGTCGAGTGGACTTCACAAATACAGAGGATTATCAGGCTGGCTAATGCAGAACAATTAATCTTCTAGACAAAAAGCTTTGCATTCAAATAAAAAGTGATGTCGTTGATGACATCTTAAAAACCAACAAAACAAGTATTTGATTTTAGAAAAGATCACAGCGTGGTGTCAAACTTCTGTTGGACTTTTGTTGGAGTTACATGGATGGTTACCTTCTAGAAGCTTAGTCAGTTGAGCTGATGTTTAGAACAAAAAAGGTTCAAAAGCATGCTTTGGTCTTGAGCTTTTATGAAAGTGTAAGTGCAACAATTGAACATCCAGTCGTTTAAACCTAATATTGAACCTTCCCCACGAGTGTAAACCTAAACTTTTTTGTTTGGTACGTTTGAATCACACTAGTGTTTGTTTTACTCAAATAGTACTCTAGTCTGCACTAAAACGGATGAAACAAGTGCATCGAGATGCGATCCACTGGAAAAGATGCAGCAAATTGGACTGATCCATATTCAGTAGTCAAACTCATGCATGTCTCCTTCTGGAGTGACTTGTGGTAGGCCTTTGCTCTTTGTAGTGTTTCATTGTTATATTGCTTACGAACAATCTGTTTTTGGTTTGTCTATGGATCATGGTCATGGATGTGATCAGTCTTCAAAGTCATCTCTCTGTTCTCAAGAGCCTCATTCCATCCAAGTTGTAGATGTTCCAGATGTTTTTGGAAAAGCATCAATGGAACAGAGTGAGAGACGTTGATGTTATAACTGGCTGCATGTTGGGCCGATTCAACAGGTTTGGACCAGAGCCACCAGTTTGGTGTGACTGTAACTAAAACGCTACAATGTATCTTTTTTACACTTGTGTGACTCAATGAACAGAAACGCAGGTGTGAAAGCTCACTAAAGGTCCCAGAACAACTCTGGTACATTTCGCTCGAGGAGTAAAAAAAGAAAAAAGAAATGACCTCAAGCTAAACCAAATTTAGAAATCACTGAATCCTTTGGGTAAACAGACTTGTTGGAGTTGCATGGATGGTTACCTTCCTGAAGCTTAGTCCGTTGAGCTGGAACACCAAAGGTTCAATTGTCCTACAAAGAATGATTTTATTTCCATTGTTAATGTCAAGTTGGACAGTTCGGGCCTGGTGGTCAATGAGACTTGGAACCCAAAAGTTGCAGGTTCAAGTCCTGGGCCCAAAGTGTCCTAGAGCAAGATCCTGAAGCCCACTTGGCCACAGGCTGTTTTCTACAGTAGCTGTACAGAAATGGTACCCACAACATCAGAACATGCAAAATGTGGATCCGTGAGGGTTGCAGTTTCATGCTATTTCACAAATTTCGGTATTCCAGGTTTCATGTCCTTGTCTTTGATGGTTTGTGTAATGAGCATGTTTTTACCCCCTTAAATGTGGACGATTGAATGAATGTGCTTGGTTGCATCCTTCTCACACCAGTTTCTGACCACGTGTTGATGTCTAGACTTAAAGGCATTGTCAATCATCACTAATCAGTTTGATCAAATGAAGTGGTCTTCCCTGAGATGATTTGTATTGGGAAACTTCATTGTTCTCTTAGCATTTACTTATAGTGGTTCACAGACACACTCATACAGTTAGCACTTGGATGGAACATGAATGGCAGACAACTGCTTAGCAACTGGAAGGAAGCAACTCTACCCAATACAAGAAGATTGGAACAAGAAGAAATTGTCTTGTGTGTTTATTTGGCTAAATTAGACTACATTTGCTGAAGAACTGAGACTGTGTGTCCCTTTGGATCCTGCACAAACCTATGTAGACCACGTTTTTTGGTACTTAGTATTTCATGTGTAGACACTTGCAGGCTTCAATAAGAGTTGAGAAATTGGTCTTTTTTTTTTTTACAAATTAATTTATACAAGTTCAGCATAATTGTGCAGTGCCGTGTGCTGGCTCCGTTTGCTGCTTTTCTTTGAGCTCCTTAATCTTTGCACATCATAATCAGCGGCTTTTTATCACCGAAGAACAAATTAGACAAGGCAATGTATCATGCTTGATAGCCAGGCGTTCACCTTCGGAAGTCCTTGAATTTCTATGTTTTTAAAGCATTAATCCCCACTGAAGTTACACTTTTCCAACTCTTTTTCCTACTCATACTCAACTTGTCATAGTGCTCGAACTAAATTCTACGTCAATAGCCATGGCAATTGATTTTCGAAGGTCAGTCTAGCGGTTTTGTCCGTGTATAGTACATTTGCATGAAATGTGAAGTCAAAATTTTGGATCCAATCACCTAAAGGCAGAACTCCCACTTGTTATTTCTGAAATATTTTTCTTGACCACAGAGCCATAATGCTTGACCCTTTCCGACCTTCCACCTCTGAGAGAAAAGTTTCTAAAATGTCAAAAAATATCGAAAGGTCATGTTCCTTCACCTCTGTCTCTTTTCACCTACCTGTTTTTGTAGAACTCTTGATTTGTGTGGGTTCCAGCTTGATCGTGACCCTCTCTTCGATTAAAAGCCCCTAGTCCAAGGCTGTTTGCCAGTGAACCTTTACCGTTCCAATTTTTGTGAAACATACAGGTCAGTTTAGGCTCAAAGATCATCGGTTGGACCAAAACTGTCCCAACTGAGCTAACAAGACCAGGTGTGAACACGACTATCAGACCTCATGTCTGAAACGTCCTCAATCTTTGAACCTCACCTGAGGTGGGAGTCCACACAGTGACCCCATTTTCTTCAAGCTTCGTTTCAGTCCAACTGTCTATTGGAAATGTGAAGAGGTGTTGATTGAATATGAGCTTTGGTTGAGCGGAGGGTCCAGACCCTGCGGATGAAGGCTAACTGTGTCTTTCAACTGGTTTCCTCACCTCTGTTCTTCACCTCCACTAGTGCAGCTAGAAACCATGTGTTTGATTTGTCATTTTGTGTTTTATTCGTTGTTACAAATATTTTATATTTACAAATATGATCTGTTTGAACAATGCTTAAAAGTGTTCATTTGTTGGTTAATCTTTTGTTTTTATTACTATTGATGCATTTCATTTTTCATTTTTTTTAATTGTAGGGAGGGAATTAAAAATGTAGACAGAATTATAGCTGAGCCATTGTGCTTACATTGTAATTGCGTATTTAGAAGTTCATCCTTAATTTTGGGCATTTCTGAACTTCCAATGAAATCTTTTGGATTCTGAAATGACCTTACATCTAAAAAGTTACAAGTTGCTTGCAGACAAATGTCTTTTGTACTTTTGCGGAGGTCTTCTCCAGACTAACAAATACATTCCTCCCAGATTGGCAAATGGAAATCTTCCAGGATGCTTGTGCCGCTGCAGGTCATAATTACCGATTAAAGCTTTGCATTGGTAGATAAATGCTCCATAGAATCGAGGAGCAAATCTGCTGTCGAATTCAACAACAAAAGATCTAATTAACAAGGTAATTGGCCAGAGATGCCAAGATTCTTCTCAGCTTTTCAATGGGCATTTTTTGGCCCAGTCAATTGCAATCCTTGGTTAATCTTAAAAATGAACTTGACCTTTTTTTAGGCCTTTTAAATCTATCTATGAATTAGATAGACAAACATATGGTAGATACTATGTATGTATCTGTATGTATACTGTTTTACATATCTGGATACACACACACACACACACACACACACATCTCTGTTTGACCTTAACTCTTGTTATATAATATTGTTCCCAGAGCATAATCTCCTCATTTTATGTCTTTATTATCTACACTTGAGCTACTATGAAGTCATTTAGTTTTTACCAGATCAAATTTCTCTTCCTGTCTCAATATAAAGATCTTATCTTACTCACATTCCCAATTACAATAGTTTGGATTAAACCCATTCAGCAACAGCTAGTCACCCTGAAAACAAGGCTGTTTACAAATAAAGTCGTGGATTATGTTACAAGCCTGCGCGTATTAAAATATATTTAAACTGTTTAATGTACTGACAAAAAGTAGATCTATTTTACTAAATCCGTTTGTAATTAATTGAATATACACGTTTAATTATCGATTTCAATTCAAATTTGTATTGTTTCTTTTTGTTTATTGTCCTTTCTTTTTACCTTATTTACCACTTTCACAGAGAGTAACGTTCCACTTTTACACAATATTTTTTGTGCCTTAAAAGATTCATGGTTTAAAAAATTTTTTTTTTTTAATTAAGCTATCGGTAATATTACTAACTATAGATTGTTTAAACGGCTTAATCTATTTCCAGCTAATGGGAGCCGCTCCCAATCTTTGTCTAGTTCTGATCTCTTCCATGCGTGTTTGCTTCAGTAAAGTTAACTTCAGACTTCCATGCAACGCTAGAATCTGCGAAACATGCGCAGATCATGACATGATTAACGAATTAATTATTTTCCTATTTTTCTTAGTAGGTGGCTACTGTCCATTCATGTACTTCCATCCTGTAGAAAAACACTAGACTCTTGACTGCAAACAGGATTTTAAACTGTTAGGTTTAAAAAACGTTAGTGGTCACTAGAGAGCTAACCGTTAACTGTGAGGATTTTGAAACGTTAGTGGTCACTAGAGAGCAGAGAGAGAGTCATTCCAAACTAAAAAATGTAGAAATTAAATGTCATCGTTGGAGTTTTGAATTTTTTTTTTCTTTTATTTGTTTTTTTTTTTTTATTTATATTTTTTTTATTTAGGTCAACGCATCTGTATACTGAGAATTGTTAAATTATTAAATCTATTAAATTATTTATTGTTCATTAATTGAGATGAACAGCAGTAAGCACGCCATAGATATTTCAAATCTAATTGTTCGTTTGTCTTTTTTTACACACATGTCTGAGAATAAAGTTGCTAAGAAAGCACATGTTTTTTTACGCTTGAATGACACTTGATGGAATCGAAGTACGCTATTATCTGCAACTGGCAGGTCGGGCTCTTTCGATCAGTCACTGATGTTAAAACCCTGTTACCTGCGATTTTTACAGCTCTGCATTTACCTTTTGTGAGAGCGATTCCTCTGGCTTTGTGCTGTTTGCCGCCGCAAGCCGTCTGCATTCACTGAAACCACCGTTACGCAACTCGATTTCTTTTCACATTCATATCTTTTTCCTGAGCTCTTTATTAGGGGCTGAGGTTCTCTGGTTTAATTATCAGGCCGATGCCAGCTGCGTTCGGCTGCCGTTGTCTTGTATAAAGACCGCTCGGCGGAGCCGACTATGAATCAATGGCTAATAAAAATGTTTGCTAAGTCTGCCTCTAACACTGAGGCTGTGCTTACGCTGGTCGCCTTAAGGGATTCTGCTTTTGCAGAATGTCAAAGGCATAAATAGAGGAAAGGTGGAACTTCGTCTTATATGCTCAAAGCTGTGAGTTCAAGCTGACAGGAGAAAAAACCTACTTATGCAAATACAGAAACATAGTCGCGTGCTTTTCTTCAGAAGGTGAGAGGCCCTTCAACGATTTTTTTCAAATCAAGAATGAACGGAAAAATGGGCTGTTTTGAAGACACGTTCTTAGTTCTTTCATGGCCATTCTTTAAAATTTATATTTTAATTATTTCATCAATTGAAGTGTTTCTTAATTTTAATAGTTCATTTCTGTGAGTGCAAATCAGCATTTTGCTTGAACTTGCTTGAACCAAAAATCTGACACCGTTTAATTCACAATTCTTTATTATATATTTTTTTAATTCTTGTATATAAATGTGTTGTGTTGGTGTCTTAGCTTGTGTGTGTGTGTGTGTGTGTGTGTGTGTGTGTGTGTGTGTACACATTGTAGAAATAAAATACATACAAACGCACATGTATATTTATTTTTTATTTTCTGTCCATCAGCTGACTCGGTGAGTGAGCAGAAAGTGGGACTCGAGGGTTGAGACTCCCTCAAGTGTTTCACCAACCATTTATTTTCAAAGACATTTCTCCCACATTGGCCTGATCATGGCCTCAGTAAGCTAACCTACTTCCTCTGGAGCTATTACGTGCCCTTCAACAGAGTCAAGAAGGTGGCCTTTCAATACTGCAAATTAATCTATTTGCTTAGCCAAACCACATCAGGCTCATTTTTTTACATTTACAGAACTGCTTAATTTGTGTTTTCCAGCAAAGTGTAAAAAGGTAGATTGGCTTGAAAACGCTCAGCTTGACAAATCTTTTTGGGAATTCGTTCCGTGAATGATAAAACATTGTAGCGTCAGCACTGTCTCTTTTCCATGATAATTAAACGGTATGGATTCAAAGATTAAGTAGATTACATTGATGGCAGATTGACTTCTGTTTCCCGCTGGTATTTTTGTACGTTTAGTATGTATTGGTGTTGAGAGTCTATGTTTCGAATGATCATTCACAGTTCTTTTTTATTATAATTTTTTTTTTGTTACGAGTCCCAAAGCACATTTCTTTTCTCAGCACTTTGCATTTGAAATAATTTGACTGGAGTCATTGATTTACATCAATCCTCACAGGGCTCTTCATGTCTGGCCAGGGGCTGATATTAAAGCCATGTTTCCCCTCGGCTTCAGCGTCGAGACCCTCTAATGTTTACTGACACCAGTTCTGGAGTGGTAATGATCGCGTTTGGTGCTCTTCACCTTATTTGTCTCAATGACTCCAATCAATAATGTAGACAGAGAAGCCCTTCATGGCCTGTTTCCTTTCTTGATTTGCTTGAATGATTTGCGTAACTTCTCAAGAACTGTTTTTTCTCACTGTCATTTTTACTCTGTCCCTCTTGGGCTTAACTAAATTTTTTTCCTCCCGTTTGCTGATAATCAGCTCTGATTAGAGATGATTCTGTAGAAAAGGCCTTTGTGATTTATACAACTGCACATACCTACATGAAGTAACAATAACTTAAAAGCAAACCAAACAGAGTCAATAAAAACATAGGACGGAAACAATTTGATTCGTTAATACATCTGGAGTTTAAAAAATACATTTAGAGTTATTTTTAGAGTTTAGTAAAGGCATACTTTGTAATGTTAAAGTCAATGGTGTTCTTTTAGCTTTCAGTTTGACTGGCAGATCAGGGTTTTATTGCTTCAAATTTGTTATATTAATATTATACAGCTTGTATTGTGATTGGAACTTGTAAAATATTCTGCCAAGATAAATCTTTGTTCACATAAGTTTTGGTTAGCATTTAGCATCTTAGCTCTTCTATCTGCATTGACCTCATAAGTATTGGTTTGCATTTAGCACCTTAGCTCATCGGCCAAGAAAAAATTGCATTAACCTCACAAGTTGTGGTGTGCATTTAGCCCTCCTGCCAAAATAAAACACCTCACATGGTTTTGTTAACAATTAGCGCACTAGCTCTTCTGTCAAAATAAAACCACTTGCCTCACAAACCGACATGTAAATTATAAATGTCCAAAAGTTCTTATCTTTAATAACACGAGCTGAAGTCCCTAAAGCCCACCCACACTGCACTTCCGAAAGCGCGGTTTGTTCTCCCAGAAGAATTATTTTCCCCACTATTTAAACATTTTACTCAACAGTCAAGTTCTTTTCATTTCCTGATTAGTCGGGGTGTGAGAAATGTGCTTTGCCGAATCCACTGCATCATTTTACGACTGTCATTCTCATTAACCATAATTACATCTGAAGATGTGATGAGCATGTCAGAGATAATTACGATTATTTGGTGGGGGAAAGAAAGAAAAGGAAACTAGCAAAAATCCAGACGCTCCTCTACACTCCCTGCCTAAACTTGCGGCATTATTTGTTCACAACCAGAAATTAAGAGCACGTACACTTAACGTTAAACATATTCACACTCTAGTTGAAGGAAATAATCGGATCAGATATTTCATGCATTGTATGAAAAGCAGCATGCATAATTGGCTGGCTTTTTGACGGCTGCGTTCACAGTGTGGCATTCAGTGATTAGCGGAGGGTGAGACATTCATTATGAATTTCTTTCAGGGGTAAAACAGGGCATTTCTAGGACATTCTGTGGGCCGTCTGAAAATCCCCCTCTCCTCATCAAACCCTCCCTCTTCCATTTCCTGTTAATGAGGTTTATTAAATTACAAATGTTCCTCACTCGTTTTTACAAAAGATTAAATTGGCAGAGCTCTATAGGGAATATGTTTTTTATAATTCAAGTGCAATTAGCAAAAGTAAGGCAGCAATCTGAAGAGCCCGGCCACGTCATGTTAGCGTAGCCTAATTCGCATAATGTCGGTTCCGACTAATACCTTTAATCTATCAGTGCCAAAATCTGAATCAAAATATTACAGAGACCCCTGTGAGTTCATAAACCGCAAGAAATGTGTAATTGTTGCTACGTTTTTTTAAACAATCATTCAGGGACACATGCTTTTCTGTACACATTGAGAAGATATTGTCGCAGTAAGTTCATGATATTTTTGGCTCATTTTTGGGAGTGGAAACATGGAAATCTGTGCAGTCAAACCATTCTTTTGGCATTTTGCCCTTCACAACTTCAGTAAAAAGTGAGTGAGTTTGTCCTCAAGTGTTAAGCACTTAACACTTGAGGACAAGTGTACCTGCGGCCATATTGAAATTGTGCTCTCCATTTAACCATCCTTGGAATTTCATGCATACAGTGACGTGAGCACACACAATCTCGGAGCAGTAAGCCTTAAGGCCGTGGTAGACGTGGTTAGCAATTGGGTGTCAGTGTCTTTCTCAACAACACTCCCACCAGACCGGTATTTGAACCAGCAAAGCTACCACTGAACCACACCTGCCAGAAAATGATGTTCCTGTTTATTTTGTTCCTGTCCATTTATGTCCCCCGTTCATTATTTTTCATTGAACAGGACAAATAAATGCAGAGCTTACATTGTATTCCTCTTGCTATCTGTTGCTGTCTTATGTCTCTTTTTTTTCTTTCTTTGCCACTCCCTCCTGTTTCTCTTTCTGTCCTTCTCTTTCTCACTCTCTCTTTCTGTCTGTATCTCTCTTTTATGTTTTTTCTATTGTTCATCTTCTTGCTCTCTCTCTCTTTCTCTTCTCTCTCTCACACACACACACACACACACGCTCTCACAGAGTAAAACACACATTGCTCAGTCATAGCTCCCAGCGTTGTATCTAACCATGACAGATCGGGCTCTAAGTCCTATTGACTGGAGGAGGGCAGAAAGTATGAGTGCAGGAGAAAAAGGAAAGGACTGATGGAAAGAAGGATGACAGGCGGTCCGGTTCTGCACCTGACAAGTCACACCTCATTAGCAGGTTTAGAGGTAGAGAGGCTTGTGGGAAAACAGGTATAGAAGGTTCCAGTCCGTCTGCTGAAAGTACACACGCACACACACACACACACACACACACACACACACACACGGGTGGACACTTGCTGATGGGTTGAATTATGCTGACAGGCTCCAGTCAAAGGAAGGAGGCTGTGTCGCATGCAGAGAGAATGAAACATGTCTTCACGTCAAGTTCCTCGTGTTTTAAATGGATGGCCCTGCTATCTTGCCATCAGTGACTTATCTTCTCAGAAATTCTGTATGTGTGTATGTGTGTGTGTGTGTGGGGGGGTGAATAGGGGCAACTCAAAGAACTTCAAAAAGTAAATCACCATCATTTGTTACAATTTAAAAGACCAATTTGACGGGGTGGAATTACTTTGCAATGTGGTAATTTGCAAATGTCATAAAATACAGGTATGGATCATAAAACGGGCTGGGAAACAAATCATCCTCAAAATGCGCATCAAAAATTAGTATGTTCATTTAACAATTTTGAGCTCTTTTTTACCTGTCCATTTTAAATACCTCTCACAGTTTAGAGATTGTCATTTAAGATTTTTAATCATCACTTTACAGAACACCTTTCTTGGAACTGAAATTGTTGCATGTTTTTAGAATGCTTTTAATTTAAAATTTAATTAAAATGCTGTCTTATAAATCAATTATATTTTGAAATGATGAGAACTACGGTCTGGGAGTGGTGAAATAAAACATTTAATCAGGTTGTAACTTATTTACAGTTTAGTTAGACATTTAGTGAAATCTCTCTCTCTCTCTCTCTCTCTCTCTCTCTCTGTTTTTCTCTTTTTTTATTAAAAGGACATGTGTATAAGTATGAATTGGCCGTGTGTGTGTGCACCATACTTAATTTTTTCGTTTTTTTTTTGATGTTTGCCCGTATGTTTATCATCCATTTATGCTAGACAGATTAAAACTAGAGCAACATTTACAGACAACTCGTAGACTTGTTTCTAACAAAAAAACGTGACTGTCGGATCCATGCGAAGAAAGGAGAGGTGAGGACGAAAAGCGGAGAGAAAAAAAGCTCTCTAAATCATGACTGTAATTCTGCTGGAGTGCATTGAGGATTTTCTTCTTTCCTCTGACAAAATCCCACCATTTCAAGAGATTAACCTCGGCATGCGATAAATGTTAAACTTCTTTTCCCCTCCAATTTCCTTGCAGCGGACTCCAGAAGTCACAGCGCATGTAAGATAAAAATGATCACCTAATTCACTCATGCACAAAATGCGTTTCTGTGGAGCTCGGTGGAGAACTCGCACTTTGGACTCTTTCACAGCACTGCAAGCGCCGACTTCTTGGGCTCAATGGCTGATATATATTACCGTTTGTGGAGTGCATGCATAATTTGTTTCCTGTTAAAAGTTTGTGGATTTAAATAGTTTAATGACGAGATTTTAGCATAAAGTGTGCCTGAAGTCAAGTATATATGTTTTTATTTTTGCACTGTAAACATTTGAGGCAATGAGTGCAGCTGCTAAGCTTTTTGGAATTTGCTCTTGCTTATAGTTTGGTTCATCTAAAAAGAGATTTTTGTTTAGTTGTTCAGTTTTTTTTTAACACTTGCCAATTTACAATACAGTATTATTATAATATTAAAAAAATAAAAACGAAAACAAACCTATAGTGTTAATAACAACTTGACTGTCGGACATTGTTATACAGAATTACACTCCACCAGTTTCTTTTTGTCTGTATCTTTCTTTTATAAATTTCTATCTTACTGTTTTTCACCCCCCCCCCTCTCTTGCCTGTAAATAAAAACAAAGCAACTGAATATGAATCATCTGAGCTGCATATAAATTATACAAAAAGCATCCTTGTGTTATGTAAGACAATTACATGTACACCCAGACTTAAATTTTGTAATTGACCAAGTATTTTTGTAGAAGTGGAAGTTGCAACAGGTTTCTGAAATGAAGTTGAATGTGGACAGATGGATCACAGCATGAGTGGAAAATTAGTTGCGCATTCATGAAGATACACAAACTAGAAAAAAGGATGAAAGAAATAATGAACGAAGTCCCCCATCGCTCGCACACCTCGCAAAAGCCTCTCCCTCTTTGAATTATGGATGTGGACAAACACCGAATGACTAATTAATGTCCATCGATGGCGCAACAAAGATACCCCGCGGCTCCTGTTTACTCTAAATCAGCTTTATTTCATTAACCCCTGTGAAAAAAAAGAAAAATGGGGTTGAACGCAAGGCTTGATTGTCGACGGCTTCTTGTTTTAGGGCTAGCTGCAGCTTCAGTTCTCGCAACAAAGACTGTCTCCAGCGATGAAGTGGTGAATGTGCTCCCAGTCTTGTTTAGGGTAAAATGTATAATGTATATATATTTTTTTCTCCTCACCAACAGCTTTGGCTCCCACTTTAGACGCGACGCTCTCACCTGCTGCAGTCTGCTGATAATATGATGAAGCTGTCTGGAATGGTCGCTGAAAGGAATTCTAACATTAGTGTTTGTGTGCGCATGTGTGGTTGAAATGTCACGGACAATCTGTTGTGCTAATGACCCATATTAGTTAGATGACGTTCATGGGCTTTTTTACGAGTTATAATTAAGAAAACTAGTTTCTTTGAGGTGTGACCTCAGCGGCTTGAGATCTGTTCAATGCTGCTTTGACTTACTGCTTAGTTTTAGAAGCCTGGAGTGAAGTTAAATGTTATAAGCCTGGAGTTTAATAAGCCTGGAGTGAAGTTTTAGACTCTCCCGATACCACACTCCGTTTTGTGGTTACCGGCTAACCATTGTAAAAATAAATGGCTAATATAAATAGTTACAAATTGTGTTTTAATACAATGAATACTCAGAACTATAGCAGTAAATTGTAATTCAAAATTAGTTTGTGCGAAAAAAAGTACGTTTTATATTACAAAAGTTTTTAAACTTTTTATACCAGAGGAAACCAATGCAAACATCAGACCAGAAGGTTCAAATGGGCTGCAACGTTGATTCTCAAACTATTGATTCTGTCTTTTTCAAACACTATAATGAATATTATCATATAGAAAGTCATATAGAAAGTTAGACGTCGCCATAGATGTCTCTTCAAGCAAATCGAAGCAACATGTTCCTAAATTTAAAAGGAAATCTGTCTTGCATCTCCTTGAAGTCTCGACATTTTGGCTGAAGTTTGTCAGACGAGACCATTCACACTCACAGTTCCGACGAGGTGGTTCAGACTTCCAGCTCGTCTCTTGTACAGCTATTCCTGCTTTTTATAGGAGCCGTGATGAACAAGTTGACAGCAGAACGACTGTCTGTGGTTGTCAAGAGCGAGAACATGACTGCAGTTAACATCTTTTAGTACAGACAGCTCGGTGAAATCCTAGTTTCCTGCCTAAACATGCTTCTCAGCCTCATCCTGCTGTCTGCACCTCCTCATTTCCCTAGAATTTACAGAGGTCTGGTGGATACGGAACGCTGGTAGATATGCATACTCTTCCACATAAGCTCTTCTGTTTTATTCATGAGCTTTGTTCATTTACCATTTTTTTTTCTCTTGTAGGTTTAAAAAGATAAACAGTGCAGCAAATCCGTCAGAGCTCTGTTTAACTAAATGACATTTGGCTCCGTTGCCAAACTAATCGTAAAGAAAACAGTGACAGATCAGTGCTTAAGACCACTTTGTCTCACAGTGATTTATTCCTTTTTTTTTTTTTTTTTTTTTTTTTTTCTTTTTTAACCATTTTGAAGTGCTTGAAAAAGACTAGTAGTGGGAAAAGCGTTGAGATACTTGAAGGTTCAGAGACGTCCAAATGCTTCTTAATACAATATTTGAATTGGCATCGTAATGGCTTGTCATTAGTTTGGTTGAGGAGCACTGGTAGAACATCAGTCCGTCTTTATAACTCCGGCCCGGCCTGATGCTGTCACCTTCTACCCATATAAATAGAGCCGCTATAAAGCTTGGGGGCAGAGAAAACATTATTTGTCAAGAGGGAAAAGACTTTCATTTCCAGTTTGTCAAGAGCACAGGTCAGTGATTGTGCGGATGATTTATTACATGCCTGTGCAAGACATGAGCAGAAGTTACTTCTGATGCCAAGGTGCTTTGACAGTCACATTGGCGCTTGTGTTGTTTTTCTTGGGAACGAGGGAACTATTCGATGGAATCGGTATGTTCAGTCGTGGATGTTATACGTCATTTTCACCCCTGTTGTATTTTTGGTTGATTGGTAGGGATTTGGACTTCAGCCCAAGAAGTTGAAGGTTTGAACCCCAATCTGGCACGTTCTGGATCTTAGTACTCTTGGGCAAGACACTGATCCCCACATGTTTCCCTGGCGTGTGTTTAACTTCCCTGGATGGTTAAATGCAGAACTATGGTCCCAATTAGTAATAAATGACAAACTCACTCTCTTACTTTCATGCTGACAAACGAGTACATTGACTATTATGGAGGATTTGACAAATTCTGTTAATTGTCTTTGTTACGTTGAATCGAATGTTGAGTTTCAATTTTGAAGTCTCAAAGCAGCTTTATAACTTTGATTAGATTAATATCTGTGTTTGTAATATCTGATTTAACGTACAACTAGGAAAAACAGTGGGTAGGAAAACAAGATTCACTGAGAGAGAAAAATAAAAAGGGAATGAACTAACTGGCCGTCTCTTTAGCCATTCTAACATACAATAGACTGTATAGTTTTCATTTTGTATTTCAAAGCTTAATATTTTTGTTATACTATTATAAAAGGTGTGACGACAGATTCTTACTTGGGTAAAAACAATGTTACATTGTTTTTTGTGCCAAGCTCAATGTCTCTGAAGGAAGTTACTGAACTAGTTCGTATTTTGTGTGGAATTAAAAGCTTGACATAGGAAGTCCTCCAAGTTGCCGAATCCCATTACAATCCCATATTACTATCAATAAATGGGCAACACTAGCAACAGAACTCCCAAATTAATTTATCAGAAGAATAGTTGCTTTTTTGTTTTTGAAGGTAGGTCATACAGTTTTTTTAATAAAGAAGATGATTGTTATAAGAATAATAAAAATGATATTTAGTGCAATGTTTGCTTTTTATATGTTTTGTAAACATTTTACTTTTTTTGCACAATTTCGTGTATGCTCGTGAATGTTCTCACTTGGGGGAAAAAAAAAAAGCAATACATATGGCGCCTGACATGATTGTAACTAGTAATGAATTATCTATATTCCCAAGTAATGTTGTTTACATTTTTCCCTGTTTTTCCCTGTTCTCTCTTTTTTATGATGGTTTTGATTTGATTTTTGCTGGTTGTCAGACCAATATCAACCTCTGCAGTTGTGATGGGAAGTCCAGCTCTACAATTATCGTTTGCTACAAAGCCCGGTGTGTCGAGACAAAACACGTCAGCCACACATATTTCAAAGTGATTGAAGACGACAAAACGGTGGACCGCTAGTTGTGGAACGAAAATGTCCAGAGGCTCAAAATGTAGCGCTTTTAATGCAAGTAGTTTAATCAAGCACCTAAAATCCCAACACAATGACGAGAACGAAGAGTTAGTTTCTAAACCAACACAACTCACGCTGAGCAAGAGAGATACACATGTTGGTAGTTTATTCAAATATTGTGCACTAAATGGTAAATATGCTTATTAATACCCCTTGTGCTGTCAAAAGCGGCAGTTTTTGGACAACAAAGTGAAAGAAACAACTTGAGTTGCACTGTCACTGTTTATATTTTCTATAATTATTTATTCTGTAATATGTTGCATACATCATCATGTTCATTTGTTCCTAATTCCAAATTAGCTTCTCTTTTAAGTTGTACAACTATAGCTGTTACCTGTACATTAAATCTTGTTTTTTTAAGTACTCTGTATCTGCGAGTACTGAAATACAAGTACTTGTTTTTTTTTTCCAACAAAGTGGTGTCTGTGCATGCCTAATATTTACACTCTTCAATTTGATTATACCGTGTACATCAACAATTTTGTTGTTTATTTTTAATTTTTATATACATTTTTTGTTTTATTAATCAAGATTGACCTGCAACAAACCCGTATTTGTGGCATGAGCAAAGCTACTAGTCAGTGACCAGGTAAAAGAGACTGACCCAGAACTGTACGATCTGCCAACCCTCAGCTGTTTGGACACCGTGTCCGCTGTCAGGAGAAGACTACAGCCATTGAACTGCATTTTCTCGCTGTCATTTAATGAGATCGCTTCCATCATCAAGGTTCACTTGTCATTCACATACACAGATTTAATTAGCCCAACCGCAAACTTCGTGTTCATGTCTGTGCATTTCCCGCATGGCATTTCTGCAGAAAACGACACATTCTTCCAAGTATCTAGTTTTAATTAGTCTGTTAGCGTTATGGAAGCATAAAAGTTCAATGAATGGTAAACAAATGTGCTGCCAATTAGCCATTGTTGACAGGCATCGGAGTTTGACTTTTCTGTTGTCGCTTCATTCGTCTGCGGGTCCGTGGGCTCGGGATCATTGTGCTATTGATATGCTGGTGAACAGCTGAGCTGTGTGCTGGGTCATTCAGGCTGGCAGTGACTGAATGCTGCCCGTTGTTTGGTGTGTTCCTCAAGATCCTGCGCTTTCAGCTGGTGAGGCAGTGGAACTTCTAGATTTGACCACTAGGAGCATGCTTGAGTGTTTCTTTTTCCCATTATAATTTTAGGATATATTACAAAATATATCAGGCGGGCTGTTTAAAGCTTGTAAAAAAATTACGGACTGAAGCGTAAAAATGCATACAAAAATACATAATAACTGTCACGTTTGTGGACTGGTTATGAACTACAAAGGCCAGGATTCTGTCTGTTGGTCTATTCCTGGGTTTGCAAGTTCAAGTTCATGTTCAGAGCATTTGTAATGTGCTTTTCACATTTTTAACGGTTTCAAAGCACACAAAACTGTCCCAAAGCGCACTATAAAGAGTAGTCACGTGCTTCTGTTGTATTTTAGTCACCTGCCTGTGTTCCTGAGTTCATGGGAGTTTTTGTCATTGTGTATTTTTGTGCACTCTGTCTCTGGCTTCCTGATCTGCACTACGGAAAATAACATTGAAATTATAGTATACAGTAAAAATCCCTGTAAATTTACATTAGTATTTTACAGTAAGATACAATTTTGTAAAACCTTTGGCATTAGCAGGAAATTGAGGTTACTACTAAATGCACTGTAGGTTAACTCGTTTAATGGATTTTTGAAAATTATTGAATAAATGAACAGTAGTATTTCATGCTGTAAATCAGTAACTTTTTTTTTGTGAAGATTTTCAATAGTGTAAAAATCAATTTCCTAATTTTTGCCTTGAATTGCAAGAAAAAAACAGGTACTGAATTAAAATGTATTAATAGTATGTGGTTGGCAATCAAAGGTGGTTGTTGATTACTGTTTTTCCTTTACTTTTTTTCAAAATTGTTGTAAAATTGTTTAAACATTTTGTGCAAAGCCGCCTCACGAACCTAAATGTTGAAGAGTAAATACATAATGTTGTTTACTTGTCATGTCATGTCGTGAAGCTGCCAAGATGTTTTTCTGTCCGAGTTCTTCTGGGTCGTAACAAACATGCTGTAATGAAGTTAAATAAGCTGCACGTTTTGCTGCAAGAGATTTATTCTTTTTTTGAGTGTGTGTGGTGATTTGACTAAACGATGTTGTTAGACGTGCGAGTCGGGCTCCGTGTGATGGATGCGCCAAGGCGTCTTTTCTTTAGCTGGAATCGGTCCATGATGGAGTGAGATCTGGAATAGCAGGTGGCGAAAGAGAGGTAAAGATGGGAAAACAACCTGCATCTGGCTCCCAGTGTGACTGCCTGCAGCAACAAATATACTCATTTTCCCTGCAAGTTTGAGTGGCTAGCAAAAGTGTGTGTGTGGGTTTTTTTTCATGTATTTATTTTGGTTATTTTCCCACTGTTACTAAACACAGGCATCTGGATGCTTGTCGCTATTATATGACTCATTGATTCAAAATTTTGACACAATTTTTTGGCTGCATAGTTCAACTGAAGTTTGAGCACAGATCGGGTCTTTCTGTGTGGTTTGCATTTGTACTTTTGTGTGCTATCTTTACAGGGAGTGTCCCACCTTCAGGCCCAGAGTTGCTAGATTTGGCTCCGGCTCCCTGTGACCGAAACATCGAAAAGCAGTTCAGAAAACGGAGGGTTGGATTTTAATTTGTTGGGAATAACTCGTGAAATGCGTTTAAGCCCAAGGTTTTATCCCAGACAGATGAGTAGTCTCTGAGGTGAAACCATGAATCAGTCAGCCTGTAGCTGATGCCACAAGTTAATGCAACTAATCCACATTCTCACATGGGACGATCCCTGTGACCAACTGCCAGCATGGCCGTGCCAGGAAACTTGCTGTCAAGAACGCTTTCTAGGAATTGAAATGCGAGCCAAGTTTGTATGTTGACTTGTTTGCATGGGAGGTTTATACACTGTTGCCAACTTGTTGAAATGTATTTGTTTAGGTTGTGGAAAAACGTTAGCATTTGTCTCAATTACCATATTTTTTTGGACTTTGCGGCACACTTTTATATCCTTAATGTTTAACAAATTTACATCTTGTTTTCCAGAGGGGAAAAAAAATGTTTGCGTTAAATAAAGAATATGAGATGAAAGAAATATCAATAAATTATTATATTATAAAATAGATTATTAACGGTGCACCTTATAGTCCAGAAAATACTTTACCGTCCATGCTGTTTCTCTATTTAAACAGCAATTTATTGAACTTCTAGTTCAGGTTCATCTTATCACTTTCACTATTGTACAAATGTTTTACTCTTCTACCAGTTCAACTTATTCTAATTTTAACTTTTTTTTTTGCTTTATCTTATTTTTAGCAATTATTTATGAATTCTTAGAACTCTGCAACATATGTTACATTATTGACAGTTTTTAGGAAGAAATAAATATGTATTAATTGTCCTTAATCATTTTTTCTTCACAACTGTGTGAAAATGCAAATTATTAATGTTCACTTAAAAAAACTTGGAAAATAAATAAAACCTAAATGGTGATTATTTGGGAAAATATTGTTTAAACTTGCAATCTGTTTCAATTAATCTACATTTGGAATTATAGTAGCATCGTGTTTATCACTGTATTTGTTTCAAAACCAAATTATATTATGGAAAAATAAAACCACATTATTAACGATTTAAGTCATAAATCATCTTCACACCCTTTAAATACTTTGTGATTAAGAGCATTGAGCAACTGGCACCGTGCCAAGCCATATTGGCAGCCAGCCAGCAATATTTGCCAGACAAATTTGAAGTCTCAAAGAAATCACAAAGCAGCTCACAACAAAGTGAAGATTTGATCTATAAAAGACATTGCTTCTCTCTATTTTTTTCTGTTCCATCATACTTAGGATCTGGTTTTGGTGCCTTAAACTGCTTTTATAGCTATCAGACAGCCATTGTCTGGTGGATTTCAAAGATGAGCTGCTACGTTTTTAATGCGGCTAATTTTAGGCGCATGTTAGCAAAGGATATTTGCAGTCTGTGAACCTTGGCGGCACGGTTAGTTAGCATTTAGTGGCTTTTTAATCTGATGACACTGCAGCTCTCGGGAAAATGGGCATGTGATATACGGAATTTAAAAGAGCCATTTACTCTAAGCTGAATGAACTGTGATGATTGCTGGAGATACCGCCAGTCAAGTACAGTCGCCATCAGGAGTAAATACCTGATAATGCTGCTGTCAGCAGCTCTTTATCCCGCAGCCCAATTACAAATGAATCCTGAATCCGAGCGTGGAAATATGAGACGAGGGTCATTCTCGCCAAGTGTTATGGCAACCGTTTTTTATTAAACATTATTCTAAAATACCGTATTAATTGGAGCATACTGGATGCTCCCATAGCACTGGATTATAAGGCGGTATCAACAAACTTGTTTTTTTTTTTTTACAGAATTACAAATTAAATCATAAAAAAAAAATAATTGTTTCAAGTGCATCTTTCTTGTCCAAAAATTACGGTATGTATTTTCGACAACCATTACCCTCTTGAGCATTCTAACGTTTTTGTCTTCGCTGGATTTTTTTTCATGGCACGTTGGAATTATTCAAAAGTCTGGCATTGATCCGCAATGGTTGCCAATACATCCAATCAATGAATTAATTTACCACAAGCCACTGGAAAATCTATTCAAATGGCCACTAGCCAAACACTTTTTTGCTTGGTGTTTTGATGGTTAGCGTCAAATAACTTAAAGCAGGTGGTCCGCGATAACCCCTGCTTATCTCTGTTGATAGCACCGCAATCTGGAATGAAATCTAGCGATGGGCTGCTCAAGCTGTCAATCACGAGCACACTTCTTCCTCCTCTTGGTGTTATTGGGTGAAAGGTTATATGAAAGACATTGAAGCAGTATGTCATTGCTCACAAAACATCTCCAGCAATATCTGGTTGGGTTTTAATCATCGTTTTTCCTCTTTTCTCCCCTCATGTTTTTCTTCCGCCTCTTCAATGGGTCTTCATCTCACGCTGGGACTTTTAACAGGTATGTTACATTTAATCATTCCCCCCATTATCTGTGGTCTTCTCTGACCGCTGGGTTTTATCATGTCAGCCCCTAGGAACATGTGATCACTGTCTCGCTGTTGGGTTCTGGAACAAAGTCCAGATGTGTCACAAAGAGCTAGTGGAGTCTAAAAGCCCATTCTTTTTTTTTTTTTTTTTTT
>CM051497.1:20734640-20768025 GCA_028031935.1 Paedocypris micromegethes | reverse complement strand
TTTTTTTTTTTTTTTTCCTTCATTTTTAGCACATTAAACGTAAATCATGTCACTATCTCTCCCACCCTCTTTCTTTCTCTCTCACACTCTTTCTTGCTCTTTCACTCTCTTTCTTTCTCTCTCCCACACTTTATTGCTCTCTCACTCTTTCTTTCTCGTTTTAATTCTCACTCTCTTGCTCTCTCGCTCTCGCCCTCTTTTATATATCGATAAATATAAGTTATTACTCTGTCTCTCCACATCAATCTTTATCATGAATGTATCACTTCATGACTACGCTATTGAATATGTTTGTTTCATATGACGGCTATATTATTAGCATGTGCCACTCTGTTTCTGCTCTGTTTGGTCGACGCCATTCAAAATAGACACTTAGACTTACGTGGATAGAAATATTTCTATGCATATATCTCATTCATCTTATTTCGTTTTCATTTCTCAATATCACCCTTTTATGTCCTAATAAGATTCAGTGTTTACAGTTCATCTGTTGTTCTGTCGCTTTTTTTTTCTTTGTATTCTTTTTTTTTTTTTCTGGAGAGTTTTCTTGCTGCAGAATGTCAACATGTACTGTTGTCATTTTCATTTTAGGCGCACATGAAAACATATATTTTTAACTTTTATTCAAGTGAAACGGCATTGAAGTCACAAGTTATGTTTGTTAAATAAGGAAAAAGTTGTATTTTTAAGAGAAAAATAATGTAATTTAGCCGTGAATGTCAACAATTTTTTTTTCTAGATAAAAGTTACTGCTTGATACTTAGTGATGCTTAAAAGTTCCTCAAATTGCTCAAAATTTCATCACAAAAGATTCATGATTTCAGAGAGACACCAGAGATGCTGGAGGAACTGATTTCTCCAAGCGTTGTATTTTCAAGCCTCTCATTCAATCATCACATTTTACATCTGTAAGATCTTAGTAAAGTCCAGACACCCGTGACGGACAAAAACATACTGAATTTGTTCCATTAGAAACCGCACAATCAATGACAAAAGAATTCGCAACCATTGAATAGCTGACTGTAAGAAAAGCACAAAGCTCTTGGAGAAATGTCTCTCATGTGTTGCTGTCATTTTTCAATTTGAAACACAATGCAAAGCAATATTAGGTTCCAATGAGGCGTAATAGAGAGTAGAACCCGAGGTTACAATCAAACTCTGACCATGATGGAAAGCCTGAACAACCAGCTATTATTTACCAAGTAATAAAAAGACATTCACTATTATTAACCTTTTTTCCTATTATTTTTATGCCGCCGCGGTAATGTACTATGAAGGTTGCACTTTAAGAACGCCTTAATTAAACTGGTGGCCTAGGGCAATGGAAGTGAGCTGTAATATATCATATCATTGTGTGAGATGCAAGGACACAGATCATTGGCTACTGCGCAACTTCATTTTGAGCCTCTGCTCGTTACTAACAATGGAGCATTGGTTAATGGAGCTGTGGTGTTATTTTTAATCTGGAGAGTTTTAGCGGCACATAGCGAGATGGACTCTCCCTATGGACCTTCCCGAACCAAGCGTGGAGACAAATGCATCGGCTTGCTGTGAGTCTGCAAGGAAGCATGAGACCGTTTGACTGACAGTCGGATCGCAAGGTAGTGATTGATTCTCGCCCACGGTCAGCGCCCAGGCCTGTTTTAGCTTAGCTTTGTTTGTTTGCTTCCGCCTGAAATTTCTCTTTTGGTTATTACGTCGTGGAGAGCCCAAGTTATTGCCTGGTTCTGGCAGAACAAACGGAACTACTGCCTCACTCTCACCATTCTATTCACTTTCTGTGAATCAGACTCTCTGTGTTGCATTTTTCTATTAGACGTGTATGTTTATATGCTAACACAGTTTCTGGCAATCAACTAATTATTTATTTTGTATGAAATTGTTTTTTAAAAAGAAAACTACAGTCTTTAGAACCGCACTGTTTGCGGTAGTTTTTCGCATCCAGAGTTTTCATAAGCAGAGTTCCTGTTGATTCTACTTTTAGTTATATCTCTGTGCTAGTGAGTCATTGTCCAGAGTCTTTGTACATTTCAGTTAAAGCGAAGCAGAAGGGTGGGTGAGTTTGGCTGCGGTGGAGAGAACGGCTGCTATTCGCCATTAATTCTGAAACAAATTATGCAATTAGCACCCGCATTAGAATGTAGGCCATGGAAGAGGTCGGTGCAACCTTCACTCCTGCTATTTCTCAGTTGAGCCCGCAAAAAAGTAAGACAAATCTCAATAACTCCGTGCCGACTGCTTTTTATTTGTAGGATTTACCATAATTAATTTTCAGGGATATCCGTGTCCTAAACAAAGAGGCAAATTGTCTGCCCGTTGGAGATAATATTGCCAAGGGAACCAGAGCTCCTGAAAGGAGAGGTACGGCTTTCAAGGTGTTTGTGAGCTGACGATACTGCATATGAATTACAAAATATTCATCATTTTGCATTTGAGAGGCTTAGTCTTAATTATGTCATCCTGTTTATTTTCTACAAAATTTTACAGCAGAAGCAGTGTTTCCCATTGTTCTTATTCAAAATCAATAGAAATGTGATTGGTTATGTTCTAAAGTTCCAAACGTTATTTTCTCTCATTTTCAAATCACCAAAAAAATGTCCTGGTTTTATAAAATATAATATTTTTCCCCACACTCTTTTATCATGCCGCTAATTATAGCATAGTGAAAGCAACTCTCAAACAGTCAAAATGCTACCTAGAACTGCTAAAAGTCTTTCTGTGAGAGTGAGTGAAGCTGAGAGTGACATTATTTTTTGTGATAAGTATTATGTTGCAGAGCAAACCATGCCATGCAGCGGAATTAGTTTAAATTGATCAGAAATTAAATAAATTGAATAAATTGATTAGAAATTAAAATAAACAAATAACAATTAAAAAAATAACACACACACAATGCATACATTATTAAAAAAAAAAAAAATTATTAAAAGATAATAAGATAATAATACGATTTTAATAAATCAATAAAATAAATAAATAAATAAACATTACTAAAATGGCGCAACTGCCATTATCAATTTTCCTGTAATTGAAAACAATTCTATCTTTCTCCATTTCTCAGACTGGATTCCAGTTGCATGATGAAACAAAGCATTTTTAGCGTTTAATTTGCTTTATGCTATTTGTTCTCATAGCCTGATTCAAAGACACTCCAGAACTCTAAACGGTGATGTAAAACCAGAGGCGTTTAATTCTTCTCCATCAACTTGAACACTGTTTTCTAACAGAGTTCTGTGTAAAGGTCCGTTTGATAGGATTTAAGCCAACATGGCTTGGAGTAATGAGCTGGGATGTTATCTGTGTTCACCAGAGAGGTAAATACCGCTGTTATCTGGGAATGTTTAGCCACATGCTTAAATCAATGACAACATAGACGGGATTTAGAAAGCGAAACATGAACACACACACATAAAGTTAATAACAGTTTTGTCTGCCAATGTCAGGTCAAAGATGGCTTCGATATAAGGTAAAGCTCTATGAATTCTAGCGGAAGCTTCGCACGATTTGGATTACACTACGTACACAATCTGTACTAATTTTACATTTCCGGGTCAGGACGAACTGGAGCAATTCTTCTCCTAAAGGTGGGACACATCCCCTGGAATGGTGGCCAGCCAATCACAAAGCAGGACACACATTCACACTATGAGCCCGTTTTTTGACTGTGGGAGGAAAAACCCTTGAAATTTTGACATGTTTGTTTTCAAAATTATTATTTGTATTTGCCGCTGTTCTTTACGGCAAGATTAACCCAGGCTCTTTCCAAGAATGCGAGCAAGTGACGAGCAGAAAAAACGCCACTGCACTCTCCTCTTATTGTTTTGGGTGATGAAATGCCAGCTGATAAATGAGACCTAGTAATTGGATTATGATAAAAAGGTTTCCAGATTGTGGCTTGAATGGCCATTTGAAATTGCATTAACGTTCCTGACGAGAGAAGGTAATGGTGAAAGCGTCGTCTATTCAGACTTTTGTTCTAGCCTGGAGTCAAAGGCTACATGTTAAAAGGAAACTTTCCTTGTTCATTGTTAATGTTATTATCTGTGTGACCACCGCATGAATTATGGAAAAGAGGCTGAATAGTCCAAAAACGGTTTGAGTGGCTTTTCAGAGGAGATTTACCGTGAGTACGCTTCGTACTTTATTACAATATAACAACTATCATTTGGTCATTTTTCTCAAGACTACTTAGTTGTTTGTCTAAATAATAACATAAAATTGGCGTCAACTTTACTAATTTAAAATATGGCAAAATATAAATTAATATTCTCTCCAATATTTTTTACTATGTTTGCCTGTTTAGCCAACAAACTATAATTGAGTGTGTAATATGTCTTCAAAATCGAACACTTATGTTTGTAAAAATGTTGTGTCAGTTTTTAATGCATCGGTATGTTTATTTAGTAGTTAGTTTATTAGTTTTGTTTTTGCTTCTACTGTGTTAGACTACATTGTGATACAATTGCAAGTAGCAAGAAACCTGTAACCCACTCGTTCTGTAAAAAGCAATTGTCTGTCTGTCTCTGTTTCTCTCTATTTATTGATTAAAAATTCATTAATATGCATCAATAGATTTTATGCACAAAAATGTAAAACTTCTCGCCCACATTCGTCATTTTGACTTTAACTGTTAAATTAGACTGTTCAAGTCTCACTATCTGTTTCTATTGTAAACTTGATGTTTGATCACCTGTTAGTCGACAGCACAGATGTTTTATTCTGCAGAAATTGGAGCAGATGACGTGCTTCCTCAAGCTTAATCTGTTTTCCTGCTCCCTAAAGTCGAATTGAGAATTAAACAGAATGACAAATGCAGCAATTGGGAGTGTTTGTTTAATTTCAAATGTTCATACATATTAAACATTTTTGTCCTGTTTGGAAAAACAAGAGGTTTAAGAGTTTTTTTGTGTTAGTGAATAGACGTTTACTTATTTTAAATGTTTCTCTTCTGGTTATGTGGCTCAGCATTAAATACAAAACAAGACAAAATATAAATTAAATAGTTATAGAACATGTTTCTAGATAATATAGTCATTAAGCATTTCACATTAATAATGTAAGGTATGTTTCTTGTATCTTGAGATAAGTTCATAGGCGCACACAGTTATGCACAATATGTTTATATTTTATAATTTAATGCGAACTGTATATTTGAACCAAGACCACATTAAGTGGTTGGTGAAAAATCAAACAGTTTGGTCCCAAACAAACACGTAAGATGTTGATCAAGAACCACATAAGAGGTTGGTCCAAAACTACATGACATGTTGGTTCAAAACCAGCTGAGAGGTTGATCCGAAAGAACCTGAGGAAAACCACCTGAACAGACCTGTCTTTGCATGAACCAAACTATTATTTACTTTACTGAGTAGTTGGTTGTTAAAATTTTGAAAAAAAAAAAAAAAAGTCCACATATTACACTTTTTTTTTTTTCATTTATTGGTGTAAACATTTTCCAGCGACACATGGCTACTGGTCAAAAATAAAAGTGACCAGGGTTTGGAACACACCAGGGAACCAGTGTAGCTGCGGAAAATACTCAGGTGTGTTTTCAGTTCCCTCGAATCCTACAAACAAGCTCTGACCTTTCCCTGTTTGTTCTTCACACTGCTTGCGTTCTATCTGATACAGTCATTAAAACACTGACCTTAGTGGATGAATAATCACTTAGTGCCAATTATTTCCCTGCACCAACAGTTAATATCTACTCCCCTCTTTGCGGAGCTGCATCTTGCTTCCATGTTTGTTTAGCATCTGTATACATTCACACCTCCGTAGCCTTTCTCCCCTGTCAGGGCATTGCAACGCGTCGCCACAGCTTCTTTCTACCACAACTTGACTTCTAACTAGTTAGCATTCCACAGGGGGAAAAGCTGTAACATGTTAACAATTACACAAATGTGTTATAATAAATTATTGTCGATCTCATTAGACATCTGCTGCACCTTTTAACCCTGTTAGCCGTGCTAGAATGAGCATTGGCTCAAAAAAGCCTGGCAGGTAATTAAAGGTGGATCAGATGGCAACCAGGCCAAGATCTTTGTTCTGCCGTTGCAATTGAAATACAGATTGTCCAATCTAACTAATGAAAGACATCTTAAAATTGGATAAAAACGTGTCAGTCGCATGTGGCGCTGCATCGCTGGAGCTGTTCAAACATGCCATTAGAACAGGCTTATCTGTGCAAAGGTTAATGACTAGCAGTGCGGTATTGGTAAGAAAACCACCAATGACGCTTTGTCGTTTATATCAGCGAGTGCACACGTCGTGGAGGAGCTCCAGGCCTCTGTGGGCTATCTGAAACGCGCTGATATGACTCCTGTCTGTCTTAAAGCGCGTCTTCGGTCTGGCTAATTACTTTTCTGCAACTGTAACTATGGCGTTTTATGACCGAGTCGTTATTGTTCCGTAACCGGTCATGATGATCGTCGTGATATGGAATTAAGAGCACGTGAAACGGTTTGAGAGTTTCGACTAATGTGGCGCAATGGCTAGTTTTACGGCAGAACAAATTAACGCAGCGCTCTGTGAGAGTAAAAACGCGATCACAAGCTGCGGCAAGCGAGTAAAGTGCTTATATGATGTACATAATGTTAGCGTCTGTGGATTTCCAACAGTGTGGTTTACAGCTTAGAAGCTTTTAGCAGTTTTCCTAGAGTATTTTCTTCTCCTAACTGCTGTAACCATCAGTGCTGTTGGCTTGTGGTCTAATTAATGGATTTGAGGTTCAATTCTTGCGCCTTTCAATGGATTGCTAAACCGCTACCGGAGTGTATGCTGCTTTTTAGGTACTTTTAAATAACATTCGCCTTCATATTTAACGGTGAATCGAAAAGCAGAGCGCGCATTATATGGGTTGAGCACAGTGGGCTGTGCCGTGTCATACAGATGGAAGCAGTTTATTGAGTTTGGGAAGGGTAAAATTCAAGTCATCTGTGTCTCAGGCTGGGACAGATTGCTGGAGCTGGAGCGTGTTGTTGGGTGTTTTTCATGCTTGGCCGTTGCCTGTTGCAGCGAGCAGCAGGCGAGAGCGGGACGCTAATTGAAGTGGAGGTAGCGGTGGGCTCCGGGGTCGTGCCTCCGGCCCCGCACCGCCATCGCTCGGGCTCCCCTGGGAGGCGTGAAATTGTTTTGTGTGTTCATTTCATAGCAGCCAGGACTTCAGCGCTGGAAGCACCAGTTTTACACACACGTACACGCTCATTTTTACAATTATAAGTGTTGTGCCGTATGTCCACAAGGTATATGCCCACATTTATCTTTGTGAACTAGAGTTGACCATTATAAGCACAGGGGGAGGTTGGTTATTGTCCTTTTTGTCACCTTTATTTGAGGCTGGTGAAGAAAGAAAATAATGTATCTGGGAAGGTTAAAGCCGTTTTAAAGTCTTTCTTTTAATCATCAGGGTTATGGGATTTGTGCTACACAATGAGTCATTTAAAATGTATCATATATTTGTGTGTGTGTGTGTGTGTGTGTGTGTGTGTGTGTGTGTGTGTGTGTGTGTGTGTGTGTGTACTCAAAACACTGCAATTGCGTGGTACTTGGACATAGTAATTTATAGTAATACCTTTTTTGCATCTTTTATTATTATTATTATTAATAATAATAATAATAATATTTTTGTGTCTATTGTTATCATTATATTTATTATTATTATTATTGTTGTTGTTGTTATTGTTATCATCATTATTGTTATTGTTGTTATGTATTAATTAATTTATGCATTTTTTTTTATTATTATTATTTTTTTTTTTAATTCGGGATTTGGACTTGTGTCCAAGAGGTGGCAGTTTGAAATCCCGCTCCGACTGATGTCCTTGAGGCAAAGACACTGACCTCCACATGCTCCTCCAGCACTGCAGCTTAAGCACAATTTCGATACGGTGCCTCGTGGCAATATTGACAAACTCGTTCACTATTTTTCTGTCTGTAATGCAGGTCTTTAGCAAGTACAAGCCGCTCTAAAGTTTCAGTTCGTTCAACTAAAATATACTTTGTTTTTAATTTCGTTCACAGATTTTGACAAAAATATAATGTTTTCTGGGCATTGCGTTGCCTTAGCTTCAAGCTCAACAAGCGAATCCAACAAGCCATTTTTTCTAATGCTGAAAGTTTGGAGCGATTTGAGTGCAGTGGAGCTTGAGGTGAGCAGGTCAGCAGGGGCCGCTGGGGGCAGCAGGGGTTGCTGTGGCTGTTTGCTGGCCTTGCGTCTTTTTGGCCCGGACCTGGCAGTGAAGGAGATGAATGGTCCACTCCCTCAGCCACACTAAGTAATACAGCAGATGATGAATCGCTTCTTTCATTGACACCAAAATTGGAATCATTGGGTCCAGGAACCAAAAAACTAGAAGAGGCATTTTTGCTGGCACATAGTCATCTGTTATAATGCCAGAGCAGAGGCCACACATGTTTGTCCCTGCTCAGCCTCTCACTTAGATTAATGATGGGAAATGAATCGGGGGAATAGGGAGCTCCTTAAGACACGGGCCCTTTGTGTTTACCGCGGCTTGACTCTTAAAACATGGCAAAAACAAAAAGATAAATTGTTCTCTTTTTTTACTCTGGAGTCCTTGTAGTGTCCTGCAAAGTGAGCTTATGATGTAAAACACAAGCACAAGCATTTTGTTTTTTCCACGCACGTGTGAATATGTAAGAGAATTGTTGCTTTTTATTCATTTGATCGTCTGGTTGTTGGTGTTAAGTAAATGGCTAATGTTGTGACATTTACTTTTTACGTTTAGACTTCCTACAGATACTGTAAACAGCTCTGTACATTTTTATGTTATTTGACGGGCTCAATTTAATATAGTTACATTCATATAACAATAAAACAACTAAACCATATAATATTTTAAAAACAAAATCATGCTCATTATCTATTCAATATCTCCCTTATTATTGTCGTAATTTTAAAATAAAAAGAATCTAAATGCCAAAAATTATAAGTAGAACAAGAAGTTCTGTTCTACACTGTTACATTAAGTTCAACATTGCATCTAATATTCACTTTATTTATTTAAATTCAAATAAGCAAAACTAAATAAAAACAAAAGTGCGCTTTGAGACAGTTAAAACTGTGAAAAGCGCCTTACAAATACTCATTATTATATTATTATTATTATTATTATTATTATTATTATTATTATTATTAAATGTAAATTTTTACTAACTGGTTTTTTCTTCTTTCATTTTTTAAATTTTTTACATTTTTTTATTATGCAGTGTCAAAATTGAATGTTGTAGGATCAGATTGTTGTTATTCGAGCTTCTACAGTCTAATCCAGGCACGGTCACACTAAGGCCCGGGGGCCACATGTGCCCGTTAATCGTTTTACTCCGAACTTGTAAAAATGTAATGAAAGTCAGATATCTTTTTTCCAATTACAAATATGAAGTCCAGATATTTAGTTGTACATTTTTTCATTTTCATTTAGAATTAAATCATATTTCCTCCGTTTGCCAAAATATGTATTTTTTTCTCTAGTGAATCTGCTCTGAAAAGGGTTGCGACTGAAATCCACTGACTACACACGAAACACTTGTCAATGATTATGAACCCGGTGTTGGAGAGCCGTGATTATTACTCATTTGCCTGTGTTTTGTGTGAAGGCTGCTCATTTGCATATTTTACCCAGGTGTGACAATCAGTGGAATGGGATTATCTGTGCATACATGGAAACTCGTGTAATTCAATTTCACCTCGGAAAACATTCACCCTTTGGAAATAACTTTTTTTCCCACTTCATGAACGCAACTGGGGTGTGTGTGTGTGTGTGTGTGTGTGTGTGTGTGTGTGTGTGTGTGTGTGTGTGTGTGTGTATTAGAAACATTTGCAAAAACTTTGAAGACATTATCTGTAAAAAATGTAAAATAATTTAAAATGTATTAAAATAAAAAACTAACAAATGTAAATAAATCTGATTATTGTCATATTTTTTTAAGGCTTTTATTTTATTTGTTCACATGGGAAACACCGTTTCCATAATTAGAACAACTAAATTCTGATTGAAAGGTAAACATTTACACTTTACAGACTAGAATCCAAATGTTTCAGATGCATAGAAGATGTAGAAGAATGTTGGACATACATCGTGTCCATTGTAAAGCTCATTTAGCCATAACAAAAAACATGTCTGATGAAATCTGATCTTCATTTCATGTGTTCAACTATCGGGCACTTTTTATTTATTTTATTTATTTTTGTGTTTTTGTTTTTTTTTTATTCTTTCTGCTGTGAGGACTACTGTGTGAAATATTCTAAGAAGTCGCTTGGCATTATCACGAGAGCGGAGACATTCTAATATCTCTTGAAATTGGATTCAAGAACGCAAAAGGCAGAAATGTAAATGAGAGCGTGATTGTGTCTGTTTCCCTATCCTCAAGCCAACAGAACGCAAAGCCTGAAACACGCTGTTTAATTCACCCGACGTGTGCTGCGCTATAATTTGCGATTGGCCTTAAGATTCATCTGGTTTGAAAGCAATTACGGCAACTTGTCCAGAAGCATCAGGATTTCTGCCCGCATCCTATCCAGTTTCACTTTTTATGACCGTGGGCTTAAAATACAGAGAAACTGAAGTAAGTGTGCCCTCAAGATCCGCTTTCTGATTCGCGTCTTCAGGCGCGATGCTAGAACAGAGAGCTTCATACTTCGTATGGGTTCTGAAAACGTAGCCGATTCTTTTGCCATCAAAAAGAAAAGGAGTTGAGAAAAACTTAAATCTGGTGTTCAGGAATCAAAGTGAAGGAACCGGAGCAAATGAGACCCTTTAGGCAAGCTCGGTGCTAACGGTGCGGGTCTGCTACGTGGCCGCTGATGTACCATACTTAGACATCATCAAAGCTTTTGGTGTGAAGCAATGAAAGAACCAATACTTGCAATGACTGGACTTTTGTTTCTGGCTTGTCACATTCCACTGCTACTGGGTGAATACCAGGCTTATTGACGATTTTTTTTAGGGAGTTGAGGGGAAGACCATTGGAAAGTCTATTTTTATGTACATTTTTTATGCTGTCAAAATCTGATTAGTAATCCGTAACTTATAGGGCCAATATTGTTGTTTGCACATTTTTTCAAGTATTATATATATACATTTTGTAAAGTTTTATTTCTCTCACAGAAAGTTTTGTCTTATAGCCACTTCTTTTGTGTTACTGCAAAGAGCCACATCATACACATGGGCACACATAAACATCATCGTATTCCTTAATCTTGTATGCACACACACGCACACAACGTGAGACCTCTGCTCAGCCAGATTTAATGAAAATAACCACACCAAGATGTTAATATTAGTTATTTTTCAACAGTTAACATTGTGTGCATATTTGACTCATGACTTGTGAAAGCTCCTGAAGAGCCGCATGAAACTAGTTAAAGAGCCACATGAGGCTCAAGAGCCACGGGTTGGTCACGCCTGGTCTATGGGTTTTACCAATCTATCCATTTTTTTGATTCAGCTGCTTTGAGACAATATGACATAAATAATATCAACATAGAGGGAATTGAGTGAAATTCATCTCAAATTAGAATTTTTTTTACCTGGAACATTTTTTAATTTAGCTTTTTAGGAAATATAGTTCTGCCCAAAAGTTGAATATTTATAACAATTGCTTGTATTGGTCATTCTGAAGCCAGTGGAGTACCGACTATCAAGTAATTTTTAAAGATTTTAATGTGAGATTTTAATATTTTATTAATTCATACAATGTATGCATGTGTTGTCTAATATTTACCATACTTTTAATTAGTTAATTAGTTTCCTGATGAAAATGTTCATGAGACGGAAAAATGATAGAATTCATTGTTGTATTGAAATGAAATAAAATGAAATGAAAATATCAGAGAAAGTGATTTGTTAAAAGAAGAAAAAAAGAGCACTGTTTTTTATTTTTATAATTATGTTATCACCATTAAATGTATATATAAAAGTATTTTTTATTATTTTTTTTAATCTATAATCTGTTTTCAGATTTTCAATTCTGAAATTTTGTACTTTTGCTGTTCTGCTTAGCGCAGAAAGCTGCAGTCGCCACGTGTACAGGCCTTCCCATAATTTGAAAGTCTCTATGCATCAACATCAAACAGTTTTTTTTAATTGACTCAGAAACGCACTTAGTGCAATGCGTGCCATTGGAAATGGGATATTATGAACTGTCAGTTTGCATTTGTCCAAATTTTGCTCTGGGATTTGAAAAAGCAATAGAAAACAGGAGCCGGGCTTGAGCGAGGCAATAACTGGCTAAGTGAGCAACCATTTAAAGACTTTATCTGCGCCCTAAACGCTCCCTCTATCACACACACTTACACAAGCCTTAAATGTCATCTCTTCCTTTACCCATCCCTTTGTATGTTCCTAGTCTCTTTTTGTCCTGTAGTTTAGTTGTTCTGTTTTTTGGGTTTATTTTTAGCCCATCATAGATAAAATGGGTTTGGGAGAAAAATGTTAGTAGCTTGTGAGAAAAGATCAGGCTTGTTTTTAATTGAGTCACTCTTATTGTGTGGCTGGAGTATATCTGCAAGAGTCGCTGGAGTTTGTCTTTTCAAACGGTTTCCTTTTTTCAGCCGTGTGCTCCTCTTCATTTACTCAGAAGTTGAGTGAGTCTCCAGCTAGTCGCATATGAAACTTATGACTAGCCATGTCTACAGACATCGCAGCACAACCAAAGCATGGCAGAATGACAGATCGTGCCTTCAATGTGTACTGACAAACAAATTAGTGAGAAGATGCTTTGCGCTGCATAACAGATGTGTCGGGCGCCTTGGTACGGAACAGTCGATCAGAATAAGAAAAAAAAAAAAGGAACAACTGCACCCCATCTGGAGCGGTGCGGACCCTACGGCACACTCAATCCAATCAAACAGAAGAGATTGGACATGCCAGAATTGCTGTTCACCTGATAATGACAACCATACATGGATATGGTCTGTGTACGTTTGTCCCGGCTAATATATAGCAATTGCTATTAAATAATAAGAATATATTTTTTTGCTTAAAAAAAAAAAAAAAAAAAAAAACATGTGAAAGACAAAGTATATTCTATTAACTTTATTAACTCTATTAACCATTAACATATACTGTATGTGTGTGTCTTACAAAAACATGTAGGATTACAGTGTGGACTGTCAAAATAAATTGACAAAAAAATCATTTCAAAGCACCTCTAGTCATATTTATCATCAGTATCAAAGTTTAACGTCACTGCCCCTCTGAATAAATAAATGCAATTTATTTTTTATATTTTTTTGTATGCAGGAATAAGACGTTTAATTAAATTAGTTTAATTTCCGAGTTTCAGTCACTGATCGCATAAACATTCTGGTTTGGTACTGCTTGATTAGTTTTTTTTCACAGAATGTTTGGCTGTGAAGCGTTAGCCTTAGCATTGAAGGAGTTCTGGCAAGAGAAAGTTAGCGGGTAAGTTGTTGTGCTTGACAGGAAGAGAAAAGTGAGAAGAGGATGTATCATGGCTCTGTGGCAGGTTGGGAACTGTGAATGACATGTAGAGAAATGGTAAATAAGGAAAAGATGCAGTTGATACAAGGCTAAGCGTGTCGAGCAGATGGAATAAAAGCCAGAGATCTGATAATTCAGCGTGATGTATGGTGCCGAGTCTCTGAGGTGAACAGATTGAGTGTGAGGACTCCACTCAGATTAAAAACAAACATTGTCGCATAGTGTTCACTGTTCGGCGTCTCGACGCCTCTGTGCCCGTCTGTAACAGACTGGCGGTGCTGGTATTGTTAGCTGTGCCAGACAGCAGAGAGCTGCTTATTACATTCAGAGAACAGATACGTTTGTTGTTGCCATTTCTGCAAAACAAATTGGACATGCTTTTCACGTGAAAAAAAGCATGGTTTTCTCTTTTTTTTTCTCTCTCTCCTTGTGTCTGAGGAGTTTGGGGCGGCACGAGGGCTTAGTGGGTAGCGCTGTAGCATCACAGCAGGAATGACCCATTTGAGACTCAAGGTTTGAGTTAGAGACTCAGTTGTCTTCTTTTGGACTGAGTTTGCATGTTCTTCTATGCTAGCGTGGGTTTTCTCCAGGTCTCTGGTTTCTTCCCCAGTGAATGGTTTTGGGTGAATTGGCAATGCAACAACTCACATTTACATTCTCATTTACACAAATGTGTGTTTGTCTGTGTGTCCTGCTCTGTGATTGATTAGACATCAACCCAGGTTTTGTATCCCGTCTCCAATCTCAGGAGATTGGTGCCAGCTCCCCGTGACCCAGAAATGGAGTATGTGGTAGAAATTGGTGTTTTCAGTTTTGTGCGCACACGACAGGCTGCTAAACCTGTTACAATTGTTAGATAGTTCCTGTGGATTTTTTTTTAAGTTAGAGTTTTCATGCAAAAAATATATATACCGTATATAAATTTAGTTTGAAAAACATCTGCTGGAACTTCTACCTAAGCTCTTTTGTTTAAACCTGCTTCTCTGTCGTGCTATAAATGCACCATATGTCCGCAGTGGCTGCAGTGTTGAATATAATAATAATAATAATAATAATAATAATAATATGAGTATTTCTAAGGCGCTTTTCACAGTTTTAACTGTCTCAAAGCAGGCAAACTAAAGAACTTTTCCATTTAAAAAAAAATACTATCTCCATTTAGATTATTTAATGGTCGGGCAATAATACATTGTTATAGCTCATATTACCTGAAAAAAAAAAAGATTAATCTGAATTTGCCGTTTTCATGCTCCTTACAGAAGAGTAGTCACAGACAATCTCACAAACAGTGACAATCTCTGTCAAAGCTCACTGATCACAAACTACTGTATTAGTATCTTCAGGTGCACTGGGAAGTCCTGTTTAAATCTTGTCTTTCTGCATTTGTTTTTTGTTTTGTTTAGTTTTTTTGCCTTTAGTGTCTTCACGTCTGTAACAATTTGCTTTTTTTCATTGTTTTTACTTTTTTTGTTAGTTGTTCACAAGGTGAAAACTAAAATAATATTTAGTGTTAATGATAAAAAAATGTACAGATTCACAGCTGTAAATTCATCAAATATATCTGTTCCATTTTTCCGTGATGTCTGTGCAGACAAACACGGGATGAACAGTCACTGATCCATCTATACCACTCCAACAGATAAAGATGGATACAGATGCAGATAAAGTTTAAGAAGTTTTATCTGTTACCTGTAACTTACATTGGTTCTGCGTTTTTTATTGATAGACTGCTTCAGGCATTTCTCCTGTCTAGCGATGGAAGCCATAGAAAGACACCAATTTCATTCTCCCCAGCACTCGCTGAACGAATCCTCGACACTTTCTGATGAAGCTGCCTGCGGCTCTGAGCCGTGATCAGTCTCATCACGCCTTGACTCGCAGTATTGTCACTACTGTCCGGAGCGAAGCCATGGACCAAAAAGAGTCGATCACTGGAAAAGGGTCATTCAAGTTTATTCAGTGTTCATATATATATGATCGGTTTGTTCTGCTCGGTATAAACATAAATCAGCCTTATTGTCAGTCTTAAAAAATTTCTTTTAAAACAGTCTTTTGTTTTAAAAATTGAACGGTGGTTTCATTTTTAGGATAACGTCATCACGTCATATATTATTAACAAGAAGCATCAAAGTTTTGCTTATGAGAGAAATTAATTAAAAGCTATGAAACAACCAATCATGCATTTTCAAACCTACTTTTCAATTTCTGGGTCATTGGAGGCTGGAGCCAATCCCTTCTCCTCTCGGTCTGAAGGTGGGACATGCCTTGTTTCATTTGTTTTTTTATCATGACGTGTATTAGACCGCGAGGTAATTTTTTTTTCATGTACATTTTTGTTCAAGTTCAAGTTTATTTATATAGCGCTTTTCTTAGTCCAAGAGCAACGCAAAGTTCTTTTGTGAAAGACATAACTTGCTTATGTACTTGTTTTTTTTATGGAAAGAAATTATTAAAAAGGATTATAATTTCATTTGACTTTACATTTTTAATTAGCTCTAGCTTTAATGTTTTTTCTTTAGGCCAGGCAGCAGAGCACTGGCATTTGAAGCAGATCATGGGTTCAATTTCAATGGAGAACAGGAAATTGTTGATTTGTACAAGCTGTGATGACATGTAAGTCACTTTGGATACTGTGTTGCTTTGGATGACCGTAAAGTAAGTAATTATCATGTCACTTTGAGATGTTTTTATACTTCACTGTAAAGGTTTGAGCAACTTTGAACTTATGACCTCCTTTTTTCCATTTAAAATGTAATTGTACAAACACGTTTTTGATGAGGTGTATTGAATGTACTACTGTGAATTGAATCATTTTCGATGGTTTGTGTGTCTGTAGGTCAATCAACTAGCATTTGGACTCATGGACGGTAGTGTAAGGTGCAGTTAGGAAGCTAAACCTCTGTCCTTGGCATGGGGACATATTTAAACCAGATGGTCGATGCCCTTCGAGTTGTATTGGCAATGATCGGGTGCTAAATATGACACCGTATGTTCGCTCGACCCAATCCAGAACCCGTTATGGTCACAATTTCACTTTTTGTTAGAACATTCCGAATTCTTCTGTGCATAAAACACTTGCTAGGGAAACGTTGTGCAAAGAACTAATTTATTTGAGATTAAAACCCCAGTCCACTGGTGATGACTGGATTATTTCTGTATAGTTAAAGTGAAGTTTGCGGCAAATTGTTTAAGGACTGATTAGAATGAATGTCAAACCCAGCGTTGCTTTGATTCACAAATTGTTTGGTTTGCAGACAGTAAATTTGAGTTGGCTAATCATATATATATATATATATATATNNNTATATATATATATATATATATGTTTACCCCATATGTGTCATATGTACAAATATGTAATTAATTCGTTAGGCAGGAAGTTTGTTAGTTGAACCGCATTTTTATGTAATTTGTCTTATCCGTGCAAAGACTTTGTAAGATAAGAAAATTTTTTATAAACGATAAATTATGGGAAAGAAATGTAGTAAAACATGTTGCATAACAGTTAAACTAACTAAAACCAACAGTGAGAATGAGAGAGGAGAAAGTCGGTTCGGAATGAACACACGCAAGTTACTGTACTCCAAAGAGCAAGTTCTTGTTTATTATCCATTTGTAGTTTTCTGATCACGTGCTGTTTAATGTCTGAACACACGGATGCCCATAAACAAATTTCATTTAAGAATGATAAATCTGGGACCCATTTTTTTCTTTCTATTAAGTCTGTACCTTTCTGTGATGACTGATGTTTATTTTGTATTTGCCAATTTTATGTTTTCTTATCTATTGCTGAAATTTTTTTTACTTTAAATATAATTTAATTGTTTTCATTGTTCTAATTTAATCAGGTATTAAGTGTGCACTTTCACGGATGGGTTAAATGCAGAGCACAAATTCAGTATGGTCCCTAGTGGCCATATTGCCGAGAAAAAAAAAAAAAAACTGTTTCAATTGGGGCGAATGCGGGGCGGGAGAAGGGGTGGTGGATCTGCGGAGGGATAATGTTTGTTTGTAAAATACTGTTTTGTATGGTTATTTGGGTAAAAAGAAAAATCAAAACGGCATGTCATACTCTCTGTACATCTGTACATGTTTACATTCGACTTTTTGCCCAATAAAAATTGTTCTTTTAGTTCTTTTATTTAATTATTTGTAGTTACAATCATCATACATGCATATAATTCCCTAAAAATATAGGTGGAAGATTTACTTATTAAACGCGTCACAAATCAATTTTTGCTATTGGGTTTGAGGGAGACGTCCAAATCTTGCTCTGAAACAATTCCTTCAATTGAATCCCTGTAAGCATTCTTGTATTGTTTCACAGTTCATCCAAATCTCTGGGACTTGGCTTTCACTAACATTAGAGCACTCCCAAAACAAGAAACATAGTGTAGGAGTACAGTTTAACTTTAAGTTGATTTCCTTCATCTTGTCATTGAAACTATTGAGGTTGATTTTGGAGTGTGGGGTGGGTGTGGCCAATTCTTTTGAAAATTTGCTTCGCAAAGTGTTCGCAATTGTCTTAAGTTATATGTTGTACAATGGTGTGGTTCCATTTTCTCTGAAGGTTTGGCTGGTGACCCAAAGGCACTAATTTAAAGCAATGGTCTGGCTAAACATAGATAATCTGTGGTGATTATCGTTAGCTGTGAAATATAACAGGTACAGTACACATCTGTGAAGCCTTGTGGCCCAGCAAGATATTTTACTAAAGTTATTAGCTTTGTACACAAAGGTCTCTGAAGTATTAATGAGTTAACCCTCGTGCACACTTAGGAACCAGAATAGCTGTCCTTGCTTAGCTCCAGCAAAATCTGACAGAAATACGATCCCTTGCCTGGTAGCAATACGCTGCGGCCATCCTCATTTGCAACTTCACTGCTGTTTAATCGGTGGTCTGGCAGACAGAAAGAGTGATTGCATGGAAGAAAAGAGAAATAAAGGGGAAGAGGGGAGTCAATGATTTCCTCAGTGCCATTTTGATTAGCATCTCTTCTGACCTGGTGCTCACAAGAGCCATGGGGAGATGTGATTGGCTCATTACCTCTGCTCACTGCTGATAGTGATGGAGGAATGGCTGATGCCCCTCTTTTCATCTAGATTTATGGGGTTTCTCTGTTTTGTTCCCCACTTCAGAGCACCACATTGATTGACTGGACCTGACCCTGCAGTTCATTAGCTTGTTTTTGTTTTCAAGTTTTTTTCTTTTTGCAGTTTTTAGTTCAGTAAAGATGTGTTTGTGTTTTAAAAGATCTTAGAAACTGTTAGATGTTTAAAGTGTGTCTACTTATCATTCGTACACAATTAACAATTGTCATTCTCAACTTTTATACAATTTTTTCCAATAGATTTTTTTCCCCCGTTGACTTTTCTGAGAAAATCTTGTAAATATTGTAGAAATGTAATTCCATTTCTTAACTATTTATCCTTCTCAACATCAGTTCAAAATGTCATCTTTTCGCGTTTTCACTGTCATCTTTCAACTTTCACCAAGTTTGTTAACCTTTGTTAATTTTATTTAAGCTGTTTCCTTTTTTCCATTCATGTCAGCTTTTATTTTTAATTAGCATTTGACGCATCTGAAAAGTGTCCACTTTCAGGAAGCAGAGGTGACGTAATCATACAAATGCAGCCTTCAGACCCATTTCTACCAGACAGGAAGTGTTTTTTCAGATAATAAAATAATCTATACATGTAAACTACTATACATAAAAGCTTAAACTATACATGCAGTTATGTAAAAATCACAGTTATGATATCAGAGTTGTCTGTTTAAGCATGTTTTCTTTTTTTTATTGTGCAAATGTCAACAATCTACATTCGTCTAAATCAAGAACACAAGTTCTACAGTTGGGCTAAATCAAAATTTGTTTGATATCAATGTGTGTTGTACCTTTGTCAATAATCATCAAAAACATAAAAAATAGTGATAAGAATTCTGAAACACAACAAACAAAATTTGAGAACACCCTCTGCTGGTGTTTGTTACAAAAATCTCTGAAGGCTAAAGATGGTGTTAGAAGTTGTAAATGTTGTTCAGGCTGAGCTTCAAATTATTCTAATGTAAAGACTACTGCAACCAAACAGCAAGGAAGGACTAATACCCCACATGGAGCTTTGATTGTTTTACACAATCGTTTCCCAAGCTAGTTTTTGTCACTGTTGTTGCATAATGATTCATCTTTCTCAGACTCTTGGTGTCCTTCAGCTATGGCTTGATTCCAAAGGCGTCAAGCTTGTTAGACACCACTGAACTTGGAGAGACCTCCACATCATCACTCTCAGCATGAGAGCCTGTCTCAGCAATTTTATGATTGGTTGATGACAGTGATAGCACCTCCCATCACTTATTCATGCAGCCTTCTCCTCAACCATCATTCAGGAAGTGACACACAGGAAGCGACAATGGAGCTTGCGTATCTTCCCTCCTGTCTGCTGACATTCAGCACTTTGGTTTCACCGTATGTGACCTATAAATCCTCTACACTTCTGATGGGAGGGACAGAGAATCTCCTGGCCACTGCTTTGGAAAGCAAAATAATTGGATTCCTGCTCCTTATCTCACTCAACACATTACGACTTGTCAAAATTCCCTGCTGCCTGGACTCGGTCACGTTTCCGTCAAGCAAGGGGGATTTTGTATGGCTGGCTGATAGGTGAGACTTCAGATTGTGCTCCTGCTCCTGGTTTGGGGCAGTGGAGATTGACACGTGCATTTTGGATCTCACATGACCAGGTTTAGTGGGGTTTAGAATGGTTCAGCCACCAGATTGGCTTTTATTTTATTTCTTTAGTTTTTTTGTAATTGCTGTGATTTAACATCTTGTAATTGCAACCTTTCATTTAAGTGGTATCGCTTGGTTTGTAATTGGCGGATTATATTGACTTATAATTAATTAAATGCTTCACTGTGATTTAATGTAAACTAAAAATCTTGAACTTAGAAGAAAACGTTTCTTAATCATTCAGAGCCAATTTACCAAATATGGGGTAATTTTTTGTTCCTTTAAAAATAGGGATTAGCCCCTAGTTCAGATCACTTCATTATTAAGATTCTTAATATATTTCAGTAAAAAAGGGAATTTTTTTCAGTCAGTGTTTTTTTTTTTTTTCTCCTCTAAAAGAGCGGATTTTTGGTTATTTATTTTTTTGCTTTGGTTTCTCAATCACACTATTTCTATATTTTCATTTTATTCATCCATGTTCTTCCAAGATTAGGCATTGTCCTTATATAATCAATATGACTTTAGATTGAAAGGACATCCGTTAAGAATTATTTACTTCATTTACTTTTTTTTTTGTCTTTTTCAACAATGTTTCCAGCTTTTTAATTCTAATTAAATAAATTGATCAGGAGATGCTGCTGTGGAAAGTGGAATGTGATCATGTGGTTCAGACAGCTTTGTCAATTTTCCACAGCATGGCCGAAAGCCCAGAAGAGTCAGTAATACAAGCCTGCTGTGTCAACAACACGCACACACACACACACACACACACACACACACACACACTCACTCACACACACTATAAACACATTGGTTTACTTACTGGCGCAGCATGCATTTTATGGTACTAATACGCTGTTCGGGTCTTGGGTTTAGAGAGTTGGGCAGGTAATCAGAAGGTTGCAGATTCAAATCTTCAAATCGAGTTTTAGCCTTCCTGTGGCTCAATAATTTGTAGAAACTGCAATATTAATGGAAAGCATGAGAAAAATACTAGTGCAATGCAAGTCGATTTGGGTAAAGATATCAGTTAAAAACGTACCTGTGTCGTTTCTGATTAGAAAGTTGAGCAATTATTTCTCTGTGATGCTCAATTGTTTCAGCGGTTGTTTAACACACAGTTTTTTCTTTCAGACAAAATAAGTACATTGTCGGCGCTGATCGTCCCCTTCAAGTACATGAGTCCCGCAGCTAACGGCACGGAAGACGAGGACACACTGAGTCAGTATGAATACTTCTTTTTTGTGTCTAATTTCCTCTGAGATTTTATTCTTTTGCATCTAATTTTCTAGCATTAAGCATTAAACACACTAGCAGAGATAAAGTAAATCAAAAGGATAAAATCCTTTCCTGTAAATCAAAAAATTGCCCCTCGTCCATGTGTTTATTTTCACAGATGATTTTCATTTGGTTCCATCACAACACAGTTGGAGTGTGAAATAGAGGCTTTAATGTGTGAACAGACCGAGTTTTCATAACCGCCTGCTCTCTTGCATTACTAAGCAGTTCCTCCTTTGCATTATATATGGGGGAGATGTTTTGTACCCACTTTGAGTGTGGACTCCAAGCCAATTTTCAGGGAGATTACGGAGCGATTTTCCAGATAATGCCTCATTTTGGAGGATTTGTCCTCCCATTTTTACAACATTTGAGACAGAGGCCTTTATAACAGGCATTAGAACTTTCCAGCACACCTATGATGGGTAGAATTCGCAATTTTTAATCATATAATATTTCAACTGCCATTTGTTTTCCAAGACGTGAGATTATGCCACAGATTTTGGAACTGAATGAAACGGTTTTTCTGAAATTTTGACCTAAATAAAAGCTGCATCTTTTCCTTCAAATTTAGGCACCAGCAGCACAGAGGTCAAAGAGAACCGGAACACAGGAAATCTGGAGGATTGCACCCTTGTGCCTTCCGACTGTCAAACAGTTTTCCTGTCTCACCCTTCCAGGGATAAGCCTGGCCTGAAACGAAAGCGGCCTTTAGAGGAGGACAACAACGGGCATTTGCAACGTAAATTGCGGCTGTACTGCAAGAAACTTGCATGGTCTGATGCACCAAAGAACGCTCTGGTCCAGTTAAATGAGCTAAGACCTGGCCTTCAGTATCACATGGTCTCTCAGACCGGACCTGTCCATGCACCTATGTTTTCCATCTCTGTAGAAGTGAATGGTCTAGTTTTTGAGGGGACCGGTCCTACAAAGAAGAAGGCCAAGATGAAGGCAGCGGAGATGGCTCTCAAGTCCTTTGTTCAGTTTCCCAATGCTTCGCAAGCTCATTCTGCTATGAGCAGCTTAAATAACCCAAGCGCGGACTTCACTTCGGACCAGGCCGACTTCCCAGACACACTCTTCAAGGGCTTCGAGCCTGATGGCTGCCGACCTGCTGAGAATGAGTTGCTCTCCAGCGCCTTGTGTTTACGTCACACTTTGGACTTGATGGTTGTACAGGCCAGACAAGGAGACCCCTGCCCGACACCTCCTGTTCCTCCTCCCGACCCAAGTCCTGTTGTTGTTCTCAATGACCTGCGGCCTGGCCTGCGATACGCCTGCTTGTCGGAGCGCGCTCAAGGAAAGTGGTCTCGAAAGCGAAGCTTTGTGATGGTGGTGCGGGTAGACGGAAGGATATTTGAGGGCTCGGGTCGCAGTAAGAAGCAGGCAAAGAGGCAGGCGGCCGTCTGTGCCCTGCAGGGGCTCTTCAACATCAGACTGGCACCTGAGGCGAGAGTGGGACACCAGCCCAGTCGGATTAAATGCCCTCATTTGCCCCAGGTGAGTCTGCCAGTGTAGCCGCTGGCAATCCACTCGTTCCATACGGTGGGCCTTAATAACCAAAGCAGCAGGAATGCTGGGATACAGAGTAGCAGCCAAGACTTAATTAAGAGGGAGGAGATAATGTTGGGGGCAGTACAGATGGATTATGGGGGAGATGTTACTCTCTGGTATGAAGCAAAAGGTTGAAATGGTTTGTCGGAGCAAAAGGCTTAACATTTACTTCTTTGACAGGACTAGGTTGTCTAATGCAACACACATGCACTCGCACGCACGCATGCGCACACACACACACACACACAAGATAGAAGTAATCAGATTACTTTGTATTTCTCAGATTATGAGATTCACCGTATAATAAAGTATCTATCTTCTAATCTGTCTCCAAGTATAAGAAACAATTATATAAATTTTTTATTTTTGAAAGAGGGTATACCAATTTGCTATTTCTTGCTTTCAAAATAAAAATTATAAACTGTATCCTGTATTAGAAATGTTGGCAAGTAAAGTCGATGTGTTGATCAGTGATTCTTATCTGGGTTGTGAAGGTGTCATATGTGGCCGCTATATTTCTAGATTCACGGGCTTACTTAGTGGGTTTTAGTCCGATTGGAAGAGATTATGACAGTACACTAATATTGGAAAAATTTTCAATCAAAATCGACTCAGAATCGAATCGAATTCAGAAGTCCAAGGAGAAATTTAGAGAAAATCTCCACCCGACTTTAATAATGAACTGCCACCAGTTTTTTTTAATTTTCTGAATGAGTGAAAATAAGAGTTGCAAATGACCATGGCTTTTGTGACATACATTGCAACCAGTTTAATAAAACCATTATTTATTTTTCTAGGTTGTAGCTCACAAAAATCACAGCATTGTCAGTGACTCAACATTCTGTTTGCACCACTGTTTTTGACACCTTTCCGTATCCATTGGTAAACTGTTTAGTGAGTGAATGTGTTTTCCGGTGTATGCTATGAGCGTCACATGGTGTGTTTTAGTATTCAGCCCCTTCCCTTGCACAGCCGATAGGGAAAATGTTGTCTTTCCTCTCCTACTACAGCAGCCAAACAACCTGCACATGTTTGCCTGGAAGAAACTTCTCCTTTCTCCTGCTCGCTGCACTCTTTAAAAGGATTTCTAAGAGGATTTGCCTCACTAGTTTAGTTCCAGAAATGCTCTTCCTTGTCGAAATTCCTCAAAGTCAGACTCCAGCGTCCACTGTTGGATGTTTCAAAAATCATGATGGAAACACGAACATGAAATTAGACATTTTTCTTCTTTTCCATCACATAATCATGTCTGGCCAGAGAAATGTGTGTCGAAGCGTGAATTCCTGGCTAGTGTGGAGATCTGAGGGTTGGATGGAGCTCAAACCTTTGCCCGTAGGGTGTCTTCCTGTGCCACAGGGCTCTGCTGATACCAACCGCTGCCAGCTCTGCTGCTGTCACACGGCTCTCAAGATCTTCAGTAGGTCTCTGTGTGTCTTCCTCCTCCTGCTCTGCCTTCGCCAGTTGCTGATGTTACTGTTTTTAGTTACAGTCAGAATAATAATGATAATATAGTTTTTCTAACAGTTGTGTGGATGGACGGATGCATACACTATATGAAACGATGAATAGATGGACCGATGGTGGGATAGACAGATATTTTTATTGAGGGATTGGGAGAAAGGTAGATGGACTGACAGATTGTTCAACGAACAGATCAAGAGATGGATGGATGGATGGATAGATGGATAGATGGATGGATGGATGGATGGACGGGAGGATGTCTAACAATAAGCGAAAGGATGAACTGACAGATAGATGAAAGTATGGATGTAAAACACAAGGATGTATGGATAGACGAGATGGCTGGACTGTTGGACTGGATAGATTGAACAAATGAATGGATATAATAGATGGAAATACTACGATAGATTATAGATAGGTATATGGAAGGATACAGTGATGGATGATTGTATAGAGTGATACATGGATGGGTGGACTTTGACTGATAGATGGATAGACAGAATCATAAACAGACAGACAGAGTGACAGAGGTCAATTAATCAGAAAGAAATTTACAGACTTTCCTCTTCAAATATTTTTTCCAGAACGCATTGATTTCCATCCAGCCCAGCCCAGCCCAGCAAGACTTTGCCTCCTTTATTGCAGTAACCTGACGGTTTCATTTGGAGCAACTTGCATTGCAGGCAAACATTGAATTAAACGTGATTTCCCTTGCAATCAAACACACAAACTTGCCGTTGCTAGCACTAGCTCAAATGATCTATGTAAGGAAGCAGGAGATCCATGAACAGAATTTAGAAATCCGAGACACATTTATGCATTTGGAGAAATAAAGTTAATATGAATGAGAGGAAAGGGTCACCTTATGATGAAATTGAAAGACAGGGTCTCTGGTTTTCTGGAACTTACTTCAGGAAAGGCCAGTCACAGCAGTGCAAGGCCCCAGGCAAATATGAACAATAACCCGCACACTTCTCCACCACACATTCTTAAATGAAAAATTGAACTATCATTCAGGCTACAAGCCTTGTTGCCCACATCCCTGTGTCTCTTCGCATCTCTAAATAATGATGCACACTATCCTGCAGGGATGAAGTCAATATTAAAGTCTGTGACTTTAAACCATAATCTAAGACCAGGAAGACGGAATTATGTCTCTTCAAAGATTTCCTTAAACATTTCTTGTGTTTGTGCCTCTGGATTTGACATCACAAAAAAGTCTGTAAAAGTGCAATGCTAAAATATCTTATTTATATTTAATTAATGTAATAATAAATATTAAATCTAAAATTATGTATCAAAATAAAGACATATGTTTTTTGTTTATATATATTTTTTTCTAGTCATTGTCACCTAATGGCTTGCTCAAGCTAAGTTTTTCCATGTGTTTAGCATGTGGATGTCATTTTACAAATTCCATGGCTTCCCCCCGGACAGAAAAAAAGCCATAAGCGGCACGTTTTATGAAGAGTAAAAAGTAGACGCCAAAGTAAAAATGCAGCAGAAACTGATTTGGCATCAGGAGTCTGCCCACGTTACATGGTTGAATGATTGCAGTGCATGGTTAGGCTTGATTGGCCACTTAATCTCTCAGCACAGTCACAAATATCTGCAGCGTTGCCAAGTCAACGCAAGACTGGTGAAAGCCAGAGCAGACACACGCTGATGCAACCACAGGTCCTGACCATCTCTTACAGTAGTTAACTTCAGATCACAGACTCTTTGTCAGAAGACGTGACCCCGGCAGGTTGCTGAATCTCAATCATCCACTGAAAATACAAGCTGATGTTCAGAAGAGCTGGAGTTTGGTGGGAATCCACGTTTCAGATGAACCAAAGGGAAACTATACGGGAAATGTGGTGGGGCACATCATATTTTTATAGTACTGTACTTTCCAAATTGTATGGTGCATAATACATTTTGAACAATTTTATATTCAAACATCGAAGTGCGTAGATACATGCATAAACAGTGGGTGTATACCTATATATTATTTTATATTTATTTTTAAATAATATTTTTTTCATTTGTGAATAATCTATGGAATTCAGATGTAAAAAAAAAAGATTATAGATATATATAAGATATATAAGATATATAAGATATATAAGATTCATAAAAGTGTGTGTGTGTGTGTGTGTGTGTGTGTGTGTGTTTGTGCGCGTCTGCGTCTCCATTAGTCTACGTCAAATAACATCTCTTCGTTTGAGAAGTACATATGTTTTCTATGCATTTATGTATTAAACACATTTTTACATTTTCATATTTTGCCATGTTTATATTGCTGCAAACCATGAATTGTACCAATCATTATTTTGCTCCAGTTTGTTTAGCGCCATTGTGGAATCTCTCCGCGAGCCAACGACGTGCACGCACTTTGCTTTCTGCTCCAGTGAATTGTGCTGCTCTTTTTGATATATGAATGGAGGAAGTGCGCGTGGACTTTGACTAATCTAGCATGGTAATTTCCCCAGTAGAGTGAATTAAGACTGTTTCCGCACACGTGAAGGTGACCTTGTCCACCAGTCTGCCATTCTGTGATTATTTTGTCCCCTCCTCATCTGGTTTTAACCCTCTGACTTAATCACACTGGATATAAACAATCCTTCAGCAGCCGTGGAGCGGGAGTCATTAATTAAGACTGTCACAAATTAAACATGACAGGATGGAGGAAAGAATGCAGATTGCAAAACAGACATTATGGGTTTAATTGAATAATATTATTATCATCTGCCGAGTACGTCTACATCACAGGGAGGGAAACAAACTTCTTAAGTGTGATTAATTATAAATTCATGAAATAGTGTACGCCACCCTGGTAGAAATTGTACTGTAGTGATAATATTTTAATTTATGCATTTATGCTTGATTTATAATTTTATTGTGTAATGAAATAATAGTAAAAATAATATATACAGTAGTTTGTTTTTATTATTTTAATATATACATTTTATGCAGTTTTATATTATGAAACTTGGTTTCATCATATTGTCATTTTTTTCAATGATGAAATCCTGGGGAACAAAACTACATTTATTACGATCATTTTATTCATTAAAATGTTCCAGCCACCCTGTTAAATATGTCTGTAGTTAAAATATTTCAATTGTTAGAAGTATGATGTTACAGTCATTGGTTTTAAAAATTGTTCTTCCTTGTTTTGACAAAGCAAAACCTCTTCAGGAAACTGCCTCCTTCCGTAATCTTCCAGATTGACGCAACAACGCGCTCGCACACGCATGCCACTTCTCACACCTGACGGTCTTCTGTGATCAGGGCGCATGCTCATAATCGCATCTCAATGAGATGCTCACACTTCATTAAAAGCATAATCGAGTTCATTACTGTTCCATTGACACTCGCTTGGCAAACAGCCTCGGATAAATCACAGACAAAGCCCGAGCCAGTTTGTGTTTGTGAAGCTATCTCGCAAAACCAGGTGGACAGAAAAACGACCTCTTGACGTCGCATGCGGCCGTTTCAGTGACCTCATGTTAATGAGACGGTGGATGTACATCAACGTATTTCCAATTTTTATGGATTTATGTGAAGTCACGGTTTCCCAAAATGTTAGTTGTAACTTACTGTAATATAACAGATTTTTATTGTTTTCACCTTTTTGCTTGCTCATTAGTCATCTGCATAATCATAGTCATTATTTAATTCATTTCAATAATTGTTTTAGTTAGTAGTTAGTTGCGTTTACTTGATGTGTGTGTGTGTGTGTGTGTGTGTGTGTGTCTGTGTACTTGTACACAGAACCTCTAAATGTTGTACGTTAAAATGATGATATGTATAATTAGTTCAAGATTTGATAAACCAATCAATCATTTGTATCAAAGCAACTGTACAAAATAACAGGAAAGAATTAGTATGCGGGTAATTCAACAATAACTTTGACCAACTAGCAGCAGAAAGACAACAATGGCTAGGAAACAAAATTCTACTCAAAGATAGAAATGCACTCTAAAACAACACCAAATGCAGTGGTCCTGAGCAATCACGTATTATTCCTAGCCTATCATTTTTTTTATGCATAATTGAAGCATTTGGACTCTGTTTTCCATGACCAGCGTACGTGACCTCAAAATCCGTACTGGCACATCACCGCAAGAATCCCACCGCGTGGGAGCCATGAGCAGAGCAGGCCATGAAGCTGTGAGAAATGAGCAGGTAGAGAAATGGACCGAGAGCAAAGAGGGTGGAAATAAAAGACCTTCAGGATTAATTAGGCGTCAGATTGGTTGCGGGGCATGAGCGCTCTGTGCATGCAGAATGTCCCCTCGGCCTGTTTTAGTCATAATTCAACCCATGGCGAGTGGAGCACGCTCGTGTATTTAGTCATGTTGCTTGTTTGCTAGATTCTTAATGGGTTTTTGTTCAGATGTTTCTCACTGCACTCGTCCAGCGGTGGCCATTGTTTAGCGCGTTTGTGACTGGTTGCTGCTGTATCCAGAACAGATGCAAATGATTGTGCATTAACTCGCCACTGGATTCCAGTCCCATAAGAGCCTTTGACCTCATTCTGCTGTATTTATAGTTGTGTGTGCCGTCTATCATCTGCATGGCGACACCAGCAGCATTCTAGAGCTACCAAGCGAAGACACGAGAAATTTAGAAAGTCACCTTTTCACCTGTTCCTTACATCATTTCCTGAGGGAGAGGAAGAGCTGGTCCTGGAATACCGATCGCTTACTCAAGACCAAACATAGTTATCAGCTTAATGCTCATTCCTGACTGAGAATACTCTCTCTCGCTTTAGAATAATATTGGGGTGTTGGGGAGATGACTGGGGCATTTTGATGAACGCTACATTTATTCAGAATGACCCGCAAGGAAATCCAGGCAGACACTGGAAGAAGAAATTGTTCAAATGTTTTTCTTATAATTGTTCTAAATATTAAAATTTTGGTTAGTCAAAATAGCTTTCATAATATAATTTAAATTTGGCATTTAAGTGTTAAATATTATTTTTATTTCATAACGAGCATTTAACTCATTCCTAGCAATATAGAAAATGTATTGTGAGTGTGTGTGTGTGTATATATCACACACACACACACACACACACACACACACACACACACAGAGTAAACTTTTTTTAAGACCTTTTGATCTTTACATAACTGCTTCCATTAAACGACCATTCAGTGAAGGCAACTGGGCTTTTCATTCCATTAACCCATTTATAATAAATAAGCCAAATCGTGGTTTTGTGCCTTCTCGAATCTCTTTTTAGCCCTTTTTTACATTCCAGGCGCCGTGGCAACACGTGCCGCGCTCCGGTGTTTCCAGCACCTCCTTGAGAACAGGGAAATTCCATTTCCTGCTTCACTAAAGCCGTGTCAGTCTGTATATGAAACACTGACATTCTCCGAGCTCACCTCTGCTAATGGAGATCACACTCGTGTATGTAGCCTTGGAACAGAGAGATAAATGAATAATGACAGAGCGCTTTTAGGTCCAGGCCAAGAGCGTGTCTTCTCCAGTGCCCTCTGCTGGTGCTTGCACAAACTGGCTCTGAGCTTTGTGGGCGCCGGGATTTTTCAGTGAGTGGCCATGTCTCCTTCTCTGTGCATGCTTCATCGACTGCCATGTCAAATTAGAGCTCTTCGATTTTATACAGTGCCTCTAATAACAGTCATAAGTGTCAAGACACAACTCCAGGCCTGTCGACAGCAGAAGAATTCCCAGCACTCTTGCACACACTAGTGGAACGTAAAGCATCCGCTTGAAGCAGAGCGAGTTAGTGGGCTCTGACCACACGTCTCGCTTTCCACATCAGTTAACTTCTCCAATCACAGGTGTCAGGAGTGGGACCACAAATCAAGACTGTAAATCAAAGCATTGGCTGTAAAGGCACACATTGGGATTCTAAGGTTATTATGCCTAATCGTGACATTTCTCAAAGTTATCTGTCAGAAGAGAAGCAAAAACTCCAGTCTGCTGCTAAACAAAGCCACCACGTGGTTATTTAGTCAGTGTTTGTTTTTTTGGGGCACATGTGGCCTAGTGGTAAAGAAATGTGCCTGTTCTCAAAAGGTTTCGGTTCAAATCCTCTGGTAGAAACCACAATTGAAGTGTCCTTGAATAAGACACCATCGGCTCATTCTGCTAAAAAAGTGTAATGTATGAGCAATATGATTGAGAAGAGATCTGAGTGGATCCATGAGGCTACTTTGAACCTAATGGTCCAGAACATTAGAGAGTGTGAAAAGTTAAGAAGCATGTCAGCAAAATTGAAAAGATGGTTCAAGATGGTGGTGAAACCAGCAATTATGTTGAAAAGTATGGATAGAATCAAGAGTGGGTGAATTAGGACCACTCGTGTTGGATGTTTTGGGGGAAAAAAAGTCAGAGGTCATAAGGACATTGGTTTGGGCTCAATCAAAGGCTGATGTTGTAGAGCAGTGATATACCCGGTTTGTGAAGATATGACAATTTTATCTATACTATTCACAGACATTTTTGTGATTTTAGTCAATTTGGATACATTTAGGCAAAATATCCACCAGCATTAATAATAATTTAATAATGTAATTTAAAATAACTTAAATTGGTTAACTGTCACCAATAAACTTTTCACATTTATGAAAGGAAGAACTGAAAACAATTGCGGTGTTTGTGCCACGTTCTTACATTACAGACCATAATCTTCAGGGTGACAAATCTCAGCCCAAAAATTCACAACAAAGTCAAGTTTGGCCCATAATATGAACGGTTAAGCACCACGTTAAAAGCTCAGGAGAATCAGATGTAGTGAAAGAAAACATGAATATTGGAGAAAGTGGATGAGTGAAGACAATGCAGAGCGCAGGGTCAGATGGAGGCGGATGATTCTCTGTGGCGACCCCTGAAAGAGAACAGCTTGTTTGTTTGGTTAGGGATCCTCTAAAATAGAAATAAAGTCATGAAAATTTTTAAAAGCCTTACATCTCACCGTCCTCATTCAGTTCACTTTGCCGACAATACGTCGCTTCTATAAACATTTGCTTTCCACAAGAGGCTTCTGGGTCGTTGTGGTATTTTTGACATTCCATCGGAGTCGTATCAGGTGAAACCATTTTTAAATTATGAATGGCTTTATATAAGACCTGCACTTTACCTAAGCTTTTCACTAATAATTCATTTCCTGATTACTAATTCCTGTTGAGTGGGGTTTACTGGATAAAATTGTGAGGGCACGTGTGTGTGGTTTGGCGAGTGCAGAAATTGTGGTTTTAAGAATCAGCAGTCGCCCAGATTATTCAGGTAAGACTTAAAAGTCTGTAATCTCCAAAATGAGATTGAGGATACTTCTAGAATATTGCTTAAATCACACATTTTTCGTCATTCATAGTCTCTCACTTTTAGAGGGCAATTTTATGTGCGGCCCTGGGATTGAAGGTATTTGTACAAAATGTATATTCAAGGAATGCAATTTTACTAATTATAAAATAATTTTTTGCAAGTACTCTTTAAACACGTGAGATGATCTCACTTGATTTTTTCCCCCTGAAAGTACACTTCATGTCTCGCCTAAAAAGTTCCTAAATTGACAATCCAGCCAGCAGATTGGCTACAGTGTGTTTCTCACGGACAATTAAATTGTGGAAACTTGGTCTGGGATTCAAACCTACAACCCTTGGGTCACAACCATCTCCCATTAGGCTTCAACTGCCATTGATTCATACTTTAAATTACTTAATACCAGCCAATCACATTAATTTCAATGTGCAAAAAGTGTTATGGACTGAACACGTGCCGCTTCCTAATACGTTGTACAGTAGAAATCGCAGTTCAAATCAAAGCAACCAGTACGACATCTGAAAAAAATTCACCCCAAATGACTTCTGGATATTCTGTTGTACCGGCACGTCACATCACGCTTCTGACATTTTCTCTTGATACGTTGTTGACTGTTTAGAATGTAATATGAACACCTACAGCTATGAATCAAATGTCAGGTGTGGCGGTGTAGTGGAACTGTATCAATACCGCGTGATGTATGGGCTGCTGGAGGCTTTTTGCAAGGCTAGAATCTGCGATCAGAAGCATCCAGATTATGTGACCGTGACGGAAAGGCCGCCCTGTGAAATGGTACCTTGCTCCTCCATTACTTTTCTTAAACACTGATTGCTACAAAATGTTGAACTGTTTTTATATATATATAATTGATTTTTCTGGTAAATGTTGGAACATAAAGCAGGACTTTCAGGCTCCCAGGTTTGGCAGCAGATGGAGGAAGTGTTCAAAGGAGACAGGCTGGTTTTGAAGGGATTTTTGGACCGCTGCACAAGGCGCTCTGTCGGGTATCTTCAAGAAAAGCAGAAGTGATGAAGCCGTGATATTCATGGTTGATTGTTTGACCGTTCTCTCTTAAATCCAACGTTGGAACACGGTCCCTTTGTCATGTCGCTTCTTTTGTAGGTAATGGATTGTCCATTTCAGTTTTCCGGCAATATTTGTGGTGTTGTGACGTGTGCTTATGTATACTGTTCTACAACATTCATTTTTCATCATTGAAAAAAGTACCGTTGTATAATTTTGTAATCAAGGCTTAACAATGAGCTTGTGCTGATTATCTGTTTTTGTCTCTTTCCCAGGCAAACATTTGTAATCGAATGATTTAATGCTATAATGTTATATTAAATTACTGAATTGATAATGAATGATCAAAGATACTGCATTCGCTATCTCTGCTATGCGTTTGTAGTAATTCAAATCAAATCAAATATAATCAAATCATTTTTATTGTGAGCATGTAAGCTGGTGAGGTGCACACTCCAGACAGTGCAGACGTACAGTGCAAAATGCAAATGCATAATCATGATTAGGTTAAGACTGAAGTGTGCAAAGACCTGCAGAATAGATGCTGAACTTAAAAGCACTGCAAAAAAGTTTTTTTTTTTTTTTTTTTTTTTT
>CM051497.1:20687245-20734632 GCA_028031935.1 Paedocypris micromegethes | reverse complement strand
TTTTTTCCACTTTCAAAAGGTGAGGTGTGGATTGTTGCAGCCATAGATGGAAACAACTGGAATCTGTTTATCACACGTCTGACTTTATGACTCTTTATGACTCTATGAATTCTGTTAATGAGCTGCACAGAGATGCCGAAATCTGACGATATTTAGCATCTGGTTCACTTTTGCAATGCAGGAAAAAATTGAAAACGGTGTGCAAAGTTGGCCATTACCTGAATGTAGATTGTTTCAATGTTTATTTTTTGTTTAATTTTCATACCTCAAAAACATTGTTCTTTCATAGAAGCTGACAATAAATGTTAAATACTGTATAAAGCTTTCACAAGATTTTTGTTTGTATGTAGTGAGTAATTTATTTCTATGAAATGTAATGATATTGGTGAAAACTAAATGTATACTATGGGCGGGCTATACAGTGTATATATTTGTGTGTGTCTATATACAGTATACATATATATATATTCAGCCGTGTTTTCAAACTGAAGAAGATATATGTGTGTGTGTTCCTACAATAATAATTTATAACAATACTATATATTGCCCTTTACGTGTCACTGAGTTAGGCTGTCACTCATTTATAGGTTAGTCCCAACATTTGCAAGCATCAGCACAGTTTGGGAATAATGACAATGTGTTTTCCTTGGCCTTTCAATCCGTAGGGCTCTCCACAATCAGAAGTGGATTAATGAGCGATTTGTGAATAGCCCTTCTGGTCAGACGAGAACATTTCACTCTCCCCTCCATCTTCCTCTCACTCTCTCTCTCTATTCTCATCATCCATACCTCCCTCTTGTTCATAGCCTCACGATTTCATTCAGGGCAGGTCATGTTATGCTTTTGAAGGAGCCTCTTCCCTGTTCTCTTTATTTGATGCATTATGTATAAAGGCCTGGATATGTGTTTTACCACCCTCTCTGGTGTTATTAAGGCATTTTTCCTCTCATCTGCGCTTTTCTATCTTGACATGAGGGTTAATCAGGAGCGATTGATGCTGAGCCTTTAAAACAAGCTCCTACCTAGTCTGCTGATTTTTTTTTTTATGATCTTTTTTTTGAAAGCCAAGATTGTGCTGCGTCGTGCACAATTTGAAGTTTGGGACGGTACGGCCACATGGGTTTAGATTATTTAAGAGCAAGACTGAATTCGTTATGTTCTCTGGCACCTCCTGGAGCTCAGATAATACCTTGTTGCGCATAGAGAGAGGAATAAGCCCATGCTGGGGAACTATTGTCAATGGTGCCATGATGGCCAGTGACACAGATTGAACTGATCCGTAAAGCTGCTTTTGTTTCCATATTTGCCCGGTCATTATGATTAAATGGCGTTTCTGGAGCACTTTCTATTGGGCGTCCAACCCTCTAACCTGCTCACAACGCACTTCCTCCCCAGAAGCATCTGTTTTATGGCCACTGAGGTGTGGTTTGTCTATAATAAGATAATGATTCTCACTGCAGGTTTGTAGGCGCACATCTGTTTTAAGACCAGTAAAAAAAAAACCAACACAATGTTGAGCTTATTATGCTAGTGAAAGTGAAATGCATTTTTATTCTTACTGAAATATTATGGATGATTAATGTTGTTGAGCTGAAGGTTTATTTTGGGGCATTTCAGGACACGCCTTTAACGTTATGCTTTCTATTTGTTGGCGAGGATTAAAATTACGTTATCTTGAAGAACGCAGCAGCACTGTTTTTAAAATGTCGTTTTTTTTTTTTTACATCGGTTGTTACATTAAGTATGCTCTTGTTTAAGTACGTGTCCCAAATATCTCGAAACCGTTTCTTGTATTTGCCTTTGAGAGAGACGTTTTCCTTTTTATTTGAAAAAATCCAGTTGTTTGAATTTGAGTAAACAGAGCAGATCATTCTTGAATCAGTTCACGTTTCTTCCAAATTGTTCTGATCGCGGTTTCCCCAACATCACACACTCATTGTAACTTCCTGCTTTGAAACTCATTGAGGTTAGTTTATTTGACATTTGGAAGTTTCCAATCTTAAGTACGCATCTGCCTGTTAAGTATGCAAAACCTCGTGATTTACTGTAAGCTACTGTACTATCATAGGTCAATGGTTCTAATCCAAAGAGAAGCATGACATCGTTTGGTGAAAACTATGCATTGCTTTTGGAAAATATGCATGTCAATCAATAGTGATGTAATGCAGAGACAAGTTAATAGTGTTTTAATTTCCAATTTGATCTGAAAAAGTTTCAGCTGATGCTCCAAATCAGGCCATTGCATTATCAGGGCAGCCTGTTCCACCCCTGCCAAGAATGGAGGTCGTTTGCTTCAGGCCAGACATTTATCGTCATCACCGTTGACTCTGGAGTCAGGATTTTTGCCCATCTCCCGGTTGAGTGACCAACCATTCCCCTACAGAATTATGGGATTTAAATCACCCCCGCCCCCCCGTTGTAAATTTTGCTGGTGTAGGGACTAAAAAATACTTGTGGCAATGTGATTCCTGGCCCAGCCTTGCTGATCTGACTGACGGCTTCCCGCTGCCGGAGCACAATCGTGGTTGGCTGAAATTCTGTCTCGCAGGCTGGCGGGCCATCTGGACCTTCCACACACTAAAAGGTTGGACATGGTTTAAGGCGACACCACAGCGTTCATTTTGGAGGAGCTGTGGCTTTGTCAGCAGTTTCCTTTCTCCTATTGTTTACAGGGAATGATTCGAAATTGAACTGTGAAACCAAGTGGAATTCCGAGCATCTGGTAGAACTAGCCAGACACAGAGTCCAGCAGAAGACAAGTACATTTCCGCGTCTGCTCCTCTGAGGTTTCCCAAAGCTCCTGAGGCAGATACCAGCAAATATTGATTTTCAAAGAACTCATTCTGAACTGAAGTGTGGAATATATTATAACCCAACATACTCCCAACCAAAGACACGATGCATGAATTGTTAAATTACTCTATAAAGAAATCGGCATGGCCTCAGTTATTCGCAGAATGTTGGGCTCTGATAAGCCATGGGAGGGACGTTTCTGGAGAAATGAGTCTCACGGTGTATGATTGGATTCTCTCAGACTGTAAAGAGTCATCACGGATGCCTGGTAAGACTTTATAATGCCCATGTGATACAGTAGACAGTTCACAAGTGTTTCCCGGTGTGTTCAGAGAGAGAATGTCATTAATGGATTTAGCAGCACCAAATGAAGTTGTCCAGGTTTATTAAAATTAAGCAGGCCAATGTAATGAGAAGAGTAAAAATTCATACCATTTTGCACCTGTGTTAATAGTTCTATAATATCATGTGTACAGGGGTCATGATATCATTGTGGTCCAGTGGATGGGAATTGGACTTGTCTCCAAGACGTTACAAGTTCAAATCCATCTCTGGCTGGTTCTGCAACTGCATGCCAACGGCTCAAACCAGGCCACTGCTCCGGGTTTGTGAGTGTTCACCTCACTGTGCCTGTGTAATTTCTCAAAAGTTAAAGGTATTTTGTTTGTCCCTAGTGGCCATATTGACAAACTCACTCACTTTCTTTCATTTATTTTTCAGTAGAATATGTACTTTCATTATTCTAGTTGTATATTCTATAAGTTGTTCATATACGAGCGGACAGAACGCAAGAGAGCGGTAAGACGAAGGGAGGGGGCCTGGCTGTGTTCGTAAACTTAAGATGGTGTAAACCAGGACACTGTACTGTTAAAACAAAGTTGTGCAACAGAGACATTGAGCTGCTAGCGGTGGGCATGAGACCAGTCTACCTGCCGAGAGAGTTTACACACGTGATAATAATCGCTGTGTACGTCCCTCCCTCTGCTAATGCCAACGCAGCTTCTGAGAGCCTGCTCTCTGTCACCAGCGGGCTGCAGACACAGCATCCACAGGCTCTCTTCCTGATCTCTGGGGACTTTAACCACGCTCCGCCCTCAGCTGCTCTACCTACATTCACCCAGTATGTCACCTGTTCCACCAGAGACAATAAAATACTGGACTTATTTTACGCCAACACCAAAGAGGCTTACAGCGCGTCCTCTCTCCCGCCGCTGGGCAGAGCTGATCACAACATCTTGCATCTTCTGCCCGTGTATAAACCTGCGGTGCACAGGCAGCCGGTGGTGTCTCGCACAGTGAAGAGGTGGACACCAGAGAGTGAGGAGGCTCTCAGAGACTGTTTCAGCACCACTGTGTGGACGGAGCTCTGTGACCCACACGGGGAGGACATTAATGCCATCACAGACTGTATTACTGAATACATTAAATTCTGCTGTGAAAACACTGTTCCATCCAGAGTGGTACGGCATTTCGCTAATAACAAGCCGTGGGTCACCTCTGAGATTAAAGTCCTCTTAAAGGAGAAGAAGAGAGCGTTCAGATCCGGGAACAGGGAAGAACTCAGGCGTGTACAGAAGGAGCTGAGGAGGAAAATTCGAGAGGGAAAGGCCAGATACAGGAGGAAGATGGAGAAGCAGCTTCAGCGAAACAACACCAGGGAAGTGTGGAAAAGCCTGAAAACCATCTCTGGCTTTAAAGCACCGCACCCTCAGGTGGAGGGGGACATGAACTGGGCCAATGACCTGAACCATCACTTTAATCGATTCGACCAAGCAGCCCCCCCCACCCCGCAGCAGCTGCTTTCCACACCATCAGCACCTCCTGCAGAACCAGCCCATCAAGACCCTCTACTCACTGATACTGCAACACCACCACAACCCCTGTCTTTCTCCAGTATACAGGTGAGAAACCAGCTTAAAGAATCAACGGTAGGAAAGCAGCCGGACCAGATGGCATCAGCTCCAGACTCCTCAAGTCCTGCGCAGATGAACTGTGTGAAGTCCTGGAACTAGTCTTCAATCTGAGCCTCAAGCTGAGGAAGGTCCCACAGCTCTGGAAGACCTCCTGTGTGGTACCAGTGCCTAAGACACCGCAGGCCAAAGACCTCAACAGCTTCAGACCGGTGGCTCTCACGTCCCATCTAATGAAGACACTGGAGAGACTAGTCCTGGGTCACCTCAGATCTGCTGTGGGAACCTACCTTGACCCACTGCAGTTTGCCTACAGACATGGCACGGGAGTGGAAGATGCTGTCATCTTTCTTCTGCACCGAGCTCTTTCTCACCTTGAGAAGCCCGACAGTAGCGTGAGGATCATGTTTTTTGATTTCTCCAGCGCCTTCAACACCATCCAGCCGGTGCTTCTGGAACACAAACTGGAGGAGGCTGGTGTGGACCTCTATCTGACGGAGTGGATCATGGACTATCTGACAAACAGGCCACAGTTTGTGAGAGCCAAGGACTGTGTGTCTGACACTCTGAGCTGCAGTGTGGGGGCTCCACAGGGGACTGTACTGGCTCCTTTCCTCTTCACCCTCTACACCTCAGACTTCAGACACAACACGGACGGCTGTGTTCTGCAGAAGTTCTCTGATGACTCAGCAATTGTTGGGTTGATCACAGGAGCTAACGATGCTGAGTACAGAGGACTCACTCAGGACTTTGTGGACTGGTGTCGGCGGAACCACCTCCTGATCAACGCAGGGAAAACTAAGGAGATGGTGGTGGATTTTCGCCGGCGACAGTCTACTGTCATCCCACCGATGCACATCCAGGGAATGGACATTGAGAGAGTGGAGTCTTATAAATACCTGGGTGTGCATCTGAACAACAAACTGGACTGGACTCACAACACAGACGCACTGTACAGGAAGGGTCAGAGCAGACTCTACCTCCTGAGGAGACTGCGGTCTTTTGGAGTGAGAGGGTCACTCCTGAAGATCTTCTATGACTCTGTGGTGGCATCAGCAATCCTGTACGGTGTGGTCTGCTGGAGCAGCAGCATCTCAGGCAAAGACAGGAAGAGACTGGACAGGATCATCAAAAAGTCCAGCTCTGTCCTGGGATGCACTCTGGACACAGTGCAGGAGGTGGGTGAGAGAAGAGTCCTGGATAAACTATCATCCATCCTGGACCTGGACTCTCACCCACTGGTGGACTCACTGTCTGCTCTGGAGAGCAGCTTCAGTGGCAGACTGATTCACCCCCGCTGTGTGAAGGAGAGATATCGCAGATCTTTCCTACCTGCTGCGATTAGACTCTACAACTTAAATTTGAACTGGTGACTGGAACTATGCTTATGACGGGCAGGTTCATTTATGGTCTGTGTTTGTTTGATTGTTTATTATGATGTGTGCAGTGCGTTATGGTGATGTTTGTTTGTTTATGTTTGATGTTTGTTTATTTGTTTATTTATTTGTTGTTGCTGTTGTGACGTGAAATTTCCCCGCTGTGGGACTAATAAAGGATTATTCAATTCAATTCAATTTCAATAGTTTATAAAGGTGTAGAATACAGTCTGAATTCGTCTGAATTTTTTTTTTACATTTTGCAGAACTACAGGAAGAATGTTTAAAGTTATCAGAATTAACTAGGTCAATTTATAGGAGAGACTAAATTATATGATACTATTTTATTGTTTTGTCTTGGTTTCGGACGGAAGTCAATAATTCATCTGGGCCAAAACAAAAGAATTAACTGCAGTTTTGGCAAAAACTATAATTCTGTTCAGGAGCAGGACGTTTATTTCAAATGTAACCGCATCACAGGAAGGATTTTGAGTTAAATAGAAATTGACAAGGTGAATATATAGAAGGGAGTGAAAATATAAAACAGAATGTATTAATATTTGTATGCATACTGTACAATATTGGCCATGTTTGCAAATGTTTCACTGTTTCTTAAGATTCACTTAATTTCCAAACTTAGATTGTCATGCATTGTGAGCAAAATTTCTCTAAAACTAAGCAGAAAACTCACCTCTCCGCTCCCCCGGGAGGAAAACCAGAAGAAATGTAGTCATTTTCCACAGTCCATATTCCGTTAACTGTGAAGGGTTTTCTGCAACGCAAAGAGCCTTTCAAATAATAGATTTCCTGCTCAAGTATCAGTCAAGAGAATTCTGTGTTGACATTTGTGTTCCCAGCACAATATTGACTTCTGATGGCTGCAGTGGTCCTGACATTTTGCATTAAGGAAGAACTAAATGCTGCAAAAACCTGTTCAAATATGTGTTATGACTATCTTTTCATTAAATTTTGATCACACGATGCATTGTGCTTGGGATCTATTTGCAAATGAAAATGATATGATTTGACATCATAGCTAAAGATGTCACCAACATTTAGCATATCAGCTAATATTCCTTTGTAGGGCTGCACGATTAACCTTTATCGAATCGATATTTCGGTTTTTACTCCCGCGATTACCAAACCTCCTCTGAGGTTTGAGTGACATGTCTATTAGCCAATCAAAATTGTCGAAACTCTCTTTTCTGGCTTGCTAGAACGACTGCCCAGTGTAAAATGTGTTGACGTGCCATGGCCAGATCTAGAGGAAACACAACTCATTTATATCAGCATTTAAAAAATCACACTAATATTATTATTATTAAAAAATTTTATTATTATTATTATTAACACATTTTTGTGTGTATAATATGTACTCATAATTTTATTTCTATGCAGAATAGAATATCATGCCAAAAGCTCTATTCACAGTTGAAACATCTCAAAGCAGCTGTTGGAAATGTTCTAGAATGTCTGTAAAATAAAAAGCAGAGTAGTGTTTCCTTAAGTGTAAGCCTTTCCTTAAGTGTTCCAGAACGAAATCCAGAGTTTGAATTTAATTATGTTCAAATCAGAGTTCAAATTATGAATTAAAAAAAAGTTAATTGTTTTGGAAATAAATAGTTTCACAATGCTTTGCAGAATTGTAGACTTTGTACTTTACTGTACTTTACATACCAATAGGAAATGTATTTTGAAATGCATTTTTTATTCAAAATATAAATTATTCTTGAAAAGGTGCAAATTTCAATGAGCAAGTCGTATATACTGATGTAGAATTACATGCAGGTTTTAAAAGGGGGTTTAATAGAAAACATGGAACGCGTGGAAAAATCGGGAGACTTTACATGATAATGTGATTTCATGAAACTCAAATTGTAAATGGTAAAAGTTGTTTTTTATTTCTTGTTCAACATGTAATATTTTATGGTGTTTGGTTTTTGAAGAAAAAAATGTTTTGTCTTGATTAATATTCAACACAACTCTCTAGCAATGCACCCTAGTGTAGGTTTTTTCTCCTTTTGATATTTCCTTTTCTCCTCTCTTGCTATCTTTTAAGGCATTAGAGTCCTTTTTGAGTGCTCTAAATATTTTATTCCAGCCTTTGATAACTAATTTCAGTCCATTACCTGTGAGAGGTTTTCTCTGTGCAAATCAGTGGGCCATTATTCCGCATTCGGATTTGTGAATACAGATTTATGCTAAAGACTTCATTATTGTGGCATATCCTCAAAAGAAATCAAATGATTTGATTGCCATTAATGGCTAGTGTTGAGGTATGTCTTGTGAAATTTAAAAGCTCAAAATGTGCTGTCGGGCTAGACAGCAGCCACACAAATCTGCAAAATCCCATTTCTTTGATTGGGTTGAGTTGATTTCTTGTAGATGTATCTCTTGTTATTGTTTTTTTTATTTTACCTATATATTTTAGTGCTTATTTATACTAACGATGCGTATAATGAAAATGAATTATCTGTGACCATATATCAAGCTATTCAAGACAATGATTGTAGGTGCATTTTTTGAGCGGAGTATTTCACATTTGCAGTATATGTAAATTTCTCAAATTGCCTCTGCGTGCCTTTTCACCTTCAATTCCACCTTCAAGGTGTCAGCAAATTCATAGCAACGCACCTGTCTGGGCGACGCACCCTAGCAACAATAATGGTGACAGAAAACTCCATAGTGACCGTTCGGATGAGCATGAGTCTGCTGCAGTGTGTGTGGAAACCACATTGTGGGGTCTTCAAGATCCTCAAGACTTCTCTGGTTTTACTGGGAAGGTTCGTTTACTCTCGTGACACAAAAAATGTAATTGTTATGGAACCTCAGCAGCACAATGGGGCTCTTGTAGTGTATTTCAACACATTATTTGTATATTAGGGCTGTCATAGTTAACTAGTTAACGCCAGTGCTGTCAAAAGTAGTCACTTTTGTTACTTCATTAGAAGTAGAAATACTAGAGTCAAAAAGTACTTACTGTGAAAGTAAAAGTAAAATGCCCAATATTCTACTAAAGTAAAAGTAGCGTTACTGATACTGATGAAACTACTTTTAAGTATAAAAGTAAAAGTAATGCTAGGACAAAAAATAGCATTATAGAACTATATTGTTCTATTAAATTGTTGTAATTACATTGAAAATTAATGCATTTTATTACAAAGCTTCTGTGCAATCTGCGTGGCCTCAAGACACTAAATCACACAGAAGGTTGATAAATCTGTAAAAACTTGTAACAAAATAGATTATTTTCAAATACGTACATTATGAAATAATGACCTAAATATATACTCATGTGTTCGAAAATCTAGCTTCAACATTACATTATCTCCTTTATATCTAGTATATGATAAATAATATCTCTCAAAGTCTCACAAAGATAATAACTGAAATGTTTTTCAGTGTTCACGTGAACTTTGAGATCTCGGGCAACTTTATTACAGTGAGACGTATGGAGCTTTTGTGCGCTTTGAGACAGTTAAAAAGCGCCTTACAAATGCTCAGAATTTGAACTTGAGCTTTACACACGGTCACTGCGCCTCACACTTGTCCCGACTGAGACGATATGTCGAACATTCGTTTGCCGTTTTACCCGCATTTTCGCGTCTGTTGTAACGGTTTTGGCGTGTGTGCGCAAGCGCGCCGCGGCGCCGTTTTTGCTCTAACCGTATTGACACTAATCGAATCCATCAAGCCGCCTCTTCTCTCCGTCATTCTTTCGCCGACAAAGCGCGATGCGCATGTGTGACGGACCTTACGAAAACCAATAGGGTGTCGGAATGATACTTGTTTATACGCCTCATCCAACCACAATCATTTACCTGCGTGATTTGTCCGGATGTTTTTTTTTAAATCCATTCAACACGGAAATAAAACTAACCGGTAACGCGGCTGGTTTTGAAGAAGTAACGAATAGAAAGTACCGATATTTGCTTTAAAAAATAAGAAGTAGAAGTAGAAAGTAAGCAGAAAAATAAATACTCTCGAAAAGTAAAAGTAAGCTAAATTTCTACTTGACACCTCTGGTTAACGCACGCGATTAATTTTAAGTGCTCAATCGAGTTAATTTTTTTTTGATTAACTTTTTTTGATTACTTTGCGCCTAAATAGCAGCAGGTTAAAGTGTTTAATGACAGACACTTTGTCTCATCGATCTCCGGGTGTTTTAAATGTTCTTGAATGGACTTGTTAAAACTGAGACTCGGCCTTATTTAGACTTTTCAACTACAAATACGTAACTTGTTCGTCAGATTCAAATGTCTGTTCAACAACCCGCCACTGTAGATTCATAGGGATTAGATAAAGACAATACTGTATTTACTTACACTTATATTTAAAAACAGACATTCTAAGCTTTATGTAATTTCTTTATGTACATTCTAAGACATATGTTTCATGTTAGAGTGATAAGTATGTATTACGTTTTTTTGTTTTCAGCTGACAAAAATAAGGCAAAGCGTGCTTCAAGTTTTAGTTTTATTATTATTATTTATTTATTTTTACAAAAAGCACAATGTCCTGTTTTTATTAAGAGTGTAACCTAAAAAATGGGCACTTCAAACTTGTTGAAGTGTTAATCTATAACACTTATGTGTAAGTCCAAAATTGACTTTTTTTGTGTGTTTTATTTTGAATAAAGAGTCACTCGACCTCGTAGGGAGAAAATATATTGCAAATTGATAAAAAATTATATTAAATGATATTGCAGTATTTAAACTAGCGTATATTTAGTGTTGAGTTTGCATTAATTGACATATTACACTTTATTATATATATATATATATATATATATATATATATATATATATATATATATATATATATATATATATATATATATATATATATATATATAGGTTTTAACATATAAGACATTTTTGAAAGGTGCATGCCGGATGGTGACTTTAGGAAATCTATTTGCGTTTTTTTCTCAGCTGGCAGAGTTTCTCCATGTCATTTTGAATAAGCTCAACGTGGCTGAATGAAGACTCTTTCTACTATTTGCAGCTTCCAAGACGTACATCTGTTTTCTCCCTTTGAGGGTGACACCTCAGAAGTTATAATTATTGTCTCGCACTGGAGCAGATTGTACGTCTACATGTGTGTGTTTTAGGAAAATTTGACTCTCTAAGTCCCTAATTGCCGCAAACAGCAACATAACACCATCAAATGCGGAGGTCACGCGGGTTGGCGAACAGCTGTACGTGGCGAGATGGGCTGAAGACCGTCTGCTGAATTGTAAAGCCTGTGATGGGAGCGGTGTCTCAGCCTAGCCTCACCTCTGAGCTCCGAGCGACGGACAGATGGTCCATTTGAGATGCCACTGAACTAATCACACTGTTCCATTAGTGAAAGTGTCTGCGATAAACGGCTGACCACAAGCTCGCCCGTGGACTCGTCTCCATCCAATTATTCTGCTGATGGCCGATGTTTTGACACAAATTAATTGGGTCACCGTGTTGGTGTGAGGGGGAAAAAATGCTGAAGGGAAGCATGTGATTATGAGACTGCAAAGCAATCTGCAGCTTTTAAATTCATAGTATTTAAAGCAATCGGCGTGACAGACAAACAAATGCACATTTTTACAGGGTGAACTGTATGTTAGTGTATGTGCGCCTTAGGAATCAGACCACTCTCAGTTCGGAACACACTTTTCAGTTTGAATTTTTTAAATAAAATACATCATTAAATTAAAATATATTACATTATGATATATTAGTCAATTGTAGTCTATGTAATCAATGTACAGTAATTCTGTTGTGTACAGTTCAGAACTTTTACACATAGTATATAAAGTTGGTTCACTAAGGGCAAGGCAAAATGGCAAAAAAAAAAAAAAAGTTTATGAAAAAACGTGATAAATATGATATTTGTGTTGTTCAACTTGAAAAGCAGATTTTAACTTCTGAATATAAGCTTGTTTCAGAACTTCAATTCTTTCAACTAAAAGTTATACAATATCTGTTTGTATTCATGTACTTGTTTGTTTATTGGTTTGTTTGGATAAAAACATGACACATACGTACTAAACAAGTGATTGAGGAAGAATAAAAAAAAAGTTTGTACATATATGAATATATAAATGTTATACTGTATATGCATTCATCTAAATATGTAGTACAGACTATATGTATAAGTACAGACTATATAACATATTACACTTGTAAACTCTGAGTGAACATTTGTAAACTCTTGTCTACAGTTATATAAAAAAATGAACTTTATTATATTTCAAATACTGAGAATTGACTGTAAATGCAGACTAAAACGGCTTTGTACGTATGGAGGACCAAAACCGCCAAAATCAAATATAAATGACAAAGGAAATAAATGTACTTTTGTATTAATAAATGCGGAAATGCATTAGTAAAAATAAATGTATAAATACATATATTTATGTTAGTACAACAAATGAGAAATAAATGTAACCATTTTTCTTTTCCTTCTCTCAAGTCGTTTTTCTTTTTCGATGAGGGTCGGCCTTTTTCTTTTTCGATGAGTGTAGTCAAATGAGGGGGCGTCTCCTTATTGCGTCACTGCACAGTCATTGGCTAATTTGTGAAGAGTTCCCTGTTCGATTTGTCTTGTCTAGCGGCTGTTTTATAATGCACCGCTTCATAGAATCATAGACGTGAAACTAGCATTAGCCAAGAAGCTTTGTTCAAATGTGTGCCCACACTTTTCAACCCCAAGGGTGTTGATCCGCGCGCATATTGACGTTTCCGCGGGTTGTTCGGGATAATTCAGGGTCGCACAGCCTCCCAGGCACCATCGCCGTCACTTACTTGAAAGCCATGTCGTCACATCTTTAACTGCGCATGTGAATATTAAACTGAATCCGGTGTTGATGAATCTCATGTTTGTACATTGCTGTGTGTATTTCCCTCCCGTTTACCGGATTAAATATCTGGTATTTATTTTGAAATATCCGGAAATTAATATCTCCGCATCACAAATTTGTAGCTCACGCGGAGATTGGTATTAATAAGCGCGGACTCCGCGGCAGGAATTCGGTCGATTCCCTGCGACCCCGTGGGTGTTTCTGAGAAAACCCCTCGATTTGCATCGCCTTTTCGCCACGATTGCAACGAGCCGCGTCACAAATGTTTTGTTCGCGCGGCCGCAGAGATATTAACTTTAATATGCGGGCCGTGGGGCTTGGTCAATTCCCGGCGACCCCGTGGATGTTTCCGCTGTATCCACTGCAGTTCTTGATTTACTCTAATTGCTAGTTTTAACAAGTGTTTCGAATGTAAAGATGTACAGTAGTTGGAATATGATTCTTACTTCATATGCATTTCATTTCTCACTCACATCACTTTTTTACATTTTATAATATTAGGCACGAGCAGTTGTTTTTGCTATAACATTTATTGAACGACGTTAGTGTTTTAAACAGTTTTAAAACGGTTTAAAAGGTTTTTTTTTTAACAATTGTTACGGAACACTTTTTAAAATTTTAAATTTTCAAAATTTGTTGTTTGGAAGTGTATGGATCTGAAACACTTTGGGTGATGGTGTGTTGCAGGAGTTTGCGGATGCGATCTTTCACCTGGTGCGGGAGAAATACAGCGAGCTGGCCGGCTGCTCATCACTGCTCCACGCGCGTCACAAAGGCCTGGCGGGGATCGTCATGACCAGAGGTAATGCAACATTTCAGTCGGCCTGTGAATTATTGAAGCAGTTCAATATAGAGAGAGGTTGCGCTTGTTTGTCTCAGTGAGGCGTCTGAATGTGAAGCTTTGTATGAAATATTTAGTGCTTTATCACCTGTGAAAAGACAGCCGGGAACAACGGGGATGCACATATAAAATGAAAGTTCTTTGTGTGAGCGCAAACAGTTTGGTGTGGGTGTATGTGTGTGTGTGTCTTTATATATCTGATCAAAACCAATTAAGTGACATGCTTAGTGTTCACCAAAGTAAATTGAGACATTCTTTACGTAACAAAATGTCATAAGAACTTTTATTGTTTGAAGAACGCAACACAGAGTCGAATGACAGACGAACACTATGTAGTCATCGTCTGTCGTTCGACTCTGTGTAGTGTTTGTCTGTCGTTCGACTCTACAGTCGAACATCGGACATCGGAAGAACACCACAAAACACCACATAGTCGAAAGCCAGAATAACTTTACACAGTGGAACACCAGAAGAACACTACACAGAGTAGAGCAGCAGAAGAACACCACACAGAGTCGAATGCCAGAAGAACACTACACAGTCGAATGACAGAGGAACACTTCATGGGGGCAAACAAAAGAAGAACACTATGCAAGTCGAACAAAAGAAGAACACTACACAGTCGAATGTCAGAAGAACACTGCAAACACTAAGAACTGTTCTTCTGATGAAACACAAAGTGTGGCAAGAGTATTCTCCTCCACCTTTTCTACATACTTAAACAAGTCTAGACTCTTGTAATCAAGTTTGATTAGGGACTTTGTTTTCTTTAATTTATTTTGTGTACCAATTGTGAAATACTTACTCAATCATCAACGAGAGAAAGAGAGAGAATAAGAGTGAAAGAGGAAGAGAGCGAGTAAGGGGAAGAGAGATGGGGAGAGAGAGTGAGAAAGGGAAAGAGAGTGAGAGAGAGAGAGAGAGAGAACAAGACTCTTGCTGCACTATCAGTATCAAGTCTCTTTTAAACACCACAGCTCATCAATTTAAACTTCAGTGAGATCTGACCTAATCCCTTTCCTCACTTTCCTCTCTCTCTCTCTCTGTCTCTCTCTATCATTTCTTCTCCGCTCGCCTCAGAGTAATTGCAGAGCTTGTTTATTAAGACTGTTATCTTCAAAGATGCAGACATTGGTGCCCAAGAATTTGGGGCAGACACACAGACTTGACAAACACTGGGGGTTCTGTTCACTGCTCTTTGAGCATCTATTGAATCTTTTAGTCTGGCACGGGCACCGCTAGAATATTAATGCAGGTCCAACTTTGAACCGCGGGCCTTTCGCCAAGGGAGACGTAACCTGAGCGTTGAGTGCTCCTCATAGGACGCTTATTGGATTATTTCATCCGCTAACACAAACGAAACAGACTGCGCTTGAGTCTGATGGTGTGAATAATCTCATTTCAGCCACGCGGCTGCTAGATATTGGGTTTGAAACAACACATGCGCCGATAAAGGCCCGGCAGAGGGAGAAGAACGCTTCACTCCTCACAACAAAATGTTTAAGACAAATCTTCAGCAACTATGGGTGTCTACGTTCCCACCCTTCGCCGGTTAAATGCTGAGATTATGTTGACGTTTTTGTAGAAATTGTTCTTTTACTTCTGTTTCCGTAAGGAAATAATGAGGTGTTGATAAAACCAGTTATAATACATTTTTATAATAGAATATTTGAATATGTATATATTATCATTGTCTCTCTGTCTGTCTCTCTCTCTCTATCTCTCCATCTGTAGTTCTGTCTGTGATTATATTTTTTTGTCAGTCTACCTGTCTGTCTGTAATTCCGTCTCGTTCATTTTTAAATCGTTTTTCTTTAAATCTAATTTTTAGAACAACAGATGATATCAGATCATCATACAAATCAGAATCTATAAATTATCTCCAGCAGCCAAATCCTCGTTTTTATAAATCCGAGCATTTCTCTCTCTCCGTCCTGCGGGTTAAGGTCACAGCGTTCGCAGGTTTTATTTGGAAATGATCGGTACCACGCAGTATATTAACAGCGATGATTGCTGTCGTTTTGACCTTGTTTAATATTCAAACGTTTCAAAATTCGAGAACAACCTGAAATGGATCAATTTATGGGCTTCCTTTTCCTTAATGGCATGTAAATGACTCAGAAAGTTGATGACCTCGGCCATTTGCTCTACTACTGAGGGAAAAAACTTGAATACAATATTCGAAACAAAATGACTCTCTCTCTCTTTCTTGCTCTCCGTGTTTTCCTCTCTGTTCATATGAAGCATCTTTACCAGCCGGTCCAGTTTGGGCTCGTGTAAAGCTGTAAAAGCGCAGGATGCGTGGAGCCCCATCTAATGATTCCTTATGATTTTATGGTGTCATAAAGAAGCTGATGAAGTGCATTCTCTTCTTGTTTGGCGAAACAAAAGCGATTTAGTAAATGCAGGGGCAATGATGCCTATTAGGCTCTTGGAGCATATGGGCCTCGACTGGATAGACCACCCTGCTAAAGAACGGTCTGTACAGGCGACGCACTTCACAATGAAGTGCTAATTTGTCAAGTGCTCTGCAATATCTGAAAAAGCTGTTTAAATACGAACACGGGTATATTTAATCTGAAATCAAAGCCTGACAAACAGACAATTATATACTGGAAAAGTGTTTATTTTTGTAACAAATTGGATAACTTTTATTAAATTAGGTTTATTTAATAAAAGGTTTTTATGTTTTTATTAATTTAGGTTTAAATTTTTAAGGTTTATTTTGTGGACATATAAATCTATATAGTGAAAGGTAAATTATATAATAATACATTATTTACATCGTATTAATTATTACAAAATTATATGTAACGTTTCATTTTACAAAATGATTTGTGTTGATCAGGTAATGAAGTCTGATGAGTCTATTGAGTATGAGTCTATTATTATACTATTATACTTGCAGATTAGTTTCAATATTGTTAATTGAATGTCTTGAGATGTTATTTTTCATTATGTCAAAAACCTGTATGATCTATTTGTGATGAAGAAAGATTTTGTACTATAGTAATATAAACACACACACACACACACACACACACACACACACACACACACACACACACACACACCTACACACACAAATCTACAAAATTACAACAAAAGTGGATATTTTTTGTATGCATATAAGATGTACATTTTTTAGGTCCCCGAAACCATGTAATAGGGCTTTAATTGTTCCACTATATATTTATTTATATGTATCAAAGTTGTTTGTCTTTATTAATTTAAGTAATCACTATTTATTGCTTTTCTGCAATAAATTGGTTTCGTTGCACATGTGCCGTCAAAAGGATTCCATTACCAGTTCTTTATACCCGGTCTTCACGAGGGTAAGAAGCTCAGCAGACATCTTCGGGTCCAGCTGTGCTGCTCTGTACCCGGCCGACTGGCACAGTGTTGCTTATGATTATTACTCTACTAAAAGCAGCAGCCCCCCATACTGAGAGAAGACCCCTGTCTATAATTCCATGCCAATATAGAGAAAGATTACTACACACGCTTGTTTTGTGCCCTCCTTCATCGCTGGGCTGATCTAAACGGTTATTAAATGACTTGGAGAGAATCGAAGAGGAGTGACTTGAGCTTTTAACTAGTTTTCTTCTCCACAAGTGCTTGCTTTTGGATAGTGTTGAATACAGTAAAGATACTTAATATGGATGTCCATCCGTGCGGCATGCTGGGAGAGATCAAGCCGGGCTGGAGATGGGTCGCTGTGTTCTCTGTGTTCATCTCCAGTACATTTAAAGCATTTTAACCTCCGTGATGGATGAGAAGGTGGACCTCAAGTAATAGTGTGGAAACTAGACCATTACTCAGAGTGATGACTGTGCGGGGCGTTCTCGCTTCGTTCTAGTTGGAATTAGCTTTAGCTCGCCACGGAGCACGCCGAGGTAGTGCTGTCGTGATTTTTTTTAAATGCTAAATTTGAAGTAATTCAATAGTGCCAACCTTTCATAATACGGGGTCAGACTGTGGATTTAGCGGCTCACAACATTTTCAAAAATCCAATAGAAATATTTAAAAAAATTAATAAATGCGGCAACTAAAAAATAAATGAAACTGGATCATTTTCCAACTCCGTATCCGATTATCCGACTAACTTTTATTAGTGCGACGCCTGCAGTTTCTAAATGTTTAGGTTGAGATTTGGCACACTGATTCTCAAACAGAATGGAGATGTTGGTCTGTAAGGTGAGAACGTGACCCATGTCATTTCATTAAACTTCATTAAGGTCTGAATATGACATTTTTTTGTTGTAAAATCCATATTGATGTAGTTTGAATTAAAGGCATTTATGAACAATCAGTACTATTGCGTGTGTGTGTGTGTGTGTGTGTGTGTGTGTGTCTGTACTGTATGTTAAGTGTGTACATGGATGTTCTTGAGCCGGACCCCAAGTTAGTGTTTCTCCGCCTGGTATTTCATCCGTCTCTCTTCTCACACAGATCTGCAGACAGTGAAGAAGGGATTTTGAGTCCAGGCCTTTAACCCTTCCTCAATATTAGTTTTTATTATTGCTGATGACAGTGAGTGCGGCTGGAGGCCAGTGCATGGCATGCAATTCCACCTGGGCCTTGACTGATAAAAGCTCATATGTTCCGTCCTAGCCCGCGGGTTTAAGTTTACATTCAGCACGCACACAAACACACACACACACACACACAGACACGCGCGGCTTAATGGTTCAGCATGCTGAGGCGTCAGCGTAGACTTTTGCTCTGCAGATGTCCTGTATCTCTTGGTGCTAGGCCGATGCAGGTGGGCTGGTTCAGGTGCTCATTGCAGGTGGGGCATTTGTGCCGGTGTTGTGATTTTTATCTTGCTGTGACCGAGGAAATTGTCTCAGAAAAGCTTCTAACCTGGTTGACCACTATAAGTTCCGAGTTACTGTTCTAACAGCATCAGCAAAGGAAAGATTTACTGTACAATGTTGTGTAGCAATCCTGTCCTGTAGCTATTTCGAATGTTGGACTAAAGAAGAACACAAGCTCTCTTCTTTACACACACTCACCTTTCAGTCCCTTATTTAACTTTCATGAACCCGTTTCCCAAGTAAAAGCCTATGCATTGTTCTTTTTGCACTTTTCATGCATTTCAGGCATATAATATATTTAACATTTCTGATATTTTATATATATCTTAATATAATGTCTAACAGTGAGAAAAAAAGAGAGAGGGAGAGAGAGAGAGAGAGAGAGAGAGAGAGAGAGAGAGAGAGAGAGACAGACTGATACAAAAAAGAGACAGAGTGAGACAAATTAAGATAATTAGAGACAGACGGATAGAGAAAGAGAAAGAGAGAAAAATTAGTTTGTAAGCGAGAGAAAGAGACCTTGAGAGAAAGACACCAAGTTAGAGAGAGAGAGAGAGAGATAGATACTGAGTAGGACGGCGAGAAAGAGACCGATTGAGATGGACAACGAGAGAAAAGAGAGAAAGACAGCAAGAGAGACAAGAGAGTGAACTAGATATAGAGTGAGTGAGTGAGTGAGTGATTGAGAGAGAAAGAGAGCTGGTGCACGTGTGTGTGCGCACATTTTATTCAGAATTTTTTCCTGAATTGTGCCTAGGTCTTGATATGCGACAGGGCCAAGTGGTGGCGCTATCGACCGGCACTAAGTGCATTATTGGAGAGCATATCAGTGACCAGGGCCTGGTTGTCAACGACTGCCACGCAGAGATCACGACCAGACGCGCCCTGCTACGCTTCCTGTACTCCCAGCTGGAGCTGCACCTCAGGTAACCACAGGCTAAAGCTATGCTAATCTCCCATCATTCAAGTGAGATGCTTCCGCGTAATTAAGCAGAACGAGACACGACCGCGTGACACGTGCACATTTTGTTCCAGTGACTGTGGTTTTCTTTGTTTAAAGACAAAGCTCCAGTCACTTCCACTGCTTCAATTCCTTTTTTTACATAATTATCAACTTTTATTCAGGGCTAATCAGCTGCTTACCACAGACGCTAGCCGACCACTATTGAATGCTAATAATGCTTTAGCGGAAACTTGGGCAGGATTGTGTTGTTTGTGGAGCTACAGCGTTATTAGCATTCAATAGCATTTCTAGCGAAGGACTCGTGTCCTTTCAAATGTGTTAATTTAGCTTCTTTGTCCATACAGAAGTCTCTTTATCTTCCGGGTCTGGTATCGGAGCTGTTATTGTGTGGCATTAAAGACTCTAAATGTCTTCCTTGATGTAGCAGATTGCCGTGCAGAAAGGCTCCTGTAATGTCATATTTGCATACAAGTCTTCCAGGAGTGCATTATCCGCGGCTAAATGGGCCGGTTTTCTGGGTCTGGAGTCTAGTTTCGAAGATAAGTCATTATGCCTTGCACATCTCCTGCTTCCTCTACAGGCTGTTCTAGAACAACACTGCTCAACTCATGACTTCACAGGTCGCGTAATTAGCTTTAGCCGTAATGAGCTTTTTCTACAATTAGTGCCAACGATGTTTGTGCACCTCGAGAAATTTTCAAGCATGGTTAGCTGCTAACGCTAATCTCAACGATGCGTGAAAGGACTCTTCCTTCTATCTGAGTTAAAGATGTACAGCCTGTCATTGTCTTCGCCATTTATTATCTCCTTGTTCCGACAGAGTAATGACTTGAGAGTGGTGTATATGTGAGGCAAAGCTAGCGAGAAGGATGACAGTGAGCGAGCTAGCCTTGGTCACGCAGAGGCCAAGATTTGTCTTTGTTTCTCTGGTCCATTAATAGCTTGGAAATGCGAATGGCTTTTTGAGATGTGGTTGTTTCTCTGCTTTTCTTCTTGCCTGGGGTCTGCTCTGAAGCAAGAGGAAAGAGGACTGGGAACAATCGATCTTCGTACGCCACAAAGATTCTTGCTTGAGACTGAGAGAGAACGTACACTTCCACATGTACATCAGCACTTCGCCCTGCGGGGACGCCCGCGTCAACTCGCCTTACGAAATCACTTCCGATTGTAAGAGTCTCTGCTTTTCTCTTTCATTTTTTAAGGTGCTTAAAGTTGCACAGTTGAAGGTACGATGAAGAAAATAAATGTCTCATAAACATTAAAATAGCTATTTTTCTAGCAGGGGTGTGATGTTGGCTACATTAAAGCAGTGAGAGTTTTAGGATTCAATATCCAGTCAGATCATGATTTTTTTTGACATCTGTTTTCAGTGCTCAGTAAAAAGCACCTGGTGAAGAAGTTCCACAGCCACCTGCGGACAAAGATTGAGTCAGGGGAAGGTACGGTGCCCGTGAAGTCCACCTGTCCCGTTCAGACCTGGGACGGAGTTCTTCAAGGAGAACATCTAATCACAATGTCATGCACGGACAAGATTTCAAGGTATGTTTCCATCATTATCCAGTGTCTCATTCTTAGTTTTATTTTTACTTTCTATTAGAGGTTCAAGACTGCGTGGTGCAAGTGAACACATTTTATATCTCCAGTGGTCAAATTTATATCTTATATCGCCATGTTCATTTTAGTGTCAATTATAATCTTACGAATGAAAAGTTTACTAAAACTTATAATGCTTGAGTCGCATGTCATAGAACAAAGAAATTGTGTCAGATTACTGTATAATCCCATACAACCTAATGTACCCAGAATGAGGCAAAGCAATTTTACTGAACCAGAAAAAAATGGTTTGTTTTGTCAGCAGCCAATCAAATTATTGTTTTTAGGAACACATAGGAACACGTACAAAATAAAAGCTTTGAAACACAGTACAAAAACATTTTTAAAAATAAAACTATTTAAATATTTTAAACAAGTAGCGGCTAAATCAGAAACTCAAGATTCTAAGTGTAGCTTTACAGCTAAGTTTCATTTAGCTGAAAAAATCTAGTTGAGCATTATTTCTGCAAGAGGAAATGAAGCCCACATCTAATGTTTTGGTTCTGATCATTTTAAACGATTGAACACCATCAGGAAGTGGATTTGTTCTTCTATATGAGTGTGTGCAGATGGTTTGAGTGCCGTACAGAGGATTGATTGAAGGTTTATCTTTATTAGAAGATTAGCTTTGGCAAGGCCGAGTTCTACTTTTAAACTGGGTGACTTTCCACGGCATTTAATGGCGGAAGGAAAGGTTGATCTGATATTTGTTTTGAAGGAAGAGTTTGAGCTAAACCTGAAAGCTGAATGAGCATCGCAGTTATCAGCAGACTCCTACAAAGTCTGCAAAGATTGTTGAACAGCTTTAAAAATGCACATATATATTTGAATATATAATATCTGGACATTAGTAAAGTATACTAGTTTAGTCAAATAACTTTCTAGTCCAAACCCAATCATGTCCTCGAGAAGATCACAATCATGAGGACGAGCTGATGTGATTGTAAGCGTCAGTCTGCTATCATATGACAAAAACACACGTCCGTTAATACAGTAAGGCGTTATTCATTTCCATATCATTGTCATCCAAGGGAATTCCATAGGCGGATCTGAATCCCATTAGCTGAATGAGATTCTGAATAAATTTACAGAAAAATCATTGTGTTCTTTTAATCCATCGATTATTCAGCTCCAAATGTAGTAACTGGACGTTTGGCTGGACGCGACAGCAGTCACTGCAAGGTGAAGCTCTTTCCCTTCAGCCATTCATTTGGCCAATCAGATTGCATTGCCTGAGACCACAAGGGTCTGATTCTATCGGTGTAGGTCATTGTGTGGGTTAAAGTAATTACTTTCTAAAAAACAGACCCACCCCCACAGAAAATAAGACTGAATAGAGCGTCCACCCTCCCAAACCGTCCATGCTTTTCCATTTTATTTCCAGCCGTGTTATCCCTTACTCTTTTGTTAAGCACACAACTGCTGAATCAAGGTCACTATCAAGAGGAGGCTGGAAAACAGGTTTAAATTCAGTTTAGGCCGACTCCATTCATCTCCTCTGAGCTCAGCCGACTCACTCTGTCATTTTTAGTCCCACACATTTTTTCTCATCCTTTCGTCATCTTCTCTGACCTCTCATCATTATCCTCCATCTCCCCTGCTGCCTCTGCTCGGCCACCGGAAAGCTGCTCCGTGGTAATGTGATGCCTTTCACAAATCGATTCCTACCATTTTCTTGGGGAATTTTGAAGAAACTCACACACACACACACACACACACACACACACACACACACACACATATATCAAGTGTTATGATGATTCACAATCATTGTGGTTCATAAAACTAATTTAGGGAATTGACAACTGTTGTAAAAGGAATTCATTTCAAAACCAGGACAAATATAAATAAGCATTTATAGTACACACTATTTATTTGTAAACATTCATTAACATATTATCTATCTATCTATCTATCTATCTATATATATATATATATATATATATAATGATCTAATAATGATATAAAAATCTATATATTTAACTCAAACAGTAAAGGGAACGATTCTTTTCGAGTCATTCATTATTTTTATTACTGAATGCGGTGCTGTGCGTTTGAACAAGTTGCGAATGATTCGTCTGAGTTTGAGTGGCTCGGCTTGTGACAAACAAATTGTTCACGGAGGAGACTCATTCATACCGAGTCATATAAAAAATTTGATCATTTTTAATGAATTATTCACGAAAGACACATGATGGATCAGTTTGTAAAAGGGAAGAGAAAAGGCAATAAAGTCGGGACAGACTCACGCAAGCCATTCACAATTAAAATTTAGAAAATATAACGAAGCATATCTTCCTCTTGGCTTCACTGTTAATGTCATTTGTGAGGAGGAAAGACCAATGTGTATCGGTGACTTACAACCCTGGCAGCAGACACCATGACACACACAAAATTAAGAAGACACATTGAGACACATTTCAAGTGATGTAGGTGGGTTTTTTTTCCACTGCAAGTGGTTCAAATATGCGTAGTAGTGAAATATTTGGTAGTCTGATGAGAATTGTTTTTTGCGTTTGTGTGGGTGTGTTTGGGGGGGGGGGGGTGAGATTTGTCCATGGTTTAAAGGGGGGCCCGACCAAACCACTGGTGTATAATGGGAATCCTTTCTAGCAGGCACAATGTCTCACTGCAACGCCTGATGGATTCCTGAACCGCACGATCTTCCGTCTGATTCAGAGATATGATCATTGTTATTATCGTTCCGAGCTAGTGAGGCTTTCTGAACGGAGTGGATGTTTAACTAAGTTGATAACTGCTTTAATTGAAGGCATAAATGGCATGTATGTGAATATGATCCATCACATTGCAGTTGAGTTTTATGTAGATGAACGCATTACTTTAATGGCCCGCCACTTAGTACAGCTAGAAACGGGGGAGGGCGCGATGTAGAGTGTGAGGGGGGCGAGGAGGGCATGAGGGAGGGTCTCCGCAGAACGTTTTTTTACAGCGAGCCAGATGGCGGTCTTTTCTTGCATGAGATTAAAAGATGTTTCTAATTCACTGCTTTGCGTCTTGGGTAAATCAATATTGCAAGGCCAAATTGTTTTGGTTTTAGTAGAATCTGTGTGTGTGTGTGTGTGTGTGTGTGTGTGTGTGACAGAGAGTATTGTCTAAATAAGAGGGAAATGATAAGCAGACTGTTGTTCAGGTACACAGATAGTTTAGGTGCTGAGCGGCAGCTCTCGATTAGCGGCCTGTGTGATTCCACTGCTTGCTGGAAAAAAAAGCTATAATGGATTATTAAGTGAGGCTAAAAAAGAGAGAGAGAGAATGAGTGACAGTGTGTGTGTGTGTGAGAGAGAGAGAGAGAGAGAGCGAGAGAGAGAATGAGTGTGTGTGTGTGTGGGGAGGGGGCATTTGCAACCATTACTGGAGTAATAAAGAACCATTAATTTAAGCATGAGAACAATGCTGTAAAAATTAACTTGTTGACATTTCTAAACGATTGTGCTTTTTATTAATACATTAGCTAAGGTTAAAAACCAAATGTTCTTTCCATCTGTCGAGATTCAAGATTATGAATGTAGACGGACCAAATGTTACTTTGTAATGCAGTCAATTTGTCTTATCGGCCCGACGATCAAATCGAATGCTTAATGTGGTATAATTTATTCAAAGTTCATTAGGATTGGATATCCTTAAAACAAGGCTTAATCAAGTCTGTATATCATTTGCATAAATTATCCATTTTAGCATCAGTAAGAGGCAAACGCTATTGCACATTGACCCTAACTGATATAATGGATAATGTGCTGAGAGAGGGTGGAGTGCGTGTGTGCGTGTGTGTATGTAAACATCATCGCTACTCTGATTGGCTGAATCAAGAGTTGATGCATTGGTGTTGAAGAGAACGTCAAAATCATAAAGCGCATCTTAACCTGTTTCTTCTCAACACTGAAATGACTCGACATCACATTGTAATTTTCTCCTTCAGGTGGAATGTGCTCGGTCTGCAGGGGGCGCTGCTCAGTCATTTTGTGGAACCGGTCTATCTGCACAGTTTGACGGTGGGAAGCCTGAGACACACCGGCCACTTTTCCAGGTTGATGAACCAAAGGATGGAGAGAGTCCACTCGCTTCCTACATGTTATCGTCGCAACCAACCTTTACTTAGTGGTACAGTTTAAATTTTCATTACTTTAATTTTCATATAAATAGTATTGTAGAGTGGTGGCATGGTGGTGTAGTGGGTGATGTGTGAGAACCCATTTAAGATTTTCCCGGGTCTCCATTTTCCAACCACAGTCTAAAAACATGCAGAAGAATTGGAGTCTGAGAAGTCTTGTCCATAGCTGAGAGTGTGAATGGGTGTCCTGCTCTGTGATGGGTTGGCCGTGTCCCCCCTTCAGTACCACAGTTTCTGGGATTGGCTCCTTCTTCATGTGACCCAGAAATGGAAGATTTGTGTGCAGACTAAGCTACACATTAGGCGGCTTCTGGACAAATAACTAGTGTCAACACATCAGTTTCATAACCCATTGACCCTTGGTGTCAAACCGTAGACTTTCCTCGTGAAACTTTTTTTTCCTGATTTTGCATAGTGGTTTTGAGCTGGTCTGGGACTGAGAAAAGCGCTAGATAAATAAACTGAACTTGAACTTAATAGACGTAACTTTAAGAGAAAGAGGACGGAACTCAGCTTCACTCCATCACCTTGTTAGGCTGGAGGTCTCCTGAGCCGCAGTTTGGCAGATGGACAGATTGGAGCCGCCTTCCTCCAGTTTAATCTCATCAACTCACCTCATCACTGCCATTGAAGAGGAGAGAGATCCATTCAGACTTCCTCTCACACCCACTGGTCCGCACGATGAGCTGCTTGTGCTTTGTGCTCTTGCTGGGAAAAATTGACTGCTTATTCTAGGCATTGGCACCATAAAGGACGTAGTCGCTAAGACGAGACAACAATCTGTCCGCGTAATGACCTTCAGTCAGCAGCCAAACACTGTGCTTCACACAAGAGTCACGACTGAGATGGTAATGGGATCATGGAAACCGTTAGATATAGACCAGCGGACCGTTGTGATTATGATTACGACAACTTTAGAGAAACCTGGAGGAACCAGTTAACCTTAAGGAAATGCAAATTAACCATCCCGCCAAACACGTTGAGATTCCGTTTTCAAATGGCTTTCAAACAAATGACAGGCTGTAATGTGTAATGTGCTACGTAAGCAGTTTTTAGCAGAAGTTAGAAGCTAATCTGCACACATCCAGACCAATAGATTTTAGTGCTGAGGTGTGATTTATTTATTTATTTTTTTGTTGTTTTTATTTACCTATGAAGATAATTTCGTTTATATCGTTTACTTTGTCACCAAGCGTGGGATTAAACACTGTGATTTACGGCAACTTCACACTTAAAAAAATGACCTTCAGATTGAGGTCACACCTTATTAACACAATACTGGGACTGCCTGAGAGGAACTAATACACACGAGAATGGCGTAAAAAAAGAGTGACGTATAAGAAAAAATATGTTAGATAAAAGCTACATATTTTTTACAAATGTTGAGAGATTTGCAGGATTGATTTGAACTTGATTTGATTCGAACGAGTTTCCCAAAAATCAGTGGTGGGGTGGGTCAATTGATCTTTTTCTTTTTATTTTAACATTATATTCTTAAAAAATATAAGAATCAGTGTAAACACCATGTAAAGAACGGAACGTTACGGGTATGAGCAGTGAGCAGCAGATGGACGACAATGGCTAGGAAAACAAAATTCTGTTACGAACAATCACTCGTTTCCCTTAATGTTATAGTCTGAAATGTAGTTACATGACTGAATTATAAACATTAGCGCCAATGTCGTGTAAGAGGAAACACAAACATGCATAGCTACTCATTGCCTATGCTAATGAATGATGCAAGGCAGCTGTGATTGAGCAGCCGAGAGATGCTTAGTGCCGCGAGCCAGTGTTTACCTCAAAGATAGCTTGCTTGCTAATGAAACACTTCAGCAATCACATTTAATAGCACCTCCCATGAGTGCTCTTGGTTTTCATATCGGCGTTGTTCTCTTGTGCAGGCCTGAGCAGCGGTGACTGCAGGCAGCCAGGGAAGTCCGTGTGCTACAGCGTGAACTGGACTGTGGGTGACGCGCAACTGGAAGTTCTCAATGCGTCTACAGGCAAGAGAAGGGATTCTGGAGCGCCCTCTAGAGTTTGCAAGCATGAGCTTTTTGCACGGTGGATCAGACTCTATCGCAAGGTGAGTGGATAGATGTCATTTTATATTGCATACACAAAAGTGTACGTGGGACATAAAGGTACTCAGTAATTGTAGTTTTAAAGTGTCGCCACCAGGGTAAACTCTGAGTACATGAAAAGAGAATATCAGTCATGTTTTATTTTATTAAATTGCACATTTCTTTTATCCAAAGTAAAAGTTTTTTTAGAATGGTTTTGAGTGTGCAGATACAGACAAAACTTCAACACATCTGTGATTTAAATATGCTAAGTAAATGGAAAGGTCAATTTCAGAGATCTAATTGATAGCTGACAAAACTTGCCAATCAGCATCATTGGGCGGGTCTGTGAATGAATGTACAGTGACATCACTCAGAGGACGTGGAATAAAAGAAATGATGGATGTAGCTGTGAAACTGAGCAGGAACATTTCATGATTAATTAACAATACATTTTAGCATTTAAATGTACATGAATTTAAATAGAAATTTGCGAGTTTTGTGTAGTAACATCTGATTGCCAGAAGCTTTTGATTGGACAAAATTTTGACATGTAGAATCACAGGGATTTGTAGTAGCCCCTCCCACTCAAGCTGATTGGCATGCTCTTTGGCAAATTATTTTGCGAATGGAAATTACGTTTTGTTATTTCTGTACATCAACAGAAAAGGCAACTCACTTGTGAATACAATTCTTTATAATAGTGTTCGCAAAATCTTTCCATAAACTGCTGGTCCCGTTTTTTTTTTGTTTTTTTTTTTTTAAATAGACTGTAAATAAAAAAACGTAAAAAGACGGCGAGACCCTCATCATGTGAACGTAAAGGAAAGACGCCGGCTGCTGTACCAAATGCTGGCAGTTAAAGTCTAATGACTGTGGAAATGGTAATCATCTTGAAAAGCACTTGAGCGGCCTCCCATGGCAAATGCGCCACGCTCGCAGTCATGGACGCAAGAACACACACTCTAATCTCCAAAGAAACTTTTCTCCTCTCCCTGCTCTCTTTTCACAGCATCCCTGTCCTCTCATCCTTCTTCCTTTCCATGTGTGCAGCGAAGAAACGCACATAAGCACGGAGAATGTGCAATTGCTTGTGAAATTTAAATGGAGAGATTACACAGCTGCTGAGACTGTTTGTGCCGGCTCATTCGCTTTGTTTTGCACACTCGCCATCTTGTCCGTCCGTTGGTTCTTTCTTGACGCTTCCTCTGGTTTCTCTTTCCGTAGCTGGTGGTCCTTGGGGCTGGCGGGACTCCGCTGTACAGTGAAGCAAAGCAGGCAGCCGGCACCTACCAGACTGTGAAGCTGCAGTGGTTGAAGGGTCTGCAGGAGGCAGGACTAGGGATCTGGGTCCGCAAACCCCCCGAGCAGGAAAACTTCACGCTGACTGTATGAATGTGTGCCCACCAGCCACCACCCAAGCACTTTTCCCCACAGCATCTCACTTCCATATTGTGCTAACCAAATGATAAACCTGGTTCTGCAAAGCGAATCACGATTGAGTTTTGAATCAAGCTTGACGTCGATAAGAGAATTATCATCTAAAAGAGTTGGTCAACAATGGTTGGGCGGCTCAAACTAATTTCATAGACCATGGGCTTTGAAGGACAAACTTCCTGATCCTTAGAAGGTTCATCCAACATGACTGTGGTCATGGTTGTTTACTAATGACATGATGATAAGATGATGTCTTTGATCCAAGTGTGTAATCAAATGTAAAAAATAGAGTAAGATTTTAGAGGGTCCTCGTAAATTTTGTAGTAAAAGTTGGCCATTTTGGCCTACTGCATTGATTTGAAGGCACTTTATGAATACGTTAATTTAAGATTGCATGGCTAAAAAAAAACGACATTTAACTAATAACATGCTACCAATAACTATGACAACTCAAGAAATAGTTTGAAATCAGTGAAAGAGTTGGACCAAATAAGAAGCACTCCATTTCAACACAGAGTGGGACAAGGACTTTTGTTTTATCTGAAAGCATTTGAGATGCCAGTCGCCATAACTCTTCAAAATAGGTAAACGTGGAGCAGCTTTTTGGACTGTTCATGAAAAGTGTGTTGATGTGGCTATTCAATATATCCGCATTTATTTTTTACAAAAAAAAAGCCATTGTGTATTTGAAATTAAAATTATGTAATTTATAGGACCGTAAATCTCACAACTACAGCAGTAAATAGAATCTACAGACCAACTATATATATTAAAAACATTTAAACCCAGTTCCTTGAAGTCCATTTGAATAAATGTATAAAAGCAGTTCAGAGAGCAGAAATTAAGGTCATCAAACTAACATGGTTAGAATTCTCACTTACACAGAACCAGGTTTAGCATTCCCTCCCTCCACCGTGGAGCAGAAGACCCCGGGCCTGTTTTCCCAGTGTGCTGAAGATGAAGATGATGGTGACCTCTGTCTGACTCCGCTTGTAACTGTCATTCAAAGTGTGCATTTCCGTTAACCTTCGCCAAAGTGAAAGGCAGCTGCCATCTTGTCATTATCTGCCTGTTTCTGGATGGCCTGCCCCTGAAGAGCGAACACGCTGTCCAATTAGAAGCCCTGTCAGCGTGACGCGTCCCTCGCTTTCCTTCGCCTTTGCTCCACTTGTACTTTAAAATGAGGGGGGAAAGAAAACAGGGTTTGACATGGCAAAGACAGGTTAATTCTGCGCCATTTTAGGCGAGCGGGCTGGAGGTAATGGTGACAAGCTGATGTAAATGGCGCCATTATGACACCCTGGGTTTCAGCACCTCACTTGTTTTTTCTCAGTCAGTACAGCTTGCTTCTTTAATACCTCAATCTTGATAACGGGTGACGTGCCGTTTTTTTTCCCTCCCTTTGTGCCAGAGTCCTATCGCTAAAGAAGGGTTTTAGTCAAAAACCAGCATGTGGGAGACATTGATGGTTTGATGTAGATATAAAAAAAAAACTGGAAGTTAAATACACACTTTAAGAATAGCGATTGTGACTAGGAAGTCGTTTGTAGTAAAAGGATTCGCCCATGAACAAGGCACATTACAAATGGCTGCCATTAAAGCATGTACCACTTTCCTGCGAGACACAAGCCGTCGCTCAGTTGCGTCAGTTCTGTTGGTTTCTGAATAAGTGTCATTCTTGTCTTGCATTTGTTGATTTATATTTTGTACCTGTGATCACACCTTTTGTTTCTTAGGAATATAGAGCAGAGACTTGATGTACTTGATTATCACACTAAAATGGTAGTGTTATATTTTTCAAATCGGTGTTTGTTCCCGTGTAAAACTGCATATATATTTTTTACTAACTTTACGTAGCAAACACTCCTTAACCTTGCAGTAACTTGATCACTTTAAAAAGCCGTGTCCACGTAAGGTTCCTTTAGAAAGACGCCTGAGCTGTTACTGGGACATTTAGTGCTAATGTTTTAAACTCTTTGTATTCTACCATCTTGAAATTTCTTTTTCAAATAAAATATTTTAACATTTTATTATAAACATTTAAATTTATATATGTACACATATGCACTGTTCATATATTATTGCTTTATCAGATATTGCTGAACAAGATAATTTGTGATATTGCCACAAATAGAAATACTGACACACAGAAAACGCTAAACGGTTAAAACTTGACACCACTATATAAATTCTACAGAATGGAACATGAAAGATCCATCAAAGATGTTTGTGCACGTGTCCAGGTAATTTATGCACTGGTTGTTTGAAACAGACCAACAAGTTGTTATAGATTGTTTCAACATCAGAAACATAACATGTCTAAATAATTCAGTCATATGGCATGATTGAAAAACAACATTGTACTAACCATTGTATATAAATCTAATGAAAAAAATAATTCTATAATTGTACATATAAACCCAAAGCATAAGGAGCTAAGTACTGTAAACTACATGCGTTAAACGTGAATGTTTATGTGAATAAAAACGGAATATTCAGTGTGTGGCATTTTGCTTCCACACAATCTAACCAACTAGACAAACGCACTCCTTACCTACACACGACATGAATCCACAACCTTAAATAAAACAAAGAAATGTTCACTTTGTTCTGAAGCCAAGGAGTGATTGATTTTATTGAATCTAATTTAATTTGACATTGTCTTCACATGTTGCAATACAGCATTTCTTTAAGTTAGCGAATAAAGTTGCCATTGATGATAAAAGAAAAAAAAAAAAAAAAGAATACAGCTCACTACACAAATCCCACAAAACATTAAAATAAACTTCAATATGTTTTTGGGGTCCGTAATGAGAGCTCATGCTATGGTTCAAGCTAGACGACATCAGTCCATTCCAAAAAACAACGGCCATTAAACCTGGACGTCACACAATATCACAAACAGACCTAGTAAATTCAACAGCTTCAAGAATTGGCATTTCCCACCAGCATGTGTAACTTTTTTTCTAAGGTGGTTCTAGAATAATCCAGTAACGTAATAACTACACCATTGTAACACTAACTGAACAGCGTCCATTTATTTATCGTTTACTGTAAGTCAGACGTTTTACAGATGAGGCAAAGCACATTGGTTCACACATTACGAATCCAAAAACTCAGTGTAGAATGTCTCACTGAGCAGGTTTGACACACTTGGTCCGACAAATGACAATATCAATAACTGGCGGCGGAAAGCGTTGTTTCCCAGAAAGCTACAGCTTGAAGTGCGTGAATGCAGATCAGATGTTTACCTCAACGACTTTAAATTGAGCGTGAGCGTCGTGAAGACTCGCGTCGCATCCCAGCCTGGCTGTTTGTTATCCATCGGAAAACTAGGCCGTGCTGTAATTACGCGCCATTTAGCTTCACAGGTTTGTCGTGCAGAAGAATTGTGGCAGTACTCGCGGAAACCGATCAGTCGCTTGCTTGGCGCTTCCAATCAGGAAGGTGCAGATCCTTGAACGTGATTGCAGATTTCCTCACAAAAAAAGGCAGAGTGCTCTATGCTTCTATGCACAAATCATTTCGTTCCTATAAAAAGCAAGGCAGAATCCTATACAAAAAAAAAAACAAAAAAAAAACTAAAATTCTATCATAAAATAAAGTTTTCTGTACATACAAAAAACCAACATTGCACAACCAATAAAAAAAAAAGTGAAAAATGTAACAGTGGCAGAGAAAGGTTCCTTACAGTCCCAGTCCTAGTCATGCAAACGGGAAAACCAGCTAGACCAATAAGACTGGGAAGAAGTTCACCGCTATGACCTCCGAGCGGAAAGCGTGAGATATGCTGAATATCAGGAATACTCGTGGCGTCCTCTACACAGGCTGTTCAAGGCATAAGACAAAATGAGCGTGGGTTATAAGATCTGTAGGCATCGACCTGGACATGGAGCAGCATCACACACAAACAACATGAATATCTGGTGAGGACGTCGCACTGAAGAATGCGAGAGAGAGAGGATTGAGTGCTGCTGTGTGTATATGAAGCTCCAGAGTGTCACTTCTCCTGCAGCAGCGCCGGGATGTTGATGTTCCAGCCGATGGCCTGCCGATCGAAACCACAGGTGAAAAGATTACAAGCTTGATTCTCCTCGTTCCAGGCGGAGCAGCAAACCATGCGGCGATGACCCTGTGCAAGGTTACAGGAAAAATTGCAGACATTCATGAAAATCAATTAAAATTAGCAGAAAAAAGTGAAACGTGTGATTTGTATTAACACAAGCACCTAAAACAAAAGTGTTGCGACTTGAAATCTTTTAATATTCATCCAAGTAGCTGTATTAATGCATTGCTAACAATAGATTCATCCAAATTTCACACTGTTTTGCTTGTACGTTTGTCCAATCAAATTTCAGCATGCTGGTGTTGTCATTTCAATCTAATTTTGCACCACATTTAGCGGCTCATATTTCTGTAATCTTACTGGTTGCCAAGCTACTGTGGGCGTAACTTTTAAAATGTGTTTAAAATTAAACTTTTCTAAACGTAAATTTATAAAACATGCATATGCAAATATGTACACACACGGATATCAACATATATCCATGCTTGCACACATACAGTAGACACAGATCATAAACATATAGTATAAAGGCACTGTCAAAAGGTAAATCTCGAGAGTTCTGCCTGAACGGGGGAAAAAAAAGAGCAGAGCAAAACTAAGCACAATGCTGTCTGATGAAGAAAAAGGGCGAGGAAGTTTGACAGACAGGAAGCAACAAGGAGAAGAGATTTAAAAAATCCTCCTCTGTGTGTGAACCATACCTGTCTGTTGCTGCGTGGCAGACGTGCCAGACGGACCCCGTTCATGTCAAACAACCTGACCTGTCTGTTGTCATGCGGCAGAGCGATAATTCTTTGGTTCGCAGAAACGCTTATCCTGCAAGACACAGAGAAAAAAAAAGATCCTCACTGAATCATAAACCAGTCCGTCTATTCGGAATGTGAAGCGTTGAGAGGGTTTGTAAGACAGGTCATGCTGTGGATCATATTCCACATCACTAACCTGCTACTCACCTATTAACAGCAGAGTCTGTGCGGATGGTGGCGATGGGAGATCTCATGTTCTTCAGGTCCCACACCTTCACTGTGCGATCGTCACTTCCTGACACCACATTGTCCCCCACGGTGAACACGGCTGAAGTCACAGTGCTGCAATGAAACAAACTGTGTAAATCAATTCTAGTCCGAGTACTCCAATCAGTTTCCAACACCTACAGGTCCAAATGCGCCGGAGTGAGCGCACACCGTGAAGTGATGTGACGGTATGATCTGATACTTCAGACTTTTGTTGTTTCCATACAGTGTTCAGCTGGGAAACTATATTTGTGTATGAAATATAAAATCTTAGAATTAGGAATTTGTCTTATATTATCAATTGAGTGAAAATGCAGAAATCTGTATTTCTCAAATTAGAAATACAGTAATTTACAGCATTTCATTCAAATAAGGAGCTCAGTGCAAAAACAAAAATTACAGCGCAGTATAACATTTTGCTCATCAATTGCTTTCACTAGTGTGAAGTTACATGAAACAAATGTATTGTATTCGGGCTACCAATATCCAAAAGGCGTCTGTTGAAGGGCTAACAAAGATTTAGAGCTTTTTCCTCCAAGCGATGGTCTTGTTGAAATCAATCTCATCTGTAGACCCCTCATAAGACAGCAGACCACAGGAAGAGTGTGTGTGTGATCCGTGACAGTCTGGGTGAACAGTGGGAATGTCAGCAACCCTCAGGGTCACAGCGCACATTTAACCGCTCCACTCAGTGCGCACTGACTTCCATTTAATGGATCTTAATTTTACTAATCTATCAAGTCGTTCCCTGCTGACATTTCTCTTCTCTTTGTGCTCCCTTTTCCTGGGAGAGATCTTTGGGGGGACGGGGGGGTGGGCTCTGCTCGCCTCCAGCCGCGCTAATTTGAATTGACATGATATTAAGGTTTAATTAGGGGCTAAATTCCACTGCATTACGGATTTGGTGTTGGGCTTGGCCATATTTAACAGCTTTGCTTGGCTTTATCCGGCACAGTTCACATCCAATGTGAAGCGTGGAAACGCTTTCTGACATTGAGGGCTACCGGTGGAAAGGGAGGGTGGGATAAACTGCGAGGCTGATAATAGATTAAAAGCTCGATTAAAATTCCATTACAACTAAAAATTATATTTTGGGAATGTTCCAAATCCACTGACAAGTAAGGCAAGGAGTCTCATTAGGAGCAGGGATGCGTGTGTTTAACACAGATACAGTGAAGGAGAGGAAGATTTTCAAATTAGAATTACGATACGTTGTTGTGAAACAGGCATTATTCTACTGGAGTATCTCTGAACCAAACCATCTTTTCATGACAAAATAAAAGTCTTCACTATGCTACAACAAAATCCTACCAGGTTTTGAATTGACAAAGCATTTAAAAATGATGAGTGCTGAAGGCCGCACTGTGTCTGTGACACTTCCATTTACACTCCTGACAGAAAGATGTATTTCCAGGCGACTATAGTCAGGTTTAACGTTCAAGACCATCGTTTTGCTGAGATTTAAACCCGAGATTCTACGATGAGCTAGAATAAAGTGTTTTGATAACACTTTTTGACATTTTAGCTATCCAGAATGAAGTCCGTCACCAGCGGATACAATAACCAACACAGATTGTTAACTAGAAAAAAAAAATATGGCAAGAACAAACGTTTACATTTTACCCTTAAAATAGGCAAACACTGATTTAATAGCTAAACCAAAATACAGTTGGAATATAAAAAACCTCTGTGTGTGTGTGTGTGTGTGTGTGTGTGTGTGTGTGTGTGTGTGTGTGTGTGTATTTGTGTGTGCCTGTAAATGCGTTAATGTGTTTCTTACTCTGACGTTATTGGATGCGCACACACACACATAGACCATGTCATTGTATTCTGGAATATATGGCAAGAATATAAATCATACACAAAGATCTGTTAATAACATTTTATATTTACAAATTATTCTTTTTAATAATTAGCAAGGGAAAAAATCTGCAGGTTTAAAATAAATCAAACACATTGACAAAGATGGACAGTTTTCGTCATTTATCAAGAGTGGTCTAGTGTGTGTCTGCCTCATTCTTTACCTAGCATTAGTTGGCAACAACTATCCAGTCACATGGGTCTGAAGAGTCATGACAGTAAATGATTAAATGACTGCGGCTGGCGCAGGACAGGGTGGGCTTGTCAGCCACCATTTCCGAGTTCAGTCTCGAAGGAGACACCAGCTGTGGTGTTTCCAGTCTGAGAAAGCCCCAGTGAAATGATCTCTGGGAGAGCAGGTGTGTGCCGATGTGACAGAAAGACACTGCTGCTGATGCTGCCGAAGCAGCATGACTGACAAACAGATAGCAGCTCTGACAGGAAGTGCCCTCCAGATCAACAAGCCTGCCACCCTAGTGTACGCAGACCACTGTGTCCTGCCTCACTTGTACTGCATTAATTGTTTTTCTGCATTCAGATAGATCAGGTAAGTAAAACACCAGAATATAGTAACTTTAAAGGCTCCTCCACACTAGCAGTAAAAAAAAAAAAAAAAATCAACAGAAATAGGGACGGAAACTGTGTTCTGCATTTAACCATCCAGTGAAGTTACACACTCACAGTGAAGTGAACACACACAAACCCGGAGCAGTGGGCAGCATTAAGCTGTTGTGCCTGGGGGCATGTGGGGGTCAGTGTCTCGCTCAAAGAAACCCTCCCGGTATCGGACCTGCGAAGCAATGGCAATTCCAACTCTCTACCGCTGGACCACTTTTTCATAAGACGACTGACTCCAGTTCTTAGCATTCAATGAAACACTAAAACTGAACTTAGCTAAGGCTTTAATGACGGAGAGACTGGTAGGTCCTTCATTTACCCGAGTGTCTCCAGATACCTTGCCAAATGGTTTTAGTCTTGTATAATAATTATTATTATTATATTATTGACGCACAGCTACTTTGTTTTTACAGAGAACTTTTCACAAATGTAGACAATCACAATCAAACACGAACAAAACAGCCTGTGACAAATAAAGTGCAACTTTCATTGAAGTTTGCAAAGCTTGTGCTGCCAACAGCAGAAAATCCAGCAAACAAAGGGCCGGGATGTTTCTTCCAAGGGTCCATATGTTGTGATTCAGCACTCATGGTGCGTCCTGATGCTTTAGGTTACTGAACTGAGTCAGGCATATGTCAGCACAACTGAGCTCAACTTCTCACAACAGAAGAAACTGTACGAGTTGTACAAGAGCCTTGGTCTCAATAGAACCTTTGTCCATTTCATTCATCCAATTCCTAACCCACTTTATGCTGTGTTCATACCTGACAAAACCACACAATAACCCAAATTGTTCTCGCTATGGTGGAAAACATACCCACTCAACTTTGATCATTTAGAAAGCATTTTGAAATTAGGACTTAAAAATTGCACCGCTAAACCCCACCGTGTCTATATACCATACATATTTGGGAATTCCGTTCATCCATCCACACATCCATCAATCCATCTTCTACCTATATGGGCCTTAGCCACACCTCTAGCACCTCCAGAGCTTTGAGACATGGTCTCACCAAAGTGTATGCTGCTTCCCAGTGGTACAGGTTTGGAACATCATCCAACATTGTTGGAACTTACATCACAAATTGACGTGTACAACAAAAGACACAAAAGATGGTGAGATGGTCCAAGGGGAGATTAGGAGAGTCCAGAACCCTACAAATATTCCAATTTCCAACCCATTCTGTAGTATTCCAACCTGGAAAAAGCATGAATTTACGTATGGTCTGAATTTCCATACATTTCAAAATGGTCAAAAATACGTCCAAAGCCCTTGACACAATTCTGCGCTCTTGGCTTAATTCATCACGCGATTGCTACAATCAGCAAATCAGCCAGTCTGATGACATTTACTAGGCAACTATAAGGGGGGAAACATTTCGACAGATGACATTGTGATGTTACCTTGACTCATAGTATTCACCAGATGTCTCTAAATGAAGCAAAAGAAAATTAAAACCTGTAATAAAAAACAACTTATGAAGAAAAGATCTAAAAATGATATAAATAAAGCCACGTGGACAACTCAGTGAGTCAACCCAGCCATCATGAACAACCCAGTGAGTCCAATTTGGGAACAATAAAGGAAGGTGGACAAGGAAGGGAAGTCAGAAAGAGGGTTTTTTTTTTTTTTATAACTGCGCGTCAGAGAGTGAATCTGGCTGTCAAGCTACTAGCTTACGTGAATGGGTATGAAGGTGTGTGAGTGTCTTTGGTCTTCAGGAGGTCCTCAGCTCCTGCCAGGACTGCTGCAGAGCTCATTCATCTTACAGTCCCAGCGCAGCAGAGCATTCAACGCCGCTGACAGCACAACACCCTCGCTCATGCCTGACTCAGTCTGCCCACTGTACACCACTCATTACACCAGCAGCTGTCTCTCTAGCGCACATCTGCAAAGCCCTTTACTGTTCAACATCTCCATTCTTAAACATAAAACGGGGGCGAAATATTTGCAAGATGCTAAAGTCTTTTGGACTTTGGATGCATTTTTGGAGCTGTAAAATTGCAAAAAGTTACGGTTTGGTTTTAGGTCTCGCCAAAATGCTTTTAATAACCCAAGTTCTTTTAAAATCTCAATCCAGACCAGATACAAACTTAATCACAGAAAAAAAAAATGATTTTGCGATCTCACTTTTGACATTTGGACCTTTCCATTTGAAAGGTCTCCACAAGATTAATGTTTTCTACAATGAATATTTAAATTATCCCCTCACCTTTTTGTATCCCACCACTTCAGGCTCTGACGATAAGTTGACAAAATGGAGGGGGGCTTTGCAGGTGTGAAAATAAGTGTGGGTGCTACTCGGCGACGGGTGAAATCAGAGGCTCAAAACAATTAGCTGCGTCTCATCAACTCCGAATCAATCTGGGTACAACATCACATCCTCACACATCGAGCTAACACTATCGTTGTACTGCAGTTCTTCAGCAAGTTTCTCACCATTAAGTGCACCTTGAAATCCTCTTTAATGGAATTTTTTTTTACAACGTAAAGATTACATTTTAAAAGTTATAAAATAAACAAACACATGAGAATATTAATTAATAATTTAAAAAAAAAAAATTTGGACCGTTTTTTCAGTGTAGCCACACACACATCTATATTTCTGTATGTATTTGTAAAAAGCAAAAACTTTGAGGTAAAATTCAACTTTAAGACTTTTAAAGAAAGAACCAATTTTGGGTACTGTGCGTATAATGAAATGCAAATGTTCGTGCATTTGGCTGTAATGTTTCTTATGTGTGGCAATGTGTAAAGTGCAGCAGACAATCTTATCCAAAAAAATAAATAAATAAATTAAGGGGACAAAAAAAAAAAAAGTCCCGTCTCTGTCAGTCTGGATGCGGGTGAGAGGCAGTAATTGACTCCGCACAGAGGGACTGACAGTGAGAAGCGTGCAGTAGCACGCCGGCTAATCTCATTACTCTGATTGTCTATTTGAGAGCATTACGCTGGATCTGACGGAATTATACATGTTGGGCTTCAACATAATGAGCGGCGTGTAATCCCCAGTAATCAAAGACTGCAGCGCATCCTCCTTTCCGACTTAACCAGTACTAACCACCACTCAGCTAAATGAACACAGTGCCACGAGGCAGCTCTACCACAGCTGGCCACTTTTACATTTCAATGCAAGAAAGACAAAATGCTAGGCGGATATAATGGTGAAAATAAACTGCATATCATTTAGAAACTTTGTAGGTGGGGAAAACTCTGAAAATTAACACATATGTAAAAGATGTGATTGTCCTGCCATCTAGTGGTCAGAACAAGAAAAGTAGTTTAGTCAACATATACTGCCGGATTAATTTCACAAACTTAAATTTAAACGTCGAACATAAGTTTGATTTATTGATTTCAAATGATCCTTTGTGGCCTAAAAGTTGCCTCGATATCTTTTTTCATACTGTGTGTAATCTGATATATATAAATTGAAAGTAAATTAAATTAAAGTCAAAACATTTGTAAATGTTCATCTAGCTGAAAAGACTGATCACACATTTTTATCTAAAGGAACAAAAGTCCGACATATATACTGCAAATAATTGAATTGCACTCTTTTCTTTCTATAAGTGCGCTGTGATTTCAGCTTTGCAAAAAACTGTACAAATAATACTGAATGGTTTTGAAGTGAAACTCAAAAACCGGAAAAAACGGCAAAAACCGGAAGTGTGATTAATGGCGTTAATAAAACTTGACGCGATTAAACTAATTTAATTAATCGCATCAGTTAATGCGTTAACTTTGACAGCCTTAATTTTAATAATATTGTTTTTAAATTACAACTCTAGAATGGCTGTCTCACTTACTCTGTGTGACCTTGAAAGACGTTCACGGAGTGGATGGAGGGATCTCTGAAGTCCCACAGACGGAAAGTGGTGTCCCTAGATGAAGTTACCACCAGACGCTGAGTAGGGTGTGTGCAGCAGTGGGTCAATTCTTGATCATGGCCTGCAAACAGCACAAAAAAGAATTTAAAAATTAAATAAAATGAATTTAAGCTGAGAGTGGCTCCAACTCCTCTTGACCCAGAATTGTTTCTCGTGGTTTCTCGTCGTCCTTCCTTCTGTCAGAGACTATTCTGTTACTTCCCCATGGTTGCTCTGACAATACCATGACAATTCCTGCAGACACCGACTAAACAGTGTTTTCTATTCTGTATTCTGCATTATGGCAAGTCCCAGCATCTAGCATTCCTGTGGCTCACTCAGTAGAGCTGGTGACAGCAACACTAAAGCTGCAAGTTTGATTTCTACAGAAAGCAACAAGATAAATGCAATGTATGACTGTAATATAAAATACGATGTCCAGACATAAAAATGGGACCATTAAGACCAAAACAAAATGTTTCGAATCAGGATTGTATTGCTTAAAAAAAAGCAGCTTTTAAGTTGTAATGTAATGTAATGTACTTTAATTGAGCCCTTTTACACAATAGACATTGTTACAAAGTGCTGTACAGTAAGATTGATTAAAAAATATGTGATGAAACGGAAAGTTATAGACAAAGCAGCAGGTAATAAAAGACACATCAAGATCAAAAATCACACATATTACATACAACTATTTGGAAAAAACAGATAAAAAGCAATGTCGCAACTCAGACCGGGTCAAACGCCAATAAAAACAGATGAGTTTTAAGAAGTGATTTAAAAACTGGTAGGGATGAAGCCTGTCTGACGTACAAGGGCAAATTGTTTTGGAGCCGCCACCGCAAAAGCTCTGTCCCCTCGGAGCTTTCACTTTGTTTTAGGGACAGTCAGAAGCAGCAGGTCAGCTGATCTGAGTGACCGCTAGGGAGTGTATGGCTGCGTAGCTCAGACAGGTAAAGTGGGGCATCACCATTTAAGCATTTAAAAACAAATAAAAGTAGTTTAAAATGAATTCTGAAATGGACAGGCAGCCAATGCAGAGCGGATAAAACTGGTGTAATGTGATCCTGTTTTTTAGTGCCAGTTAAGAGACGCGCGGCAGCGTTTTGCACGGGCTGGAGTCGAGAGATAGACGACTGATTTACCCCAAAGTAATGCGCATTGCAGTAGTCTAGCCAGGTGGTTACAAAAGCATGGATTACAGTATCAAAATGGTGTTTGGAGAACATAGGTTTTACTTTAGCCAGTTGCCTCAAGTGAAAAAAGCTCGTCTTTATAACAGAACAAATTTGACTGTCAAGCCTGAGGTCATTGTCCATTTTGAAACCCAGATTCACTATTTGAGTCTTAGCGTGACCGGCCAAGGGTCCCAGGTTCACAGAGGCAGCAGCATTTCCCTTACATGAGTTTCCTCCCAGTACAAACATTTCAGTCTTGGAGTCATTAAAACGCAAAAATTAAAAGCCATCCATGCCCCAATTTCCTCTAAACAACGTAACACAGAGCTGACAGAGAAACCATCCTGCTTCTTGAGAGGGACATAGATTTGACAGTCATCAGCATAAAGGTGGAAAGAGATGCCATGATTTCTAAGGATAGAGCCTAGCGGCAATAGATATAAAGAAAACAGGATGGGCCCTAAAATAGATCCTTGCGGAACCCCACAGGACAGCGGAGCGGAGGAAGACTGGAAATCTCCAAGCTGGACGCTAAAAGTTCTGTCCTGTAAGTAGGACCTGAACCAGCTCAGAGCTGGACCTTTAATGCCAACACAGTGCTCCAAACAAGAGATTAAAATATCGTGATCCACTGTATCAAAGGCTGCAGTTAAATCTAGTAAAATAAGGATCACATAGTCACCAGAGTCCGATGTTAAAAGAATATCATTAAAAACTCGTAAAAGAGCCGACTCAGTGCTGTGTTTTGGCCTAAAACCCAACTGAAATACCTCCAACAAGTTATGTTCGTGTAAATACGCTGTTAGTTGAGTAAAAACTATTTTCTCTAAAAGCTTTGATAAAAAGGGTAATCTGGAGATTGGCCTAAAATTCGCTAAAACATGTGGATCAAGTCCAGGTTTTTTTTTATGAGAGGTTGAACTATGGCGTGTTTCAAATTATGAGGAACTATTCCAGACTGTGATTAATAGTTTTAAGAACAGTTGGCCCTAAGGTATGGAACACTTCTTTAAAAAGCCACGGGAGAAGAGCATCGCAGGGTGAACCTGAGGGTTTTAGGTGGTCAACTACCTCCTGCAATTGAGACAACGTGACAAGCTCAAACTGTTGCAAAACAGCAGAACACGAGAGAGGGAGTGATGGGTCTGAAAGAGCGGAAAAATTCTGTCTGAAATTCTGTCAATAGACTGAAACAATACGCGGGGTTTATGACAGTTAGAAACAATAATATTAGCAAAGTGTCTCCTTTTTGAGTCTTTTACTGTGGATTGATAGCAGCAATCTCTCAGCATAAGAAGGGACACTTGCAGCCTCATTCACTAGAGCGTGACAACTGCAGCTACATATTGTGTGTGTTGTAATGGCAGGAAAACAGTTAAATAGATAAATGTAATGACACTAAAGTGGTTTCTTTTTTTCCTCATTTTCTTTTCCCCCTCCCCATTGTTGCGATTTGCTTGCTCACTGGTCAAAGCCGTTGTCAACGTCATAGTCACTGTTAAATCAAATCCATTGTTTTTATTTTGGTTTTGTATGGCTGAGAGTCTGAAAAGCACTTTATTATTGAACAAAAAGCCAGAAAAACTATAAAAGCATACACATTTAAAAATGGTTATTAGAAATTATAAAAAAAAACTATGAACATGAAATATTAAAATGAACTTTTTATAAGGGACGGAAAACTTTAGATTCAGATTTTGTTCACCCAGTTGGTACAGAATAAACAAACAAATGAACTGCGTCTATGATTAATGAGATTAATAATAATATACGCATTAAAATGACTTACATCGTCACACTCAATAGTGATTGTGTACATTATTTAATGGTACATAAATTACCAAAATCCCACAAACGCAAGGCGGTTGGTTACCTGTGAGCGTGTGCACCAGCTCGGAGGTTTCTACATCATATAGGTTGGCAGCTCTATCCCAGGATGCGGTGACCACCTGCTTTCCTCCTACCAGCCAATCAGCTGCAATGACCACCCCCTGGTGGCTCTTCAATGTCGTTGTTGCGACGCGGATCGTGGGGCATTCATTTGGGCCATCTGCCTCGCCATCAGCCTCATCTTTATCAGAAAACTCCACGTCATCGTCCAGCGAGGCCTGCGTATAGAGATTTAGTATAAAGAATCTCTGACTCGTGTGCAGAACAGATGGATGGAGGTCCTCAGAAAGATACTACTATTATTATTATTAAAGGAAAGCGAAGGGAAGGTTTTGTACTCACACTGATGTCGGCAGGGGGCTGGGGAAGTGGCAGCTGTACCATGTAACGCCAGATGTGTGCTGTCTGGTCCCCCGACGCTGACAGGAAACACACAAAAGCAAACATGGAGGAACAGTGACCATGAGACAAGACAACAGTCATCAAGTCATAGAGAAAAGCGCTGCACGGGAACTAATATGTGAACGTATCGCTGTATCAAGTAATCCAATTCCTTTGTCACTTATTGCAAAATAAAATTATCAATAAAAAGATCATCTATCCATCAATTCAGAAGATATAAAATAAAAGGTTTTTGCACATACATATTGACAGATTTATGCTCCAATGATCAAATAAATCATCAAATGGGTTAATGTTTTATTAGTTCAGTGTTCAGTGCAACAGTAAGATTGTAGGTTCGATTCTAACATGGCTTCAAGGAAAACACCTTCAATGCCATAAGTACCTGTAAGTGCCATCTGCTCTGTCGGATGAAACTTGATGGAGTTGACTGGAAGAAAAGCAAAGTAAAATCAGATGACAGCAGAGAAATCTCAGTTTTAAATGCCATGAAGAGTTCCCCCACCTGATCCAGCGTGTCCCGCGTATTTCAGCAAACACTTTCCCGTCTCAATACTCCACAACATGGAACAATGATCTGCAAAAAAATCAGAAGCAGTTTAAGAGAAAACTGTAAAAACAAAATTAGCCATCCTTCAGTGTCGATGATTATAACTGACAACTAAAGAAAATCCCAAATTCAGCATCTCAGTAGAAAATAATGTTTTATATTAATTATTCACTTAAATGATAAAAAAAATAATTCAAATATTAATGTATTATAATTACATGGAAAAGATGGGCAGCACTGAACTAAATTATTCTCATGGTCTGATTTTTGGCAGCAATAGGGCATGGTAAAGTTGATCAGTCTGTGGCTCAGGTTTTCAATGTGCCCAAGTTACTCTGATACTAGCCTCCAGCTCATCCATGTTGTTGGATTGGCACATTTCTCGTCGCAATGGTTTTCAATGACAAAGTCCAATTGAAAATGGCTTTCCAACAGGACTTCCAAAGACAGAAACCAGGAAGTTTTAGAGCACTTGGCATGGCACCCAAAACATCACTGACAGTGGAAACATCTCACTGGATTTTGCACCTCATCTCTTCCCACATTCGCCACATCCATAGCATTGCTTTTTGTGAATCTCAGTGTGAAGTGTGGAAACTGGTGTTTCACAACTTCACAACTGAAACTTATCTCTTCAGTTTAATAGTCTAAGTTCTTGAAATACTGAAATGCTATTGGTTGTATTAGCGGTTACATAATTAAACAAAAGTTAGTTTTTATCTTTAATTCTCTTAAATAAAATTAATTATCTTTTTAAATTTTCTGTGCATGCAATAAAAGAATGAAAAAATAAAACACAAAAGATTCACTTTTTGAACTGAATTGGTATTATAAACACGTTTTATTGATGCTATTCAAAACAATAAAGCCAGCAACTGTGCATTTCACAAACAACTATGACAGATATTTAGCATCTTATCAGCAGTGACCAGTGATTGGTTCAGAATGGCCCAATCAACAAGCTGCTTTAAGTGTTCATTAGCTGCATTCAACTGCAACTGCATTTTGCTGCAGTAAATTAAATCGTTGTGGTTAGCTTGTCACCATGGCCACTATGGACAATATCAAAATTGTGCTCTGCATTTAAATATGCAGTGAAGTTACGGTATACACTCACAGTGAAGTGAACACAAACAAACCCAGAGCAGTGGGCAGCCTTTAGCCAAAAATTCTGGGGAGCATGTGGGGGTCAGTGTCTTGCTCATGGACACTCAGTTTTGAAACTCATGGGTGGCAGGTCCAGTTCCGATATCGTTGGACACAACTGCCGCGGTTAGCCAAAGCTTGTTGTCTGTGCTGCTTCTTAAAGTAGCCGTGCAGCAATTTTGGCATCAACAGCTATCCAAATTGTTTGCTATACAGTGATACTAATGACTCTAATGACAACCCTTATCAAAAAGTCTTAACTTATATCAACATCAACATTATTTCTTATTATGTAGTTTAAGTACAGCTCATCAGTGTGGTGTGTGGGACAGTTGCATGATTTTGTGTGTTTCAGCTTTCAGAATCGTAACACCCAATATAAAAGTTCTGCGCCAGAGTGCATTAAAAGCCCTAAAAGTTATACAGCTCAAACAGAGGATGGTAATGTTGGCCTCATACCAGCTGAAGCAGTGCCCAGAACCAGGGGTTGAACCCGGGTCACAGCCAGGTCCCAGATCCCGTCCCTGTGGCCTACATATTCCTTGACCAGCTGACACACTGCACGTGACGTAGTTGCTTTAAAACTGGACACAATCTGAAGGGCAGAAAAAGAGCATGAGGTTTCGAACAAGCAACCACAAACACACACACACACACAAACAAACACACACACAATTCTAACTACAGAGCGAGTGTAAGCAGTGCAGAAGCATGGGGGAAAACTCAAACCAAACATGACTATAACGCCTCTACTCTAGAACGAGTCATGTGGTTAGGCTTCTAGAGTGTATGAACACACTGCATTCAGTCATACAGACTTTGAAGAGCAAGACTATGAACAAAGAGCGAAATCAATACTTCTGAAAAAGTGCCAAATCAGACACCAATCACAGAATCTAAAAATCATCTGTTAGAAATTAAATATATTGTTTGACACTATATTTTGTTAAAAAAAAAAAAAAAACAAAAAAAAAAACAGAAAAAGGCAAAATGTACAAAATCACCAAGAAAAAGCTACATTAATATTAAGTGAAACAATTTGCATTGATTTCTAATAGTAAACATATTAAAAGGAAATCAAAGTATAAATATATAAAGGGTTAAAAAAAATCTGCAGTTAGATTGAATTTCCTGCAGTTACAACACATCAACAAAGTGATTCTAAAACTACAGTTTATATTACATTAGTTTTTTTGGGTTTTTTTTTTTTTTATTATTTTTCGTTATATTATAAGTTTGGAAAACCTAATTCTACTAATTCTACCTAATTCGTTTGTTCAATATATTATTATAAACTTCAAGTAGGAGTTTAAAAAAAATAATTCTGTTTAATTTAATATTAAAACAAATCTGTACTATTGGTGCATCCATGTAAAGCTCATTAAAGTGGTGTGATTAAAGAAGTATTGAGTTATACAGTAACTAATGTTTTGGCACCACAGGAAGCGATGGACTGAGGAAGGTGTGCAAGCGTGTCGATATGTAGCTAGTGAAGCACTGCTTAGTGCTCAAGTCTGTAAGAAGTAAAGAGAAAACACAGCACAATGATCTTCACAACACTGTGAAAATGCTCTTTAAAATAAAAAATAGGGCACAAATGAAGAAATAATAAAGTATCAGCACAAATTCTCAGACATATAATGCACAAATGCAGTTTAGAATATTTACAGGATAAAATTGTATAGTTTAAACAAAAAGCTAAAAAAAAAAAAAATAATAATAATAATCCAAGTTTGAACAATTTTAGGTTTAGGTTATTTTTGCTTGAAAGTATCTCAATTGTGTTTGCTGACATCGTACACAATACTTTAACTATATACAGTGGCATAATTATACAGTGGTACCTCCAATTACAAATGACTGTTAAGAAAAAAGTTTTTCGAAGGACGTAGTCGAGAAAATATTGTCTCTTACTACGAAATCGTTTCAGTATACAATAGGCCAAATGTTGTAGCGAAGAATGTCAATCAAGAAAGTCTTCAAGCACGTCGATAAATAAAATAAATAAATTAAAAAAAAAAAAAAAA
>CM051497.1:20634067-20687236 GCA_028031935.1 Paedocypris micromegethes | reverse complement strand
AAAAAAAAACACATTTACAGAAGTAACACTATTACAGATATCTTACTTCTGGATACGTTCAGAAAGGTTACAGTGCCATTTTATTATGCTTACGCACGAAACTACAACTACATTTTACTGCAGTCGGCACAAAACAATTTTGTAAAGAGAGGTACAACTGTACTTCAATTTAAACCAGTGGTTCTTAACCTGGGTTTTAACACATCCCAGGGGTTCAGAAAGACACACACCCGACCTTTGATGTGATTTGTGATATGCAAAACAGTGCTCTGAAGAAGCTGTAAAGAACATGTATTCGAAATTGAGGTACTTCTGCGTCACTCTAACGCAAGTGGTTAATCCAGGTACAGGTGCTGACCCGTGTTTTTGCCCATGTTTCCAATTAAGAAAGGTTTGGTGAATGACCATATGAAACTGGTGGGGTTCAGTACCACCAATCTGGTTAAGAACCACTGATTTAAAAAATATTTTGGACAAATAGGTTTCATGAAAAAAGCAAATACGTTTCCTACACATCTTTTTTTACACGTAAGGTTTACTTTAATTTTTCTGGACTATAAAGGAGCACAGTCAATTTTCCCATTTTTTATAGAATTTTAAATGTGCCTTGTAGACTGAAAATGACAGTAATTTCTTTCTCGATTACCACACACTCCAATTTAAAACAATACAACCATTCTAATTTAAACCACCACGTTTCTACATTACTGCAAATCAAACCAAATCAAATGTACATTGCACTTAACCACCGCGAAAAAAAAAAACAGATGTTTTTTTTCCCGGCCTAAGAATGGAGAGAGCATTTTCAACGTAACTTAGATGGAACAAGCTGTTGGTGTTGTCTCTTCTGTCGGGTACGGGGGATTGTATGGGTGATGCCAGATTACAGAACTACTCAGCAGGGGGATCAACGTTTAGTGTAATTTACAGTAGCCATTTAAAGCACAAAGGCAATTCAGGAATGTATTTTAGTAGAGCAAAATGCTTGATCCCAAAATTAAATCCACTGCAATAATTATCTCCCAGCCAGTAAATCAGGCGACAAGCATCATCAAGGTATTTGGTTACTGATCCAGTTATCAGTCTCGAAAAAAACCCCAGAAGACATCAACCTAGATGCTAAATTCAATGTGTTCTGACCAAATGTTTTAGGAAGTCAGATTTGCGGGCAGGGAGCAGTAAAAAAAATGCCAGTCTGATCACTCCAACAGTTCTAAACTATTCCGTCTGCAACAACAACTTCCGTTATTCGCAAAGCGCGTCACATGAATGTTAGTTTGGAGCGTGTTGAATCGGTGTTAGAATAAGCACAGATTGATGACTTAACATGTCATTATTGTGTTACGACCCCCAACTGTTGGATAGTTCATGCATTTTGGCAGACTGAGCAGTTCATTACCCATGAGTCTCCACCCCATAACTCCCAGTTCCCCACATTGAAGTTGCGAGGTCCACCTACTTTGCCCGGGAATGAATTTGAGCGCTACATCAGTGAAACCGAGAGAAAAGAGCATCTGTAATCCATGACGACCCACATCATCACAAATTCTGTTCAATGTAGTTACCACCATTGTGACCCGCGGTCGCCACAAACAGGTGCTTGTGAAGCATGTCAATGTGGTAATATTTGTGGTAAATTGAGGAATTCTGGCTTCAACTTTCAAAAAATAATAATAATTCTATACCAAATCATCAAGTGAATATTAGATTTTAATAGTAAAACTAGTATAGTTGCGGACAAATGAGAAAAGATGGGCAAACTGATTTGCCACCCTATGCTGATTTTACTAGTGCGATGTCTGCAGTTGTTTTTCAGAAACCAGTTTCAGTTTTTGTGGTGAGATTTGTCTCAGATTTGAGAATGAAGATGATGGTCTGTAATGTGAGAACATGACCCAGGCTTTGCTCTTCTTGGAAGGAGGCGCTTGAACATAAACATATGTGCCGCAAACGCTGTGGTCATTTACACTTCTTCTTACTTTCACAAATTTGGAAAATTTTGTTCAGCACTAGTATTTTGGTGGAGAGTTTTAAAAAAGTTGTCCCCCAGAAACATCTGAAGGTCATTATTGTAAATTTTTTTTTATTAAACCATCTCCTAACTTGACTTCGACTAAATAAGTGTTTGATAGAAGTAACGGCCACATGTAACACTTTCAGGGGTGGTTACATTCCGCGGGTGGCAGGTTGGGCATCGTTGACATAGAACTTTTACTTGTACAAATGTCCTTATAAAAAAATTTGACATTTATAACAATTCCCAACCCTGTCACAGGTTTAGCTCCCTTCTGGAACGTTCTAAAACAAAACATACTTTCTCTGAAGATCTAAACCAAACCTGTAAAACACAGCTTTGTCCATTATTGCCAGAAAACAAACTAATACGTGCACTTTGGAATCACAATAGGCCCTGCCAGTTCAACCAGAGTATCTACAAACGTTAAGACTGAAATTCTCTAAGCTGATCCAAAGAAAAGAGGACTTTGCTCATTAATATTAAGCAGTGGCGTTGAGTTTGTTAAGAGAAATGCTCTCAGTGGTTTGAAATGAAGTGTGAGAGATCAGGCCATACCTTGCTTGTAGAAGCCTTGTATGTGGTTTTCAGCTTTTGAGACAGTTGGCTTGTGCTGTGGCTCGCTGCGAACAAGATATTTGACAAATTTTGGTACAGAATGCAAAAATCCTGCTAATAGTCAGTATTGAACGAAACAGCAAGCAGAATGTGTACTTTGTAAAGCAATCGATACATTTCTAAATGTAAATCACACAATGAGAAAACGTATAAAACGATTCTGTCTGAGCGGATAAAAGCCAGCATAATTTATTCAAAGCTTGTTCATTGGCCTGACATCATGAATACAGATGATCAACAAAAGCTAAATGTCAGCACCTTTTGTCTTCATGGCTCCCTTGCTCGGATCACCACCATCTACAGTCTGTCCTTCTCCAGCCAAACGATCATTTAGAGATTCAATTTCTCTGCGCACTGAAAAGGAACAAATGTTACCACACAGTCCTTTAAAAAGAAAAAAGATTTCATTTTTGAGTGTTTCGTAGTTTTACATAATACCTTTACTTGAGCTAAACTTAAGAGAAACAGGAAAAATATTCATTGAATAAATATAATTGTTTATTGTAAATAATCCAACATTGCTTTTTTCATGCAGATATCAACAAATTGAATATTAATATGAATAAGGTATTACATTCAAATTAATATTATAATTAATGGATATGAATATGAAGTATTACTTACGTTCCAAGTTTTCAATGTAGAGGTTTTCAAACTCTCTTTCTATCTGTCCGAAAAGGTCAAGCAAGTTACTCCTTAAGGCCATGGGCAACTTGGAATCCTGGAATCACAATGGAATAATCCGTATTTAAAATAATCACAGATTGTGATTGCACAAAGTAGTTTTTCTGTGTTTGTGAAATAATTCTGTGTTTGTTTCAATTAACTTAAAGTATGAACAATAAAATAAATACAGTTTTATCTGAATTTGTCTGTACAAAAGAGTAGATGGCACTATTAGAAAAAACACACTGGGTGTTAATCTAAAACCTAAGGAGAGAAAAACGATTCTAGAGTCACTAAAGATGTTTTTCAAAAACTTCACAATGTTGTAATATTTTACGAAAATTGCTTCTTGTGCAAATATGGGGTTCTTTTTTTGCATTTTAAAAAACAAACAATACAAATATCGAAAACTAAATTAGACAAAATAGTTTTTATTGTTCAAATGTTACGTGAAAACATTTAAAACCAAAAAACAAATAAAGCAGAACAATTCAAATAAAAACAAACTTTTTTAAATGAATTCTGCACACAGCTTTAAATACTTAATTATTAATTGGAATGTTTCTTTTTTAACTGCTTCGCTTTTTTTAAACTTTGACTTCACAATTACAAATGTTGTACTTATTCAATAGTAAAAATTTTTTTTTGAAGTTTTGAAAATACAAACACATTTCTACGCAACAACATCCATTCTCCAGACCGGCTTACCTCCATATTCAAGGATCCAAGTGAATTCTTTCAGTCTGATTAAAACTACACAAACAAGAATAATCCACAAACAATCCTGCTCTATAGACGTGTGAAGATCGAATTATTAAACACATGCCTGGTCAAACTATAGTTCAAGTGTCATAACCAATCCAAAACCCTCCCATTTGTGTGTGTGCGTGTCAGAAAGAGAGAGCGCTAAGTCTCAAAACAAATTGCCGTCTCAGTAGGGAACAATAGAAAATCAGCACTCAAAAACCAGTCTGATCTAAATCCAGCAAAGGTATCGTGTCAGACTAGTCAATCACTAAAGTCTGAACAGAAGGAACAACTGAACTCTGGCATGGCAGCTTCTTTAAAAATGGATAAGGCTGTAGAGTTCACAAGCGTCCGGAAAACACAAAGCGCTGATGACCCCGCACCCGCCTGAATGAAACATCAAGTATCAAGTTTAACAAGCAATACTCGAGATTATCCCCCAACACTTGTTCTGCTCCACCGGAAAGGTTTTAAATACAGACGAGTTCTTCAATAAAAACAAAAACATTTTGATCAAAGGTGAAGGATTCTTCTCTATGTATTTTGGCCAAGAAGCATCACATCTCCAAGCAATGTTTGTGTAGGGAACAGTCGAGTAAGTCAAAAGTTTAGTGGTAGAGGATGTAAATTCCTGGAATATTTCATGGAACAGTCAATAGAGGAACTACTCATTGACAGAAATGCTTAACTTGGGTCTTTCGTGTCCTTCGAGATCGAACTTTGACATTTAGAATTCCAAAGACTTCTTCTTTATGAATGTGTGTGTGTGTGTGTGTGTGTGTGTGTGTGTGTGTGTGTGTGTGTGTGTGTGTGTGTGTACTGTACAGTATACATGTATACACTGTATATAAAGTGTACTAATGCAATTAATTACCGATACGATTTTTTTTACATATGCTATAGTTTTAGTCTACATTGTAACAAGTTTATTCTTACTTTGACTTTATTATAGTTATAAATATGTATCATTTTACATATGCTATAGTTTAGTCTACTTTTCTAAAGTTTGAGAAAATAAGAAATATGTTGCATGTAACATACAGGCATGCAAAGTCACAAATGTTAATAATGAACAAAAGAAAAAGAAAAGAGCATGTCTGACTAAACATTCACCTAAATAAAAAAATAAATAAATAAATAAAAAAAAAGGAAACACAATGTTGTTAAACTAGCTTGGTATCATTCATAACTGAACACATGGAGGAAAAACACACAAGTTTCATTAGGTTGGTAAACTACAAACAGCGTGAATGAAGCACACGGCAGGTGATTGTGAGCTCCGGGAGACCAGAAAAGCGACCCACCTGACCCTCCAGCATGTCTCTCTGCATGCCTGCGCGCTCCTGCTCAGTGCTGTTGGTCCTCCGAATGGAGAGACTGTGCGACTTGCGCTTCTGTTTGACTTGACGGGCGGCTGCGCTGTGTCCACTTTCAACAGGCATCACTCCTCAGTGACGTCAGACAGAACTTCCTACCTGAAACTGAGCAATCAGAAGCCAGCGTTTGACACAGTCAAGAGCAGCAGCTCTGCTCCACACTCTGTTATTAAAAGAGTGACAGCTTAAACGGTGCAAATGTTTGAAGATTCAATATTTGGAGAAGCGCTCATTTTTAGCTTTGGGCAGCAGAGTTTAAAAGTTCAATAATATAAAATTAAGACAGAATGATAGACTGTCTCACTTTAAAACATTTAATTAAAAATCAAACATTTTTGAGTCAAATTGTAAAGATTATTGTTTAATTTAACTAAATGACCAATTTTTGAAGGGTAGTTATTGACTGTACTTTAATATTATATACAAAGAAATGTTTTTAATTAACATATTCAAAAATTACATCACAAAACTCGTTATGTAGTCTAGTAGAGCAAATACAGTACGCAAATAAAAAGATATAAATGTTCCAAAATAATTGTTATGTGTTATTCAAAATTAATATTTTATTTTTAAGATTAAGACATTAAGTAAGAAGAAGATATAAATGTCAAATAAAAACAAAATGGGAAGAAAAAATGTGAAATTTTTATAAATGACATAATATAAATACATATTAACCATATTAAAATAAAAAAACATTAATAATCCTTAACAATTAATGTCAGTAATATTATCTCATTATCTGGTACTTAATCTTAATTTTTTCAAAATATATTAAATATATTAACAGTTAATACAAACCAAATGTGAAACACACACACACAAGTATAACAATATCAGTTTAGGATTTTAGAACAAAACACATTTTATGAACACCAGTTGAATGTTACAGTATTTTGTGATGTATTTATTAAATTCAATCATTTAAAAAAAAAAAAAGATAATTTTGAATGCACTTATTTTAAAACAAAATGAAAAAAATTGTTCAAAATGTACATGCATTGAAAATAATAAAGGTTAAGAAAATAAAATTAGCAGCAGCACGTCCATCCTTTTCCACAACAAAAATGATTTTGCAATAAACGATAAACATGTCTGACCTTTCCTTCAGTTCGATTTGAAACATTAACCAGATAGGAAACAAATAAAAAATCGTCCAGGCCTTCAATTCAAGAAACCAGGGTTTCTAAAACATGCTATTAATTAGCATTAGAGAGTTGGAGTCATGCTCAGAAAATGTCCAAAAAGCACAAAAGACATCAACCACAATATCAGTGTTAATGGTGGTGGAAACTGAAGTGGATATGAATACAAAACATGCAGAATGTCATGCAAAATGAAAATGAAATAAAAAAAATACCGGGCATGGAGAGCAGTGAGAGAGAAAAAAAGCAGGCACATCCTCATATGCAGTGATGGAGAAGATCTGAACAGGAAGCCTGGGGCCAAACTCCAGCACTGAACACAAAACAACACAATCTACTGGGTCACACACACACACACACACACACACACACACACACACACACACACACACACACACTTCATTTCCATCCAGCGGGTCGGTCAGTCAGGCAGCCAATCGGGTTAGTGCTGTTTAACAGCACCTAATGCATGGATTTATAAAATAATTGATTAATTCATTAGTGAAAGCATGCGTGTGATCTCAGGACAATGCAACGCTTACACAGTCGCTTTGGCTTAAGGGAAAAACAAAACTGAAAAGTAAATGTAACAAGTGTGTGTGTGTGTGTGTGTGTGTGTGTGTGTGTGTGTGTGTGTGTGTGTGTGTACTGATGTACACAACACAATCAAGCAGACACACACACACAGTCACAAGATCTTCTATGTGCAGATGAACACGTAATGGACACAAAAAAAACGCACGTGTGCACACAGAAACACACACTAGCAAACAGGAAAGCACAATCTCACACATACACACTGGTAAACTTAAATAACACACAAATCTACTCTCACACTCACAGCAAGACAAACACAAACACACACACACACACACACACACACACACACACACACACAATTTGGATGCAAGGTCAGAAGGCCTCCGGCATTACACCAATGCTATGGATGTAAAATATTAATCACGTTAATATGGATAGCCATACAGGCGCTGCGCAATGTGACAGTTAACGCTTATCAGCCAATCCTCCATTATGACAAACACTGTCTTCTATGCGCACAATAATACTCACATATATAGTTTCTGGGCCAAGCGCGATTGTCATTTGCTGATGGACAGAAGGCGATGTTTTAAATCATCCAGCATGGTCCGTAAAAACACGTGGTAATGTTACTGTTCGGAAATGCACTGGAAATTAAAGACTTTGATGTTTTTACCGATCCCGACAGACCACAAAGTGTGAAGCACGGCGTTTTATAACACCAAAACTGACTGGCCTCCGGTTGGAGAATTTGCTTCAAAATAAAAGTCTGTAGGGCCAGTTTTAGCTGGGAAATACATCTGACTAATTGATTTAAATTCTTTAATACGTATACATAAAATGCATATTCGCATGTATATGTATAGTTTTAGATTGTATGTATATTTATGTAACATGTATATACACATTATGTATATATGTTAATTTTACTGCACTTATTTAAAGTAATGTCCATATCATTTTTTAAAGTACAAGTACAGTGCAACATTGCTACAATATAGTTTACAACTACTGGAAGCATTGAAAATACTAGTATTTTTTTTCTTAAAATAACTGCAAAACCAGCATTACACCAGACGGAAATGTCGCATGCTAAAAATGGTCCAATCAAATCCAGGGTTCATTCCCACCACGAATGGAAATCATTGACACAAGAAGTGGGCATGGCCACAATAAACGGATCGTCAGAGCTGACTGAATACTATCAGTTTATTTCCTGCACTGTGACAAGAGTGTTTTTCGTTTAACTAAGGACTTTAAAAGCCACGCTGCGTGCCGTCAGTGGAGCAGTGACGCGCCGGCTGGTTGCCGTGGAGCTGAAGCGGTTGCTGTGTGTGGGGTGATGGCGTGTTAGCTGGAGCTGGAGTGTGATTGGTCTGTCCGGCGTCTGCGCTCATGGTTCGGCTGCTCGGGGCGGTGCGCAGATCAGCTGCGCTTCTACCCGCAATAAATAAACTCTTTACCCGAGCTCAAACTCTCCATTTACCTTCTCAGCCTCGCACACATCCTTACAGGTGAGACAACAACGGCGTAAACACACACACACACACTGCTCATCCTGCATGTAACCTTTTAACTACTTGAGAAGCTCAAGTAACATTATAAAGCATATTGCTTTTATTTTTTTAATTCCAAAAATGTACAATTATGTCAAAGATAGATAGATCTTTGATGTTGTTTGTTTGTTTGTTTGTTTGTTTTTATAACAAACAAGAATAAATGCAAAACGTAGAACGTTTAATTAGCGTAAATTGGTTTAGAATAGTTTGTGTTGATGCACATTTGTCTGTTTTCAGTCAGGCCACGCGACTCGGAGCAGTGAAGATGCCGGAGATTAACATGGATAATCTGGATGAAAAGCAAGTGCAACTCCTTGCAGAGATGTGTATTCTGATTGATGAGAACGACAGGAAGATTGGAGCTGACAGCAAGAAGAACTGCCATCTCAACTCCAACATAGATAAAGGTGGAACATCCACACACACTTACTGTATATTAATCTCAAAACTTGTAATAAAAAAAATCCAGATTACAGGTTCAGTTTCTCATATTTCATCAGTTCTGTTACAATTATTCCAAACCGTACTTGAAAAGTGTTTGTGTACGTTTTTTACACACACACACACACACACACACACACACACACATACACACACACACACACACACACAAACGTCGCACTGAAGACATCAAAACTATGAATTAGCACATGTGTAATTATATACAATATATAACAAAAAGTGTGAAACAACTGAAAATGTTTTTCTAGTTCTTCAGCTCATCAAGATGACTCATGATTGATTATGATTCTGAAATTAACCATGAATCTGAAATTGTTTTTATTGGCTTTGAATTGTCTGTAATCCACCCCCCACCCCCACCCCAACCGTGGCTGGAGAACGCAGGATCAGCTCGGGCTTCTCTTCAAGGCCATCCTGACAGTCTGTTATGTCTGTTGGGAGACTGACTGCAACATTTAACAAATACTGATAAGTGCACTCACACGGCTTCTCACATCTTTCCCATTTCCCTTTTCCCTTTTCTGTCAAATTCCTCATGTGTCTCAAGAAAAAGTTTCTAGCGCACGTGACCTGTGCGTAACATAGTCAAATGTAACCTTGTATGTCTGCGACTGTTTGTTTGTCTGTAACGCTCTGCAAATGCTAATTTTTCTCAAAGAGACATTGGTGGCGCGCGAATGCGCAGCGGCTCTCTCTCGTAATATCGTTTCAATGTTGTACCCCAATGCTGTAATGACAATACTCATTCCATTCCATTCCATTCCAAGATAATGCCAGGAGTGTGCAAACAAAACAACAATCAAATCAAAAAGTGTCTAGAATATGACATATTTTCATAGTTTTTTGTTATACACGTACATAATTCCACATGTGGGCTCATTCATAGTTTTGATGGCTTCAGTGTAAATGTATAACTTTCATAGTCGTGAATATGAAAAATTTAAATTTGAAGGTGTGTCCAAACTTTTGGTCTGTACTTTATATTGATCTGTAGCATATGTTGTATCTGTCCAGTATAAGTAGTACCGTATATGTTGATTCCTTTCTTCAGGACTGCTGCATCGCGCCTTCAGTGTTTTCCTGTTCAACAGTGAAGCCAAACTCCTCCTACAGCAGAGGTCCGATGCTAAAATCACTTTTCCAGGTCCGTTCGGCTATCTTCCCATAATTTGGTTTTCTTTTCTTTTATTGCAGTAATAACGCGCTCTACTTTTAGGTTGTTTTACCAATACCTGCTGCAGTCACCCTTTACACACCTCCAATGAACTGGAGGAGCAGGACGCCATCGGGGTTCGACGGGCCGCACAGAGGCGACTGCAGGCGGAGCTTGGCATTCCCACGAGTCAGGTACGACTGCAGAGACCCGGAGCTCCGCTAACCAGCACAGACATGACCTGAATGTTCTTGTTGACACAGGTTCCGCCGGAAGAGATGACCTACCTGACCCGGATCCACTACAAAGCCCAGTCTGACGGTGTCTGGGGCGAGCATGAGATCGACTACATTCTATTCTTGCAGAAAGACGTGGATCTGAATCCAGATCCGAACGAGATCCAAAGCCACTGTTATGTGTCCAGAGAAGAGCTGAAGGAGATCCTGGAGAAGGCCGGGAGGAAAGAGCTGGAAATCACACCCTGGTTCCGCCTAATTGCAGAAACCTTCCTCTTCAAGTGGTGGGACAGCCTCCATGATCTAAAACCATTTGTAGACCACGACAGAATCCACCGCATGTGAATCCAGTCCACATTGATTTTTAAATGCTAATCATGGCAAAGAACTGTTTTTTAGTGTTCTGGCTTTTGAAGAGAAAGTCTGGCCCAAATTCAGGCTGTTAAATTAGCATTAGCTAAAATGATATGCAATCTCACATTTCTCAATATAAGCATACACCCACACACACAAATAAATAAACAAGCAAATCTATGCTTAGACTAGAGGAAGATGAGGCTGCTGTTTATATACCGATGTACAATATTTACTAATATTTAGAGTTAAAGTTTAGAATGTATGGAATTGTGTATCAACAAATGTATGTCTTTATTGTTAAATTATGCCAAATAAAATATTTTTGATAGTGGTGCATGGTCATTCAAGCGTGTTTTTTTTTGGAGAGTGCACATAACCAGTTTTGCCCACTAGATGGCAGCAAATATTAACACTATCCGCCAAACGAGGGAACATGGCGTTCACGTCAAAAATAGTACAAGTAAATAAAGAATCGCCTGTTTCTCGGCGTCTCTGGGGTTTTCCTTTGTTGTTTTCCGACACACGCCACTTCTCTGCGGGTAAATATATTCAGTCTGGATTCAGTCAAAGAGAATCTGTGCATTTCTATTCGACCAAAAAGACTCAAAATTAAATGATGCAGATGCATGAACGCAACGTGAGATACTGATCATGAACAATATTGGTCGGAACGATAACAATCACAAGTTCCACGTTTGAACTCCATCATATATCAACGCAATTCAGAAACATAAAAATTGTTGGTGGGGGGATGGGGAAGCGTATGATGATTCCACCTAGGGCCAGCAGAGGGCCTGCATATTAAATATTCATGAGAACTATAAACTCAAGTAGATTAAATCAGCATAAAGGTGTGATGCTTATAGACAAGAAAGGAGCAGGAATAACAAGTGTTCTATATAACCAACAATAAAATAACACACTGCAGAATAATTACATGTTTACAATATAATATATGATATAATAGTATGAGTAATAGTAAGTGTAATGAGTAATGATATAATGATATGATATAATAGTATGAGTAATGAGTAATACTATATAATAGTATTATGTAATAATATTTATATAGTATGAGTAATCAACATCGACTACTAGTACTTAAAAAAGATAATAAGTAAATGAGCAAACAGACGTAAATGTTCACAACCCTTTTAACGAACTATTTATGGCTTTATTTCAGTTTACTTCATTATCATGTTTTCAAACTATGGGTGATATTCACTGGGTGAATCAATTGAAACTCACATACTTACCATGAAGAAAACCCACAACAGGCCTAAAACTCGATCGCTTCTTGCTTTGAAGCGACAGTTTTATACTCATTCCGACAACAGCAATTAACCAATTGTGTTTGTTTATAATTACTCTGTTACAACAGGCTTAGGGTTAGGTTCATTTAAACCTGTTTATTTAAACAGATTTAATAATGTGCACTAAATAATGTAATTAATTTAAAGCAATTTTTTCAAAATCAAAATAACATAAACAAAAGACACTCAATTTACACAAAATGGAAAACTTCAGAATGATTTTAATTGTATTTATGAGTGCTTGTTTATTCCAAACAGAGCTGCTGTTTGACTTTTAAATGTCAGATTAAAACTTCAGCAAAAAGAAAATCCCATCTGAGAGAGTTCATGGTACAAGAGATAAACGGAGTAAAAGGAATATCATTGTCAGCAAGTCAGCCTCACTTGTCTATTTCAAGGTTTCGTATTTCGCTCTTCGTTCTTCATCCAGTTAGACAATAACCACTTACACTTTACACATCGACCACTGGAACACATGTTATGATTTACAATTAAAGAATTAGATTATGAATCCAGTGAAGCCTGGAATCAGCAAGAGAGACTCCCAGTGTTTTGTTCCAGTTTTGTTTCCTGAATAGCGTTTCCTGAGTGTCTTGCTCACGGTCGAAGTAAAGCTAGAATTGTGGTTACAGATGAATGAACAGAACTGATCTGGCCTCAGAACACCTGTCATAGAAGAAAATCTTTAAAAGTATCTGTGTTTTTATTAGTTAGTGTGTGTGTGTGTGTGTGTGTGTGTGTGTGTGTGTGTGGGGGTTGGTGTGTGTGGTGTGTGTGTGGTGTGTGTGTGTTTTTCAGTGTCTGTAAAGCTGCTTTGTAACAGTAACAATGTAAAGAGAAAAACATTAATTAATGAAAAAACAATTGTATTTATTTACTCTAATTAAAAGTTATGCAAATAATTATTTAAATTTATATTCATACATACATATGTTTATGCATGTGTGTATACATACATATAATGCGTATACATGTATTGTATGTAATGTCTGTGTAATTTTGCTTTTTTGATTTTGTTTTCACTACACAAAGTTGCCTGATATGTTTCGGCTTGACAAATGCCTTTCAATTAATGAAAAATGTAATGTCAGTTGTCAATGTAATGTAATCAGCCATAAATCATAAATGTGTGTGCTATTTAGTCTAATAATCCACATGCTTTTTGAAATCAGCATAAACGCCGGTTAAGGCAGGTAAAATGAAGGAACACATAAGGTCGTTTTCACATCTGTGTAGAAACAAATCTCTGAACATCTGCTCTTATTAGAATGCGCCCGCGACTGTTCTGTTCTGTCTCCACGGCTAATTACTTTTCCTCTCATGATGAGAAGATTAAATTCATATCAGACCCGACTGGACAATTCACAAGACCTTGTTTCTTCTCTACTTCCATTTCACAATGCAATATCAGCAGATTAAACAGGCAGTATTATGGAAAATGCCACCAGCAGTTTTATGTAAAATAGAAGGGTAAAACACAAAATAAAACAAATATTTTAAAACCAGTTTATTGCAAATACTAAAATTGAATAAGAAACCTATGATAAAAAAAAATGCATATTACAATTATGATACCAATTCCAGAAACCTTTTAGTAAAGATTATGTAAAAAAAAATGTATTAATAGCTACAATTAAAATAGATGTTTTACGTTATTAAAGAAAAAAGTTGAAAATTACTTGTATCTGCCAACCTTTCCAACATGCACCTGAATAATTGATAAGTACATCATCTTTACAGTCACGTTTCTCTGTTTGGCTTTCATCTCGGCTTCCAGTCATCGTTGAAATGAAGAATACGAGAAGAAGGGAAATGTGACTCATGGGCGGCCAAATGTGTGTCTTCTGCATCTTTGACATATTTGCTTTGACATTTTCATCAGCACAAGCTGCCAGATCCAGTCGCATCAGTGTCCGACACACACACACACACCTACGCTGTTGTCTTAAGGCCACTGAGAAGAAGGAAAAGGTCAAGACTGTGTCAAACACGAACGAACGCACACACACACGCACACACACACACCACAGGTTCACAGAACACATAGAAGATACATGCTTGAGACATATTTGGGTCAAACTCCCAAATATTTGATGAGTCACATAAACAAGTTGAATCACACAACAACGCGCGGAATCCCTAAATGACGCACAAAAAAGATTCCCTTAGTGAAGAAGTCAGTCAAACTGTGCCATTCACAAATAGGCCATATCATCAGAGGGGGTGGAGGCAGACAGGGACATAGAGAGGGGGGAGGGAGAGAGAGAAACTGACCATGTGTGTGTGTCTGTGTGTGTGTGTGTGTGTGTGTGTGAGAGAGAGAGAGAGAGAGAGAGAGAGAGAAAGAGAGCGAGAGAGAGAAAGAAAAAGAGAGAGATAGAGAGAGAGAAAATTTGTTACAGTGAGAGAGTGTGTGTGAGGAATAAGGGAGAAAAAAAGAAAGATAGATAGAAGAGACTGTCTGTCAGAGATCAGGAAAGAAGCAAAATGAGAGAGAGAGAGAGAGAGAGAGAGAGAGAGTACGCACAAACCTTGCCAGTCGGATTGGCGTATTTAAGAGAGGGTTACGATACATCACATTTGGTTAGTGTCGAGTGTGTGATGTTGCTTAATGAGCGTCGAACAGTCGTTACAGTCTCACAGATTTACACGAAGTCCTCCGCTAACACCTCTGCTAACTTCTGCACAACACAGAATCATTCTCAAGCAAATCAGAAAGTGAGATAAGAGTAGGATGCTAGAACTACCACAACAAAAGAACAGAAGACCCAAGAGAAGCTCAGAAAAGCCACGTTCAGTTGTTATCAGCCTTTCCCAGACAGCCGAGGAGCTGTATATGTGCCTTCCCAGAACATGATTACTGCTGACAGACACACACAGCCCACTCTAGCCCCCAGACGTCACCACCACAAGGGTTTAGTACAAAATAACTACTAAATTCTGCTTTGCAAACCTTACTTTTCGGAGCAGGAGCTGACAGATCGGCTTAGTTCTGGAAATAAAATTCTGACTTCATCCATCCATCTTCTTTTGCTTCCTCCGGGCAGAGTCGTGGATGCATCCCTAATCTCAAGGCCAGCCTGAACACATTGAAAACAACATCAGAAATAAATCAGGGTTCAAGCCTTTGAATTGTTTTTTATTTGACAATCAGCCAGAAAGTGCTAAACTAATACTTAACCTTTGCCTTTTACAGTAAATATTTCAGCTTATGTATTTTTTTTTGTATTTAAAAGTATGACGTGTGTTTATTGTGATTCTTATGTGTACTTATGTGTTTTGTATGATTCTTATACATAAAAGTGAAAATAATGTTTATTAAATCCACTAATTTTGACGTTTCACTCGACTGAACATGTGTCTAATGTCATCTCTGCAGCGTTATGCAATGACAGTTGCATCAGAATCATTAATCTCCACACATCCAGAGCTTCTCTCCACATATCAGTTCTGTCCACAAGGTTCAAATTCCAGCCGAATGGGTTCTACAACTGAGTGTCTTTAGCAATACGCTGACCCCACATGCCCCCCGGGTGTCACGACTTAAGGCTGCCTACTAGGGACCACATCGAAATTGTGATCTGCATTTAACCATCCAGTGAAGCTACACACATACAGGGAAGTGAACACGCACAAACCTGGAGCAGTGGGCAGCCTTAAAGGCGGAGAAGTCAAACATCAACCTCATAGACTCAAGTCCTATTTCCGACTCTACTACTGGATCACAACTGCCATACTGATTCTACAAGGAACAGACAGTCCAAAGTACTGATTGTACAAAAATGAAACTTGCTCAAAACACTTATCATTGCGAAGTAACTTGAGTTTTTCGATGCAGCACAAGCTTCAGAAAAAGATTCAGAGGTGCAATTTAATTTCAGTTGATGATTATAGAAGCTTCAACCAGTGTTTTTTGTGAAACTCAATGATGACGATAACTGCAAAGGATAAAATGAATTGTGTAATTGATTTGTTAATTTTTTATTGACTCTTTTTGCAATTCAACAGTTGCTTATGTAGTCTCTTGAGTGTTTTAACCAATGTATGTCAGAAGATTCAGTAGAAGCCATCACATCAATTTACTTCCATAATCTAAATATCGAAACAGATTAGATAAGCACAAGGCTAAACACAAAAGCATTTAGCTGAAAACAATTAAAACAAAACACAACAAATTCTTGGAATAGGAATTCAAATGATCACAAGCAGAGACAGTAGATTTTTACAGAGACATTTATCCGTTACAGACAAGCCAAAGATGAAGTTTTTGGTAAATTTCAGAGAACTGTTGAATTTAATAGGAATCCTGAGTAAGCCACTCGTCTTCTTTGCGATGTAATAAATCACTTCTTGGAGCCTTAACAGTGTATAACTGATAATGTCACGTTTTATTCTCCTGCTATTTCTTCAGAATGGCACCAAGCAGAAGTGTAGAGCACTGTCACCTCACAGAAGCTCAAGTCAGGCCTGATCAGGGCTTTTCTGTGAGGAGTTTTGCACAATTCCATTGGCATTTCCATTGAATTTCTTCAGGGTTTCCTCCCCTTGGAGCTCCCAATCGGCTGTCGGTGAGAGTGTAAATGTGTGCTTTGGATCTCGCAAATCCAGTGATTCCTCTCTTCACACCCAAAGCTGCTGGGATGGAGTCCAGACCCCTGTGACCTAAAAATAAAAGATTCATATTAAAATGATGCGTGGCTGTTTGGTGATGACAAATAATTGAAATTGTATATTGTATTTGTAAGTTGGGTCTGTAAAGTGTATAATCTTTGATTCACTTTCTGGCATATTTTTATCACAGCATATGGTGAACCTCTTTCACACAGTTTCACACAGGACGCAAATTAGGTTCATGTAAACACACACACACACACACACACAAACACACACACACACACGCCTCAACTATTTGTCACTAAGAAGCGTGTGTTTGTCTTGTGTGTGTGTCTGTGTGTGTGTGTGTGTGTGTGTGTGTGTTCAAAGCTTTGGCACTATTTTGAAGCTTCCAGGACTTTTTGAGAAATTAGATTGGGTTACCGTGGAAACAAATTAACTTAAAAGCTGGATACCGGCCCATATGAAACTGGTACATCCAGCCATCTGAAGCCATTAGAGTTCTGAGGAACTGATGAATTCATGGCACTAATGTGGTGACGTTACCACAGCAGATCCACCGGCATTGATTCTCCTCTGTGCATTATCCTGCCAGGCTTTCCTTCTGCCCCCACACAGCTCTGATTCGATCACGAAGCCCTCCAGAGAGATAGTCAGACCCTTAACAAGATGCTTTTCCTCACGACCTAAGCCCCCTCTGACAGAAGCGTCTGCCCAGCGGAGCAAAAGCACTCTCTAGCAGAAAGAGAGAGAGTGAGAGAGAGAGAGAAATAGAAAAAAGAAAGAAGAGAAAGAATGAGAGAGATAGAAAGAGAGAGAGAGAGAGAGAGAAAGATGGCTCCAGCTGTTGTGTGTTCTCGACCAGTGTATTAGTGTTGTTCTGCAGCTGTTCTGTGTTCTACATGTTCTCTTCTCTGCACGTGTTCAGCCTTCATAAGGCTTTTATCTTCTCCTTCATCTTTTTCTGCCTGATGTTCACATTCGATCATGTTCAGCCACCGACTCATTGCAAAAGCACAAGATCACAGCCAATCATTGCAAAACAGCAGATGAGAACAGCACAACAAAACACTCGGATGAAACTCGAACAAAAACACAAATTCAGTTTTGGGAACATTCAAACTTTTGAAAACCTGGGGAAAGTCTTGTCCACCAAGTGCATTTTGATCCAGAATGCTCTTCAGGTCTGAAGCTTCATTAGCTTGCATGCTACGTCTACAACAATTAGCTTTCTTGCTACGACTGTTTCTAAACATGCATTCTACTGTATTCTCATACGCATTCAAACTCTTTTTTCAAAAAAGTTTAGACCTTTGTATCTCAGTATTCTGAAAGTGTCAAGTAAAACTCATGTACACTTCAATTACCATCGATTGTGTGTGTGTGTGTGTGTGTGTGTGTGTGTGTGTGTGTGTGTGTGTGTGTGCGTGCTTGCTCTGGGACTAGTACTGTTGCTCGAATGCACCTTATTATTTCCTGTTTATTGGTCCTGGAGAATTGCAGCAGCCATTGTCAGATTGGACCTCTGCATTCATTAAATGCCTTTCTCGGTCCCAAACAGACTGTTTTTGGGTGATTTTCTCAATTCATTTTTTTCTGATACTGTCATGCACTTGTGAAAAATTACCATTCTTGTTCAGTCTGGAACCCGCTGGGAACTAAATGCATTTTTCCCGCTAGATTTTCCAGTTAATAATCTTCTCAGAAAATCTTGTTGAAGCATTTTTACATAAAATGCAATGCAAATATCATTAAGTATTCCTCAGAGTTTGTGATCACACTGTTTAACAAGTGAACACTCTCTTCATGTGTAAAACCATGATGACTACATTCACTGTGCATATAAATCGGCCGTTCTAGTCAATCTGACAAATGAAGGAACCTTCCATAATGTGGGGTGAACAAATCTTGAACAATCAAATTTCTGAACATCTTTTCCAGCATCTCTGGTTATGAAACCCTGGCACACATTGGTGGCCAACCAATTCCAAAGCAGGACACACACACACACACACACACACACACACACACACACACACACACACACACACACACACATTCACACCTAAGAACAATTTTCCAGACTCCAATTCTCCTAAATGTTTTTTGTACTCAATCTTGAGCTCCTGTGCAGATTTAGTTTTATTATTGACAGTCATATGCCTGAGTTAAAAAGGAACATTTCAATTATCAAAATCTGATAGGGCTTCATTTTTTGTGATAGCTTTGCTTTTTTCGTGGCATTCTCTCTTCTTGCAGCTCAGGTCTATTGTTTATTGTGCGTGGCTAATATATTCCTTATAAAATTCCTATAAATTCCTAAATTAAACCGTATTTCTTTCACTGTCTGCTGATGTATTTATTGAGTAGGTGAAAGTGGGTTTTGGCTGTTGACAACCGAGATCAAATCTCAGCCATATCAGAAGTAGTGATAAGACATTATCAGGTATGCTTTTATTCATGTCAGTAAATGCAAGTGAAGAGGAAACAGCGCTGGCCACAGACAGGGCAATTTTACCTTCAGGCTCTGCATCTGTTGTTCCCATACTGATGTCAAACCCGTCCACCTCATGGGAAAACTCACAGTCACCATGTTCCTGATGAAAGCCAGTCTGAGATATTCCCTCAAGAGCCGTACCATAAGGCGAGACCAAACGGGAAATGTATCACACAATATTAGTTTCTGGTTTTCGCAGTAGTGGACTATTGTCTAGATTTTGACTCACAATCTGGTTGCATTATTTAATTCCGGATCAGCAGGTACAGTACCACAGATGTAGTGTTATTGATCAAGACGTCGAATTCTGTTTGTTCCCACTGCAGTGTCGCTGCCCAATACTCCACATGTGTGTGTGTGGGCTTGTATAGTTTCTTACTTTCACGGATGGTTAAGCGCAGAGCACAAATTGTAATATCTTCCTTAGTGACATAAATGTATCAATATATTTGACAAGATCAATTCTGTTCCCCTCACTGAGTTTGGATGACTATTCATCCATTATTATAACATCCATTCATTATAGCAGTACGTTTCCCATAATTGTATGAGACAGAGTACATGTCTTTTTTGTTTAAGTGTTACACTAAATTCTGCAAACTCAGACCTTTCAACAAGAGCCTAACAATGATCATCCTCCAAACAGACACGCGATATACATAATTACGCCCCTGCTCTCGTGTGAAAGACCTTCCGGAGAAAATAGAGCATCCACATTTTCAGCTTGTAAATAATGTCATGTAATTAGGCTAAGCATGCAACTCTGTGGTTACACGTCCATCCCCATTACCGTGTGATGAGAAGAGTGGTCTGAGAGCGGTGGTCTCTTTTGGCAAACTAATACTGAACTAAATAGAACCAAATATGGGCCAAGCAAAAGAAATGGATTTAAGGAGCAATAAAGCAAACATTGTTTAATTTTATTGTGTAGGAAGTGAAACTAAATGATCTGATTTTGCTGTGTACATTGTCTTAACATGACAGGACACAGATGACAAATGTCACGGTTGTTTACTTTCAAGCAGCACATGAACAGATCGCATTATAGGATACACTTTTCAGTTCTCGCCATGCTGTTATTCATTAACTTCCATCATCTTCGTTTCAGCATTTAGTACTTGTTACTTCTCTAAGAGATGTGCACGAGGTTGAGCTCTCACATTGTGGTTCAGTCACTGAATTGTAGCCTTTGCTCAACTCAGAGACCATCCCCCTCAAACACACACACACGCACGCACGCACGAGCGCACGCACAAACAAACACACACATTCACATTTATTTTTCGTAATAAATGTATCCCAAAAGTTCTAATATTGTTGCAGATTTAAATTAATTTGAAAAGTATTTAAAATGTATGATTAATACAGATTATTACATTTCTGTGAGAGCGTGATGTTTTCTGGTGACTAAACGAAGAAGACTTGTGGCTTTTATATGGGTCGATCACCTGGGAGTCATAAGTGTCTCTCTGTCGGAACAGAGCGATTGTAGAGCTCATCAGCTCCGCCACTCATTTGCCTTTAAAACAAAGATCCACAAATGGCTCTCTACAGGTTATTATTATTTCACTGTTTGTGGGCTATTGTCTCTTCCACACAAATTGACTATTCAAAATATTTACAAAGTAAAATCTTTAAAGATTTGTACTCTTTGTAATTTTTTGTTTTTTAAATCACAATCAAATTTTATCGAATTTAAAGTGTGTGTGTCATTGTCACGTCAGGAATGATTCGAACATGGCTTAGTACAAAAATGCAGGAACAACACTAGAACAACTTTACTGGTAAAGCCTGTTCACACAAGCACTGCAATTTCTGCATTTTACTGGAAAAGGATGGCAGAATGTTCTGACTGGCTCAGAGCAGTGGGTGACATCAAGCGGTCAGAAATTCTGCGTGCTTAGTCCTTAAATCTTCGTTCAGCTTTCACACTGGGCAGAAAGCAGGAAATACCCATGGCGGCATATTCCTGGAATTAATTTCCCGGGCATTTGTCAGTTCACACGTAAGTGCATGCAGGCAATATACCAGTATTTTGCCGGGAATGTCTGTTTGTGTGAAAGTGGCTAGACTAGTGACTTTAGGAACCATGATCTCGCCTAGCATTGCCCTGACTGAGCCTGATTTGGGATCAGGTGCAGCACTAGGAGATGACTGTCCAGGTGCTCACAACAATCCTGAGACGGCCACCAGGTGGAGCAGGACTGTTACAGCTGTATCATCACAGATTTGAATGAATTGAATTAATAATGAAAAAAAAAAAGAAATCTTTTTTTTTTGCCACCTTAATAAACAGAAAAGTAATTATTAAAGGAAAAAGGGCAGCACCGTGGCATGTCACGAGAATGTGCTCCAGCTCCTGATGACCCAGAAGTGATGAAGAGGCTCATGAAATGGATGGAAAGGTCTCACCAAATTTAATGTCAAAACAGAACATTTTAGAAAATAATGATAGATTTTTTTTACCACAAACTAATTGCATTAAGTTTAATTTAACATTTTAATCATAAATTAATAAACTGAAGTATAATAGAGTAAAAGTGCTAATTTCTCACATTTGTATTCATTCATGAGCTAAAATCCCCATTCATTTAAAGAATAAAATATCTGCATCTGCATACCAGCATCTAATGATGAAAGAAATATTCTGACAGACAGGAAGAGCTGTAGAATGTCTAGATTAGTTACGGTGTCTGTCATATTCCCGGAGGAACTCAACAGATTGCAAATGATGAAACATCTTGTGTTTTAACAAGCCGTCCGCGTCACATGCCTTTTGTTTCTTTGCCATCATGGCAACTGTGTGGAGAGCACTATGAGACGAGCGATGGTTTTGATCGTGTTGAATAAAAACAGGACAAATGTTCTGTTTTGTCAGCTGTGACGGAGTAATCAAGATTACTGAGATGAAGGCCGGTGTCGTGCTGCTAAATCAAATTGAATCTGAGAATTTTCTCACTGCCTTCCGAACATATTCATTATTTCTGGGGTGATATGAGCAAAAACACCTACAGGTTTTATGATTCGGATTTTCACTCATTGCCGTACTTTCAAATCCACAGCTGATGTTCAGTCTTTTTTGAACACAGGGGCTTACTGAAATTAACAGTATGAAAATGTGCAAACCATGATTGGTCAAGGTTTAAAACCTAAATCCCTTCAAACATGCAAATTCCAGGTTTGAAATAACATTATAGTCACAGCAAAGCACAAAGTGGTGGAAATTTTATTTTGGCCTTAAAACATCTTAGAACACAAAGGAACCTTAAAGGAGTTTAATTTTTACAGCGGCCTTGTGTCTATACATATTCCTGCTCCAGTGCCCCTGTCCTTTTACAGTCAAATGTAATGATTTTTAGCACTTGTGAAATAGTGAAATATCTAGAACATGTTCTCCGAGCAGCTGAAGTCTAAGTGTCTAATAAGCTTGTGAAACTTAACTGCATAGTTAAGTAAGAACCATTATGCAGGGTAAAATGCTCTTCATTAATAATTGAAGTCAATTATTATGCAGTAAATGTAGAAAGTTTTATGTTTAAATTATTTTGCCCCTGACAGAGTAATATGAATGGTGATAACCTCATGTACAATCAGGGATTGTAATGGAAGTCACTGAGACGTGATTCCTGAGTTAAAGACATATTTTATATTCAGAGACAAGAAAAAATCAAGCATGGAAGGTTTTGGATGGACGGATGGATGTGTGTGTGTGTGTGTGTGTGTGTCCTGGCTTGAACAGTAGGTTGTCCTGGCTCTAATGGAGATAGATGCTAGGCCCAACACAGCATTAAAGTGAAGGAAACAATGTTCTTCGCCCTAAGGTCTGATTAATTTACTGCCGAAAACCCTTTTGCCCAGCAAAGCTAAAGGCTTTAATAAATCCAGTTTTATCAGCTCTACTTCCAAAAGGTCATGGACAAAACAGAAAGGAAACAGAAGTAAAGCTCTGAGAAGCGAACATGAAGAGCACAAAACCTCTGATTGCATTTTTACATTTATATCACAATATTACGATGGATCCATGGTAAACTAAACAAACTTAAATGCACTATTAATAAAAGTTAAATACTCATTGCATAAACTTTTTACGTTTAATTAACTGTAACATTTGTATGTAAAACTGATTTTTTTTAAATTATAGCAGTACATTTTATTACACTGTAAAACATGTGACGTGCTATTTACATAAAAAAGTTTCTCAATGCTTACTTTTAGGTAGAACATACTGGCAAAACTAATGGAAAAAAATCTTGAAAAATTCAGCATGACATTATTAATTTAACAATTAGTAGAGGATTGTGCTTTTAAATTTGAGAAAGTAAACCCCAATCTTATTGATTATTGATGGTTTGAATGCTGAAGACTTGACCTCCCACCCCCTGCACCACACTGTAGAGACCCTGACCAGCTCCTTCAGCACCAGACTTCTCCATCCACAGTGCAAGAAGGAGTGTTACCGCAGGTCATTTATCCCCACTGCAATAAGACTGTACAACACAGTAATGCAGTGAACAACACCCTCGTTGTCATCTTCGCTGCTACACAGTTTGCACTTTATGCTGTTGTTGTTTTTGCACCATTTATTTATTGTTTCTTCTTTATTTGCCTTTGCACATTTTGTTACTATACTTTATTTTACACGTTTTTTGTTATTTACCATTCATTACTGTTTATATGTTTTACCGCCTCCCTGTTGCTGCTGCAAACAAAGAAATTTCCCCTTGTGGGATAAATGAAGTCAGGCATTCATTCATTCATTCATTAACAACATTTCCATATATATATATATATATATATATATATATATATATATATATATATATATATATATATATATATATATATATATATATATATATATTGAACAAAGAGATTCCACTCATTAGATAATCATCTCTATCTCTATTAAGACCTTTAACAGCCAGAAAGCAAGAGAGTGGAATCCAGACTCAACTTCATTATGAAGAGCAGTACACATATTGATGGCGACATGGTTATTTGCATTATTTTATATATACAATTATAGAAGATATATTGTCATCTTTTAAGAGAAATAGCTTAAAATTATCCTTGTTATAACATAACAGTTAATGTAAAAATGTTTATGTTTGATTTTAAAGTTTAAAAAAAGTTAACGAAGCTTCTCATTGTCTCTCCCAAGGAACAAGCTCATTTGATGATTTGGAGCTGCTGATTCTTCTAATTAAGCACTGTCCTCTTAATGGACTCCACATTCACTCTTCCTATGCTGTTCATAAAAATGGCATTTGATCACTTCACGTGTTGCGATTCATATGACTGTAACTCAATTAAAACCGCAAACCAATTGAACCAATTCTCTTAAAATAAATGGGAATTCTCGTTTTTTTTTTTTTAAGAAAATGGTTTCTTAAATTGACGCCAAAAATTGCACTTGTTTACTTAAAAAAAAGAGGTGAAATGTACATTTTAATTAGTTTTAACCAAAATTTTCTCAATATTTTAAGTGAAACACAAAACAACATTTTTTTCAAGGACACATGCGCATTCTTTTTACCGATCATATAATTTTTTTAATGAAAATTCCAAGCCTCATGAATCATTTTTTACAGTGTACGATTTTACGTTTGTAAGAGAGCTAGAGAGAGAGTGTGTAAATAGCTTCAATGTAAAATGTAAAGCCCTGTTTTTTATCATTTGAATGTTTTAAATTCTTTTTTTTTTTTGCAATTGTGAAGTAGGCTTACACTCATCTGCTTTTCAGCCTTCATATTTTCCTTGCCTGAAATGTGCTTTGTTTGAAATCTCCAAATATAAAGCGAAAGATAAATTTAATTGTGGTCTGTTGAGCCAGATGATTAGAAATCATCATATCACAGGTGTATTATTGCATCTCTGGAGAGAACCACATCAACATCGGATCAGCATGATGGGCTTATTAGATCAGTGTGGACATCCAGGTCTTAATGCAAATTCTACAGTAGTAGTTATAGAATACATTTCTGGGATTATTGAGACCAGAAATGAATGGAACCCGATGGTGTTTTTGTTCCATTTGTGTTGGTTTCCGCAGCACTAAACATCAGGAAACATCTTGGACCATTAAGCACCTTCCCTGCAGTTGGTAAATTATTCATCATTTACAGAGAAAATAATGAAATAAATGAAGCTCGCAAGGTCTTTCGGTAAAACATCTGTCTGATATATTCTGCTAAAGTCATTTTATTTGACATCGGGTTATTCAACATTTGATTCAGCATTCATTACAAGCTGCCATTTGGATTTTTCAGGTCGGTATAAACATACCGGTAATCCAAAATACAAATATAGACATTTGTAGCAGTTGCTAGCGTCTTAATAACATGAATAAAAATTAGAACTATACTGAAGAAATCATTCCAGTTAAATCAACAACTGGAGCAACGTATCCTAGCAATAGAATGTGATGAGGATGAACTCTGTGGCATCACAGACTCACTCTTTCTTCACCGGGAATGATTTCCTCGATCAAAACAGGTCGGATTTTATAGGCCATTGACCAGCAGAAGTGCTGCAATTCAAGAAGTGAATCAATAAGCGGTTTGGCCATTTTAAGATGCTCAATACACGTCAGTCAATATCAAACAGTGTCTCTTCAGTAAATGAGGACTGAAATCAGTGTGAACTTAAGGATAGAGGCAGAGCAGTAACGTGATTCAGAAATGTGTAAACATATATCAAAAACTACGGTAAAACAAATATATACATTCAAATGGAAAATTTTATTTGGGAAAATTACTAATAGTTTTGATTGAGAGTGTGAATGTGCGTGTCCTGCTCCTGATTGTTTGACTACAAATTCAGGTGTGTTCCAGCTTCAGGACCAGACCTTCTAGGATTGGTACTTGCTCCCCGTGACCCAGAAATGAAAAATAGCTGGATGGATGACTCTTTCAGTTCCTGACAAGTACAATCTTGTGGGCGTAAAAACATTTGTTTTTAGATTTATTAAATCAAAGAGATGGTAGAAGAAATGCAACAAATTATTTTTAAATGTGATGTTTTCACATTCGCCTTTAGCTCTGAAGCTACACATTTGCTTTAGCCGAGACATTTAATACACCATTTGTTTCTGTGTACAGTACTGTCATTTGGACTGGCTGAGCTCATCCAAAATTCATGTGGAAAAAATGCCTCTCCATTTTCGTGTACAGGCCTTTATGAAGCAGAAAATGAGCTCCTATAAAATCCAGAAAGAGAAATAGCGTTTTATCATATCGTGGCAACAGCATTTTCTTCAAAAAGCCATTGTGCCATTTTTAGCTGTTTCACACCTACAAAACCGTGTGACAAATGAAAGCGGGCCACGATGAGCCGAGACGTGAATAATCCTCATCTCCTATTCGCCTCACGCAGACTTCATTCTGAAATAGCGTGTTTGATCTCTCACCAGCATTACACCGCCATGACAGACCCTGATTCAACGAACATGCCGTGCTCTTACATATCGGATCTCTGACATGTTTCAGGGAATAACTCGTTCTACGTATATACATTCCTTTCATTTAAAACTGCAGAATCATCAATAAGTTTGTGACTTATGGCCTCCGGGTCGGATTGTCGTTAATGGTTATATTATAAAATGTGGCTGAGCTGATATTTAATTTAATGGTCAATTTCTTGTCCGCTTGAGCGTTTTTTAAAGCAGCAGCGTGTAAAATTGCTCAATTTTTCTTTAGATTAATTTATTAAATTGCTGCACGTCTGGCTTATAAAAGAAGATGAATCAGTGTATTTCCAGGTGTTTGCATGGCCAGCCAATAACAGAGAAAGGCACACAGAAAAAAAAAATTATGATAAATAAATAAATAGTTACACTCCGGTCATGTCTCCACCATCTCCGGCTCCACCCCCTGACCTGATTCCCACGTCCCAGCTGGAGCCGGTTATCCCAGATTCCCAGGACATTATGAAACCCTGTTCCCCTGTTCAGTCTTCGTCTGGTGTCGTCAGCGAATCCTCGTGTCAACCCACAGACCCTCCGAGACTTACCTGAGTTCCAAGTGTTCCAGAGTATTTCCAAAGACTGTGAATCTCCTGAGTGAATCCGAGACCTGAGTTATCCTCGTGCTTCTCTAGCGATCCAAGACCTCAGATTCTACGTAATCCTGAGTTTCCTCCCGAGCCCTGTCTCCTCGTCTTCTTGTGTGTTCCAGTCCTCGTTCCAGTGTTAGTATTGTGGTGTTTCCCTCGTGTGTGAATCCACCATTAAACCCATTGTCTAACCGTCATCTGTGTTTGTGTTCCCCTACGTCACTCACGCTCCTCCTCTGGGGTTTCTCCTTGGAGCGTGAGTGTGACAAAAAAACTAAAATATACTACATATAAATTAAAGGTGCTACATTAACAACAGACATTTTGGTAACATAATCACAAACACATAATTGAAGTTTTACACTCCGTCCATCTCTCCACCATCTCTGGTTCCGCCCCTTGACCTGATTTCCCCATTCCCAGCTGGAGCCAGTTACTCCCGAGCACTATAAAGTCCTGTCTCCCCGTCCAGTATGTGTCTCGTGTCGTCAGCACTCCCTTGTGTGAACCTACAGACCCTCCGTGACCTACGTATATCCCAGTGAGCTCGTAGTCTCCAAGTTACCCTACTTCTAAGGACTTTCCAAGTCATCCCGTGATCTCAGTCTCCTCGGATTCCTGAGTCCCCTTCCGAGCCTCGTCTCCTCGTGTCAGTATTGTTTGGTGTTCCCTTGTGTGTGAATCCGCCATTAAACCCAGTGTTTGATCGTCATCTGTGTTTGTGTCTCCCTACGTCACCCCCACTCCGCCCTCGGGGTTTCCCCCTGGAGTGTGGGCGTGACAGAACACGAGACCTACCAATGGAGCAAGACGGAGCCATTCACACCTTCGCCGAGACGTTTGACGACCTGGTGATAGCCGTGAGCAAGGCGCTAACTCCGGCTCAAGAAAACAACCCAGAAGATCCTCAAACCAGCGTGCTTCCAGCCGCGGCGATGGCTCCCGCGCCACTTCTACCGTCCTCTGCTCCAAACAATGGCGGCAGTCCGGTGGCGAGACCCAGCTGTTTCTCCGGGGACGCCGGGGGCTGCAACGGATTCATTCTCCTCTCACGTTTGTATATCCAGTCTCACCCTGCCATGTTTATCAATGAGACGGACAAGGTCGCGTTTGTGGTGTCGCATCTCTCCGGACGGTCCCACTTTGGGAGCAACAACACAGCGCCATGCAATCTCTCGAAGCGATGTTCGCCAGCCTGCGTCAAACGTTTGGACCTGAAACATTGTCCGTCGCCATCCAAGAGCAGTTGTCCAAGATTCGTCAGGGCAGACGCCCTCTGAGTGAGTACGTAGTGGAATTTCGTACTTTGGCTAATGCTAGCGGCTGGGGAAACAGAGTGCTGATCGCGGCGTTCCGCCGTGGATTAAGCGCGAGAATTCAACAACCATTGCTGCCGCTTGGTGATAGCATGTCTCTTGATACGTTTATTGCAAAAGCACATGAAGTTTCACAGAACTTATCAGTCGACGCGTGAATGAGCGCGTGCGCTCCGCTCCCGAAGAGCCCATGGAAGTGGATTTCTGCCGTCTCATCCCATCCGAACGAGAAAGAAGGATGCGACTCCGGTTGTGTTTATACTGTGCCGGCTCGGGCCATCAACGTAGCGCCTGCCCGGTACGACCGTCTCAAGATCCGATATGTGCCATCCAGTCTGTTCAAGTTCGGGCTCCAGGAGCCATGAATGTTATAATCCACTCTCCCATGATTTCTATTGCAGCCACGGCCCTAGTGGATTCCGGGTCGGCGGGAAACTTCATCAGTCGTGCCTTGCTTTCCCGCCTAAACTCTTTGCCGTGTCCCTGTCCAGAAAAATTTCGAGTTCACAATATTCAAGGTCGTCCGTTGGCTCATGGTCGCATTCGTTTCCAGTCGTCTCTCCTGAGGCTCCAGGTGTGCCAGTTACATTTTGAAGATATTCAGTTTCTAATTCTAGAAGGATCTACTGCTGAGCTCGTTTTGGGGCTTCCGTGGCTGCAGCAGCATAATCCTGTGGTTGACTGGGAACGAGCTGAAGTATTGAAGTGGGGTGAGACGTGCGTCGGCTGCTGTCTAACCACCATCCAGAGACGAGTCGTTTCTCATACTCACCAGCACACCACTTTGCAACGACGTCCGTGGAATCACAGAACACGCCCGTTGAGGTGACAATCCCTTCCGAGTACCATCAGTTCCAGGACGTCTTCAGCCCCCGGCTCGCCACACGGCTGCCCGCCCACAAGGCCTGGGATTGTGCCGTCGAGTTGTTGCCAGGGGCTCAACTGCCCAATGGGAAAATCTACCCTCTGTCAATCCCAGAGGGAGACGCACTGAAGAGTGTACCTGCAGGAGGCCCTAGCACAAGGCTTCATCCGTCGATCTACTTCCCCTGCCGCCTCAAGCTTCTTCTTTGTGGGGAAAAAAGACGGAGGTCTCCGGCCCTGTATCGATTATCGTCAACTAAATGAAGGTACACGCAAGTTCAAATATTCGTTACCTCTTGTCCCCGCAGCCCTGCAGCAGCTTCGTCAGGCCCGTATCTACACCAAGTTGGACTTGCGAAGCGCATACAATCTCATCCGAATCAGGGCCGGAGACGAGTGGAAGACGGCCTTCATTACGCCCGAAGGCCATTATGAGTATTGGGTAATGCCCTTTGGCCTATCTAATGCTCCCTCCGTGTTCCAGGCGATGATGAATGAGCTGTTCCAGGAATACCTCCATCAATTCGTTATGGTTTATCTGGATGATATTTTGATTTATTCCCCTGATTTGGTTACTCACGTTCATCATGTATCCCTAGTTCTGAGAAAACTCCGTGAAAATGATCTGTTTATGAAGTTAGAAAAGTGTGAATTCCATGTTTCCAAGACCAAGTTCCTACTGGTGGCCCTCCATATCTCAGGACGTTGAGGGATACGTTCGTCGATGTGAGGTTTGTGCAACCTCCAATGTTCCCAGGCAGCTACCGCAAGGAAAACTCCCACAGCGACCTTGGTCTCATATCACATGGATTTCATGACTGACCTGCCTCGCTCTGAAGGAGCGACCTGTGTATTCATTGTAGTTGACCGGTTCTCCAAAGCATGTAAGCTAATCCCCATGAAGGCTCTCCCCACGGCTATGGAGGCGACTGAAGCTCTGTTTCAGAACGTCTTCCGGAATTTTGGAATGCCAGAAGACATCGTATCAGACCGTGGACCGCAGTTCATATCCTGGGTATGGAGGGCCTTCTTCACCAAAATGGGTACCACCGTGAGCCTTACGTCCAGGTACCACCCCCAGTCAAACGGCCAGGCAGAGAGAAAGGTACAGGAGGTTAGCCGGTACCTCAGGTCCTACTGTGCTCGCCACCAACATGATTGGGCCCGGTTCCTGCCCTGGGCTGAGTACGCCCAGAACTCCCTGCGTCAGTCAAGTACCGGTTTAACTCCTTTTCAATGTGTCTTAGGCTACCAACCTCCTCTCTTCCCGTGGTCCGAGGTTCGTACCTCAATGCCGGCTGTGGACGAGTGGTACCGGACCAGTGAGAGGGTATGGGGCTCAGCTCATCAACATCTGCAGAGAGCGAGTCGGAGATCCCAAGATCAGGCCAATTGCCGTCGACGACAGCCTCCGCCTCCATCCTTCCGGCCAGGTCAGAGGGTCTGGCTGGCCACCAAGGACATTAATCTCCGACTCCCCTGCAAGAAGCTGAGTCCACAGTACATCGGCCCCTTCAAGATCATCAGACGCATCAATTCAGTCACCTACCGGCTCCAGTTACCCCCTCAGTATCGTTTGTCTCCTTCGATCCATGTGTCATTGTTAAAACCTTACCGTCCTTTTGTTTCCGTTCCCTCCACAGTGTCCGGGGATGGTGGAACTCTCCCCCCGCCGGAGGTCGTGGGTGACGAGTCTGTGTACCAAGTCAAGACCATTCTGAACTCACGACGGAAAAACGGCATTCTACAGTATCTCGTTGATGGGGAAGGCTTTGGCCCAGAGGAGCAATCCTGGGTCAACCGATCTGACATCCTCGATCCCAATCTCCTGGAAGACTTCAACAGAAACCACCCCACGAAGCCAGTCCCACGACCTCGTGGGAGGCCTCGGAAGACCCCTATCCTGAGGGGTGGGGGGTACTGTTACACTCTGTCCATCTCTCCACCATCTCCGGCTCCGCCCCTTGACCTGATTTCCCCGTTCCCAGCTGGAGCCGGTTACCCCCGTGCACTATAAAGTCCTGTCTCCCCGTTCAGTATGTGTCTCGTGTCGTCAGCACTCCCTTGTGTGAACCTACAGACCCTCCGTGACCTACCTGTATCCCAGTGATCTCGTAGTCTCCAAGTTACCCTACTTCTAAGGACTTTCCAAGTCATCCCTTGAGTCCCCTTCCGAGCCTCGTCTCCTCGTGTCAGTATTGTTTGGTGTTCCCTTGTGTGTGAATCCACCATTAAACCCAGTGTTTGATCGTCATCTGTGTTTGTGTCTCCCTATGTCACCCACACTCCGCCCTCGGGGTTTCCCCCTGTAGTGTGGGCGTGACATAAAGTAAATAAGGCAATATTTATTACATTTAATATTAATTACATTTTATAAACATTTTAATTACATTTAAACTAATTTGACATGAATTGTTGATCTGTGTGGCATTATTCCCTGGTTAAATAAAGATTATTTATAACAGGGAAAAAAAAAGAAACGAGGGTGAAGAACACTGGCTGGTGCAACAATGAATCATGTGTCTACATAAACACAGGAAATATTTTATTTATTTAAATTTGTATAAAATGCCATGTTTTTGCTTAATAAATTGTGTCTAGAGTGTAATTTACCTTATATCTTTGTAAACCCATTCATTCAAAAACTTAAAAGTGTATGGTTCATCAGTGAATTGAACGAAAACAGCAATTGTTAAATACAAAGTAGCGTTTGAATGGCAAGCGATGATAAAAATTAGTCAGACTCAAGCTCTAGGTGTAAAGACGACGAGTATTATCACATAATCTCCATCCAACTGCCATTAGCTGCGTGTCTGAGCATCAGAAGACTGATGTCTCGCGGGGAAAGTTTGTATCAACAAGGCTAGTGTGAGAACTCTCTGGTGTTCTTGTGACGAATCAGACTGGGATTTCTTCAAAACATGAGAAAATGTGACAAAGAGAGACAAACAGAACTGGAAATGTGGGAGCAGAAGAGTCCAGAGATATCTGAAGAAATTTGTAATGTGTTCTTTTATTACTTTTGCTTCAGCGCTAAAAACATTAATATAAATGGCTTTCACTTGATGATTGCTAAGTTTTAAATGGATGAACTAAAAAAATAAATGGATGTTATTATATTAGAATATTTAGGTGTTCGCCCACAGAGGGGCGTAATCCGTGTTGTATTTGTATGGAGCCTATGTTTTATAAATACAAAAGTAATTACTTATATTACATTTAATTATAGATCACATCCATCAATATAAAGCTGTGAATTCAATAAAACAAAATTGATTGTATGTATTTCTGATAAAATACATCAAGAATACTGCTCACAAGGGCAAATATAATCGGATCAATAATAATAATAATAATCATCATCATCATCATCATCATCATCATCATCATCATCATCATCAATATTTACCAAACATAAATGGAATTCTGTGGGGTTCCAAATGGGGGTACAGATGATAGTAGTAGCACAGTGACAGCGCAGCACTGCAGACTCATTTTTCATTCATTTATTTTTTTGTGTGTAAATTCAGTATGAGTAAAATACTTAAGTTCTTTTAAAATTCGATACTTTGCTACTTTGACTCAAGTCTTTTATATTGGCGACTCATATCCGTATCCAGACAGATACACACATTCACATTCTCACTCACACATACAGTATTTAGCACCTCACTATTTTAAAAGGTGCTGGATAACATGGGAACATACAGTAGGGTACATTTTGGTACAGTCAAGTCTAAACAAAATGCTCCGTTCACCATAATTTGATTTTAATTAATTCAAATGTAACAATACCTAAATCATCCATTCCAGCAGAGAATGACTGACTGCCATTTTCTACTTCTATGAGGTTACTTCCTTAAACGTAAAAAAAAGCTGTCAGTTGATGAATCAGTATATTCTGCTGTAATGCCTGTTCTGCAAGATGGAAATTTTCCTCTGTTGTGAAACATACTTTAATTTCTTCCGGGTTCTTTGGAATTTGAACTGCTGTGAACACATTATTTATCAAAATGTATAGTTTATAATTTTTGTTATTATTATTATTATTTTTCATATTAATATTATTATTTATTGTGACATGCTCAGCTACAAGCTACAATATATGGCACTATAACGTTCAGTCTGTAAGTAGTCGAAAAGGATGATTCTCTGTGGCAACCCCTAATAAGAGAAAAGCCAAAAGAAAAGCAGTATTATTATTTCTTGTGACATCTAATTGGTAAATACACCAAGAACAAAAATGATTTTTGTAAACATGTGGCTTCATTTACGAACGCAAACTGCAGCATCAAACTAACACATGAACTACGGATAAAACAGGAAACAGAAAAAGGTTATTTTTGCACAAGTGTCACAAGACTTCAACTATTGTGTAAGTGTCACAAAACCTTTACTGCACAAAGTTTAATGCCAGTTTAACTTACTGCAGAGTCTAAAAACCAGCAGAAAACCTAATGTGCTGAAATGTCTGAGGTAATTTATAATAATACAGAGGAAGAGAACGGAGACAGTGTGGAGATGATGGTGGACCTCTATCACTGCACAGATCCAGTCAGAGAACATCCCGACTGCAGAACCAACCCACACCTGCAACTTTACAACAATAGTAAGACTCAAAAAAACAACCAGTGATCTTTGTCCGTGATTGTACTTTTTATCGACGTGTCTGTTTTACAGGAAGTGTGTGTGAGAGACGCTACAGAGCAGCTACAGTGTGTTTGGTTTTGCTGTGTTTTCTGCTGCTGACAATAATAATGTTTATGTGTGTTCGATCCAAACTCTCCACTGAAGAGACAAGCCAGCTAGTAACCAACATCACTGACCAGAATAACCAGTTTCAGACCAACATCATCTGTTCGAATGGAGAATTAAATCAAGAAAATAATAACACGTGTATTATTTTAAAGGAATTAGGTAATTTTTATTAACTACACAAAAAGAGTATTATTTTTTACTTAAATTTAGTGTGTTGCAAAAACTTTAGTGTTTGTCTGGAATATCTATAAAAACATTTATTATATATATTTATAACATTTATGCTTACAGAAGGATGGATTCACTATAAAAGCAATTTTTACTTCATTTCTACTGAGAAAAAAAGCTGGACTGAAAGTAGAAATTACTGCCAAGAAAGGCAAGCAGATCTGATCATCATCAACAATGAAAAAGAACGGGTGAATAAAAAATAGTAAAGTTAGTTTGGGAATCAGGAAAACATCACAATTTTTATTAATAAATTGTTACTTTTTTGTATCGTTAGAAATGGGTTGCGAGCATTGTAGGACAATACTTTTGGATCGGTCTGAACGACAGCGGGGAAGAAGGAAGTTGGAAATGGGTCGATGGCACCAAACTGAAATCTGAGTCTGGGTGAGAAATTCAATAATTAAGAATGAATTTCCATTATGTGATTTATATATTTATTCTGCTCTTGCAGATCCTGGTATTCGGGAGAACCCAATGGAAGGAAATACGAGAATTGTGCTCTACTAACTTTCTCTCAATGGTCTGATTATCCATGTAATTATAATTACCAGTGGGTGTGTGAGAGAACGCTGAAATGGTTGTATATAGATAAATAAATAGCTATTAACACACCACAGTTGTATGATTTTATCATTTGCATTTGTATGTGTCGCAGCTGCTTGCGGAGGGGTCGGGATACTTGAACTTAAAGAAAGCTTCTAGTTGTTGTAACAATGTTCTTGATGATTTTCACCAGTGTGGAATGTGTGTGTGTTTTCTCCCTTCTAAAGTTTGTCACTTTGTGGGAACCCAACAAGGGCCAAACTGAGCACCTGAGCTGCTTCCTCTTGCTGTATTTGAGTTGATTTTGGTTTTGGAGATTTTGTGGAAATTCTCAGTTACCGTTTAATTGATGGAATAATGACATCCCAGTGTGCAATCTTCCAGAACTTTGGTCGTTGGCTTCATGTTTACCCATAGAGCAACAAATTTAATAAAACTTAAAATTAGCATGCAGTCAATAGAAGCTACAAGATGGCACTATAATGTCCAGTCTGTAAGCCATGTTCTTGTTCATGCATCTACTACTACTACTACTACTACTACTACTACTACTACTACTACTACTACTACTAATTAGTTCAAAGAAACACTGTTTACGTACTGGTTACTCAAAAACACGCGCATTTAAATGGCACAACATGTATAACCTTGTACGCACCTTTACCACCACCTTGTTTCACCCAGACACACCCAAATTATTTCCAAAAGTCCTCCTGTCTGAATGGAACATGGTACATCTTAAACGTTTCAGTTGTAATCATAATAAAAAAATAATTTCTCATAATGAACTGAAATAAAAATCAATTCATAAAATGCAAACTTAGTCTATATTATTGTTTTTCTCTTCTCCAAATATGTAGTGTCACATTAAGACAGGAACTAAACGTTCTTTCACTAACACAAGAAACACTTATGTCTCAAGATCTGTTGTGAAAGTTTGAAGAATTGACACAATATTTATATGGACATTACTTGAAAATTCTGTTGAAATTAATCTAATCGGTGTTCTTCGATCCATAACTTTTCACTCAACTCTCGGAGAAGAGTAGCGGTTTCAGCGTCTTTGCGCAAAAAAACTATCCGTGTTTTTAGTTAGAGATGGGGACAAGTCACATATGGTCAAGTCCAAGCAAGTCTCAAAGTCTTAACCGTCAAGTCTCAAGTCACAGTTTAGACAAATCAAGCAAGTCAAGTCAAGTCAAGGGTTCACCCCAAGCAAGTCAAGTCAAGTCATGATAAGTTTCAAGTAAATAGTAGAGATGGGGACAAGTCACATATGGTCAAGTCCAAGCAAGTCTCCAAGTCTTAACCATGAAGTCTCGAGTCAAGTCTCAAGTCACAGTTTAGACAAATCAAGCAAGTCAAGTCAAGTCAAGGGTTCACCTTAAGCAAGTCAAGTCGAGTCATGATAAGTTTCAAGTAAAGTCAAGTCAAGTTGCAGTACTAAAATAAACAGAGGTAAAATTATTAATACATGTTTATTTTAGCACAAAAAAGATGAACCTATATACATACGTATATTATGCATCTACACACTGCTATATTTGAATTGAAAACATGCACCTGCAAAAAATATTTGCCAAGACATTGGCACCAAGATGTTGACAATTAGGGATCGTCAATAATAATAATAATTCACATAATTCTTCTGAGCACACGCCATTCAATTGGCAGGTGGTAGTCTGGATATGTAGTAGTCTGGGGCACAATCAACTGCGACATGGATGGCTGCTGTAGATTGCTGCAGTGTATCTTGGATTTGAGAAATTCATCATATCTGCATGGAAAAAAAAAAAAAAAAAATACAAAACCAATCAGGGAAATCTGTAAACATTAAAACAAAATTATTTTCCTATGCACAAACATTAATTATTTTTTTAATGTATGGATTTTTCCCACAGTATAGGGAATTTTTACACTTTCATCTAGTGATGGGACACTCGCTACTCGAAATAAATATAACGTATGTGAATATAGCCCAGTGATGAAGTTATGAAGCTTAATCAGCACACATTTTGTTGTTATTACGAGTGTACACAAAAAATGTAGACAGACTTCAATTTGAACGATGAAATTATTCTGGTCAGCATGACCAAAAAGTTTGGAAAGATTTTAAGGAGAAGTGATCGCTCGCACCGATGCGTTGATCTGGGATTTTAATGCAGTATGCGCGAGCTGATTCAACATGCACACGCAGTCAGACGATACAAACACTTGAAAATGCGCACACTTAACATAGACGTTATAGCTTACGTGTAATATCGAGAAGCCCCTTCATTTTAAGATGCACCCAACATTTAAATTCGGTCTGCGCCAGATATAGCGCTGCGCTACGTTACTTATGAGACGTAAATGATCATCACATTTTTGATAAAAAAAAAAAAAAAACTAAACAAAAACATGCAACCATAGCCAAATTATGACAAACAGAAACGATTCATTCATTACATTAGTAATATTATTTTAGATATTTTAAACGTTTTATTAAATTGATAAAGAAATGACTTTCTTACCTTTCCATGTAGTTCTTGAAATTCTGGATGAATTGTGACGTTGTGGTTGTTGTGTCAGATGTTCTTGCGTTGCATTCTCTGTGTTAAACTCTCGTCCGGGATAGCAGAGAAGTGGACGAGAGTGGAGGAGAAAGAGAAAACGGAATGGGAATGGTTTCACAGACAGGGCGGTTTAATGACAGAGAGATTACAACTAACAATACTGACACTGGTTGAGAGATGCTCAGGAAACGAAGACACTGGACAGATGATGACGGGTCAGAGGACGAACACTGGTAAGGATAAGCAGTCTGTGTGACGTAGAAACGTAGACGATCCATAAACGACAACAGACACCGAGGAGTGAGTGGAAAGGGCTTATGAAGGGTTCAGACGAAGAGACTCAGGTGGTGCGGATGATTCGGGGATTGACGAGGACAATACGGGACAGCTGTGATGTGAACTTGACGGTGAGGGTGGTGACGTCACCGGTGGGGGTGTAACACTCTGCATCTGTCTGTTTTTTTATATACCAAAGTTCAAGTCAATTTCGAGTCTTCCACTTAAAGTCAAGTCAAGTCTCAAGTCACTTGCTCTCAAGTCAAGTCATTTTCTTACTTCAATCAAGCAAGTCGCAAGTCATGAAAAATGTAGCTCAAGTCAGACTCGAGTCAAGTCATGTGACTCGAGTCCCCCATCTCTGGTAAATAGAGAGTAAATACTAAAATAAAGAGGTTAAATTATTAAATCATGTTTATTATTGCACAAAAAAGATGAACCTATATACATATATTATGAATCTTCACACTGCTATATTTGAATTAAAAACATGCATTTGCAAAAAATGTTTGCCAAGACATTGGCACCAAGTTGTTGACATTTGGGGATCGTCAATAATAATAATAATAATAATAATTCACATAATTCTTCTGAACACACGCCATTCAATTGGCAGGTGGTAGTCTGGATATGTAGTAGTCTGGGGCACAATCAATACCAACGTTTTTAAGGGGAAGTGATCGCTTGCACCGACGCGTTAAATTGCGTGAAAATGCGCACACTTAACATAGACGTTATAGCTTACATGTAATATCGAGAAGCCCCCTCATTTTAAGACGCACCAAACATTAAAATTCGGGCTGCGCCACTGTTATAGCGCTGCGCTACGTTACTTATGAGACGTAAATGATCATCACATTTTTGATAAAAAAAAAATGTAAAAAAACATGCAACCATAGCCAAATTATGACAAACAGAAACGATTCATTCATTACATTAGTAATATTCTTTTAAATATTTTAAACGTTTTATTAAATTGATAAATAAATGACTCTCTTAATTACCTTTCCATGAAGTTCTTGAAATGCCGGATGAAATTTGACGTTGTGGTTGTCATGTCAGATGTTCTTGCGTTGCATTCTCTGCACCTGTCCAATCTTTTTCTATTGGCACGGTCCAGTTCAAAGTCTTTATAGCCAAACGTGACTACTTGTGGAGCTCGACTATAGTCGGCTATCCACGGAACGGTGTGAGTTGTGCTGCGGCACAGGCAGGCGCCAATCACAGTTGCACAGGTGCTGCTCATAAGGCACAATTAGTTTTTTATATGCCAAAGTTCAAGTCAATTTCGAGTCTTCCACTTAAAGTCAAGTCAAGTCAAGTCTTGAGTCACTTGCTCTCAAGTCAAAGTCGTCAAGTCATTTTCTTACTTCAATCAAGCAAGTCGCAAGTCATGAAAATTGTGACTTAAGTCAGACTCGAGTCAAGTCATATGACTCGAGTCCCCCATCTCTGGTTTTTAGGGTCTGTCAGGGAGACGCTCCCTAACGAACTATGGGGCACGTTCCCTCATATATGCACACACAAGAACATAATGCACATTAACCTGGATGTTTGCACTCACACAAAATGTAGACAATGTGAATTATTATTGTCAATTTGTCTGTAACAGACTGTGTATGCATATTGAAATCGGTAGAATACCTGTCGGCCGGTAGTGGGTGTGTCAGTAGGCAGGGCTACAGATTTAAAATGGTGGCCCGGGCACTCTATAGTGGAAGGGGGCAAGGTAGTGGTGTGATGCCGTGTGTGTTGAAGAAAGCCTATAGTAGGAAGTGGTTCTCAGCATATATATTGTATAGTTTTTTTGTTTTATTTTTGCTGTGGGATTTTTGGGCGTTCTGTTTTTTTTGTTGGAGTATTTTTTCACCGGTGCACAATTAAAAAGAAGCTGGGTTAAAGGATTTTCACGCTTTTTCGTCACTTGGCCAACGACCGCTCGGGCTATTCGCAACAGGGTCTCTGCCTCTTTGAACTCCCAGAATACTTTAAGGCAATACGCCTCATGCTACATGTATAGTCTAGCTTTATTCGTCGACAATAAGGGCTTTACTTGCAATAAGTGCAGGGGAGTAGTTATGATGACGGATTAAGTGGCGGAGTTAGAGACTCGCATTCGAGCGCTAGAGGAGCAGAGACAGTGTGAGAGTAGTCCTTTGATCTGCTGGTTACAGCAAACAGGTTCACCTCGCTCAGAACGGCACCGTCTCAGACTGCTCTTAACAGAGCCCTCCCCCTATGCATAGCTCCTGACGTGCTTACAGAACATTCGTATCTAGACCAGGTCTCCACTAGCAGACCTCAATCACCAGGCTGGAGCTCTCTGTGGGCTTCATGGCTGCTGAGACTCTTTTCGGCAAAGCTTTATGGCATGAATGCTCACGAATGCCGGTTGACTCTCAAATGCAGTTTACGTGGTTGGTATTTATTGTGAGGAAGTTCGTTAGGCAGGAATCATGGTCGAGGAACAGGTCAATAGACAGACAGCCACACAGAGGTAACACTGGAAACAAACCAAAGACAAAGATCCATGAGTAGCGTATGCAAAGCTTCGCACCGATGAGTTGACTCGTAAGTCCTTAAATGTACTCTATTTGACCTGAACAGTATCTTTGGGTCAAATTTGTAGCTTGGAGTTACAAATATGTAAACTGAATCATTATATTTTAATATGATTTTTGAAATAGATGGACGGCAGCAGCAGCAGAAGACCACACTGTGTGCCACTTCTTTAATCTAAGAACTAGAAAATGAGGTTGAAATTTGCACAGGCTCACCAAACTACTACTACTTCTCTTTCGGCTTTTCCCTTATCAGGGGTCGCCACAGCGAGTCATTCCTTTCCACCTCATTCTATCTTGAGTATCTTATACTCTGACCCCAGCCAACCTCATGTCCTCTCTTACAACATCCATATATCTTCTTCTTGGTCGTCCTCTTGCCCTCTTCCCTGGCAGCTCCATCTCCAACATCCTTCTACCTATATATTCACTATCCCTCCTCTGCACATGTCCAAACCATCTCAGTCTGGCCTCTCTGACTTTGTTGCTAACACAAGTAACGTGAGCTGTTCCTCTGATGTGCTCGTTCCTTATTCTGTCCAACCTCGTCACTCCTAAGGAGAACCTCAACATCTTCATCTCTGCTGCCTCCATCTCTGCCTCCTGTCTCTTTCTCACTGCCACTGTCTCTAAGCCAGTCTTGTACACCTTTCCCTTGAGTCTAGCTGACACTCTTCTGTCACACAACACTCCTGACACTCTCCTCCACCCGCTCCATCCTGCCTGCACTCGCCTCTTCACCTCTTTTCCACACTCCCCATCACACTGCACTGTTGATCCCAAGTACTTAAACTCCTGCAACTTCTTCACCTCCACCCCCTGTAACTTCACTCCTCCACCCTGCCCCCTCTCATTTATACACATGTATTCTGTCTTACTACGACTGACTTTCATGCCTCTTCTTTCCAGAGCACAGGCTCACCAAAATTGGACAAAAATAGTTTGTAATTACATTGCCTGGTCTGATGAGTCTCGGTTTCTCCTGCAACATTCGGATCACAGGGTCACAAGGATGGATCCATCCTGCATTCTACCATGTGTTCAGGCTGCTGCTGATGGTAGTGTTATGGTGTTATTTTCTATGCACACTTTGGGCCGATTAGTACTAATTGGTGATTATATAATTAGGTAATTAATGCTAATTTATCAATGCCAAAGCCCATTTAAGTATTGTTTCTGACCACGCCCATCCCTTTATGAGCACAGTGTATCTTTCTGATGGCTACTTTCTGATGGATTACAGCCATGTCATAGCTTGAATAATCTCAGACTGGTTTCTTGACCACCACAATGAGTTCACTGTAGTCAAATGGCCATAGTCCCAAGATTTCAATCTAATAAAACAAATCTTGGAAGTGGTGGAACATTCCCATCATGTGTATAGCCACAAGCCAACAAATTTGCCGCAACTGTGATATGGCATTGTGCTAATATGGATCAACATTTCTCTCTCTATGTAAACATATATTGTACAGATTACACCATCTTGAACAGTATCACGCAGTTTTATTGACCTGTTATTCTACTGGTGCGAGTAAATGATTGGGAAAATGAATGACTTCTTATTGAAATTGCAACACAAATGCATTTTGGAAAGTCATATTGCAGACATTAATGAGCAATAGTAACGGTTCATTGAACTCCAAGTGTCTTTTCCCTGCAATCAGACGGGAGCTTGGCGATATACAGAAGATGCTAAAGCAAGATCCACACACCCCACCCCTGCTCTGCTTGTAGCCAGAAAACAAGGCTTTAAATAGGCGAGTGGGGCACTGACTGTCGTCTTTACCTCTGCCAAAACGCGACCGTGAGGAGGCGCGCGGACCGTCGCGTGGATGATGCGCGCACCTTGGAGACGTTTAGCGCGTCCACGAGGAAAGGATGGAGACATGGCAAGCGCAATTCTCGGTGTCTTGAAGTCAGTTAATTAAAATGCTTACGCTGCATCCTCAAGAGAGTTAAAGACCACCGGATCGTGTATTTGAGAGAAACGTGGTGAGTGAAAAGGCTTGATTCAATAAATTCAAAGAACACTATGGAAACGCGTGTAACGGTTGTTTGCTTTATGTTAACCATTACGACGTGCGTAGGACAGCAGTGTTTGAAATGCCAGGGTTGTAGTAAGAACACACATGGTTTATTTTCAAAGAAAAATTAGTTGTGGGTTTAAACACTGTGTAACATAATATATTGCTTGGAATCGCAATGTAAATGTGCAGGGAAAAATCATCACATCTTATCGTTTATGATTAGGTGCATGAGTATTATCTAGTCCAGTGTGTAAATGATCATCGAGATATTTTAATCAGGAAATGCATATCATATCATATCATATCACTTGGAGGGAGGTTTATTACAGCGAAAGGAAATCTCAGAATATATTGCCTCATTGGCTATGCCCCCTGCAGACCACCAATAAATCATCCTTTCCAACTTCAACCTCCATATTCACATGTCAGTGAACAAAATTGATATTATGGTTTCGAATACCTCTATCATAAAATGTGACATGTTTATGTGCTGTTGATTTCAAGTATAATACACGAGCGTTCTTTTGTACGATTGTGTTGTGGATATTGCCCCCTAGTGGACGGTTTGGTTTGACGACCAAAGATCATTTCCTCATCGGGAAAATAATTCAACGATGAGTGACTTAAAAGAACACTTGCAGATAATCAGCAATGACAAAAATATGTTTTACATGTATAGGTCTTGATATAAAAACGAGATTTTAATTTTAATATTGGCATTCACCTTTTTTTTCCATGCCTTCAGTTACATAATTTTTTTGCCCATCGCTCTGAATCAAGTTCTGCTCTTCTGAGCAGGCGCTACAGCACTTAAATATAGAAATTGCTTTACACATGGGGTGAAGGGAGGGAGAGAGTGAGCGAGAGGGAGAGAGAGAGAAGCCACTGTAGAGTACTGTAGATATACAGTAATAAATTATATAAGATTTTCTTTTATAATTAATTGAATTTACCATAACAGGTTATTGCTAGTAAATTAAAAAATTATGATTCACTTTAAATCGAAACCAAAAGGAATATTTTTCAACTGACTCTTTGTCAATCGCATATAAAAAGTAAATTCTCACCATCAAGTGGCTTCAAATCTAACATTTCTGCCATAGTTCATTGAATACAATTTTTAAATTTCTTGCTGAATATCAGATAGTTTTGACTCTACTTTCGATACTTTATGAGATGATTCTACCATATGTGCCCATTTAGCTCATATATTCTTCAACATATTTTGGATTTATTTTTAGTATGTGCAAAGGAAAATATAACAACACATTCTGGAGCCATTTTCAAACCAAAGAGATTCCTGGTCTCCATGTTCTCTGATGTTCACATTGGTTTCCGCCAGCTGCTCAAATCTGAAACTTGTTGAAACATTCCATAGATATAGGTTGATGGATGGATGGATTGTAAGACAGACAGACAGACAGACAGACAGACAGACAGGTGAATAAAACCTAAAGTTGTACAAAATTTAGACTTTTTAATGAAAAAAAAATTTGAATGAGGGAGAGTGAAAATGTCTCCAAACATCTATTGGGTGCAGGGTGTGTCTCCCATCTTCCACCTCCATTGATCTAGAAATAGAAGAAAAAAATGATGAAATGATGAAAAACTCTCAATAAATACTAACTCTGAGTTAAAACATGGGCACAATTATGTTTTTAACCACAACATATAGATATTTCTTACCATTGCATCACCCCTACCACACTTCAACAACCATTTCAGACAGCTTTTAACATATTACTGCTTTCACATTTGTGTATTAACGCGTTCCCTTCTCGTCTTCCTCACAGCTCTTCTGCAGTTGAAAATGGATCCCTCCCCTTCAAGGCAGCAGTACGTCTCAAAAAAACGAGTAAAGATCCACCCCAACACCGTCACGGTGAAGTACGCCACACACTTTCCCCAGCCGGGCGACGAGGGTTATGACGACGCTCCGTCCTTTGAGGACTTCGGTTCCTTCATGGACAACAATCAAAGTAAGCGTCTGGTGTCGGACGCCGGTCACGGCAGGACTTTATTTGGCACGATGGATTCCCACCCGAAACCCGACCCAAAAGACAAAGGAGTGGGAGGGCAGTTGGCGAGCTTCGGCGAAGCCTCCGTCCTGGCCTCTCGCGTCACCTGGGCGGCCCTTTTTGGAGCGGCCATTGCTCACGGCTGCGTGGCTCTCATCACGCGGCTAGCGGCCGACCGCTCTAAAGTGCCATCGTTGGAGCTCATCTTCATCCGCTCTGTGATCCAAGTGTTGTCAGTCCTGGTGGTCCTATACTATAAAGAGGCTCCGTTTGGGCCTAAGGGCTACCGTCTGCGACTGTTCTTCTACGGGGTCTGTAACGTCATCTCCATCACTTGCGCCTACACCTCTTTTGCAATCGTCCCACCCAGCAACGGCACCATAATGTGGCGCGCGACCACCACGGTTTTTAGCGCCGTTTTGGCCTTCTTGCTCCTGGACGAACGTCTTGGCTACACGGATGTAGTGACGGTTGTTGGTAGCCTGTTCGGCCTGTGCCTGGTCATGATTCCAAACGTAGCTGATGAGGAAAAGTCTGATCTGGGCTTCTGGAAAGAAGCGTTTGGCTACACGATGACTGTTATGGCGGGGCTGACGGCCGCGCTGTCCATGATCGTGTATCGAGCCATTAAAGAACGTGTCAGCATGTGGACGGCGCTCTTCACCTTTGGCTGGACGGGAACGGTGTGGGGGGCTTCCACCATGTTCATCATGCAAGAACCCATCATTCCTTTAGACGGCGAGACCTGGGGCTACCTCACTGGTATCTGCATTTGCTCCACTGTGGCGTTCCTGGGGGTGTATTATGCCCTCAATAAGTTTCACCCAGCTTTGGTCAGCACCGTGCAGCATCTGGAGATCGTGGTGGCCATGTTTCTTCAGCTAATTGTGCTGCGGATGATTCCGTCGGCCTATGATGTCTTCGGGGCTTTGGTCATCATGGTCAGTGTGTTCGTTCTTACGGGTCTCAAGCTCTACAGGGTGGGCCGGGCAATCCGACAGGATTATCAGGAGATCCTGGATTCGCCGATTAAATGAGACAGTTTGTGTGCCTGGACGCATGAGGGGGCATGTGTGTGTGTGCGTGTGTGTGTGTGTGTGTGTGTGTGTGTGTGCAGGCATTTAGGTCAAAGTGGGGCCCCAAATACTAAACTGGGGTATTTTGGTCACTTCTGGGTCCCCACAACTTTAAAGGCCTGTTTGAAAGTCAAGGTAGGAATTTAGAGCATAAGGAACAATTTAGTTTTGGTGACACTTGATGGTTCGAGTTATGTTGAGGAGGAGGGAACCGATTGTTTTGTCAATAGTGGGACCCCACTATGATGAAAATGCAAGTGCATGTATGTGTGTATATGTGTGTGCGTGTTTTGTGTGTGTGTCTCCCAAGGCCCCCATGTCTAACAATCAGTGAATGTCTGGATCTTCAGTTTTATTTTGAATCGTGATGTGGGAGAGTGCCATTGGTGTAATGTCTTTGCCAACTGTGAAAATAAAATGTTGATCCGTCGTTCGCTTGGTTTCTATTGATTTTCCTTAGACTGCTGAAGCAAGAAGATGCGATGGAGACAGAAAATAAATCTATAAACCGCAGCATTCCAATTCCCACAGGAAAAGAGAAACGTGTGTTAAAATATTAAATGTTCTTCAGTCATCATTATTCAATAATGATGACAGATTATAAACAATATATTTATACATTTATATATACACATACTTAAAATGATAAAATAATACAGTATCAAGCACTTGATCTATTTATTTTAATTCAATGACTCATTAATTTATTCATCCTTAAAACTAAAGTAGATTAAAAAAAATATTCATACATTGTTTAAACTGTTTTATGTTTTTTGTTAACCAAAAATATGGTCAAATTATTTCAGGAAAAAAAAGAACAATTAAGAATAATTGATTCCAGAATGCCTAAAAAGAGTGCTGTTCCAAATGAATTAAGATCTACTTGTTTTAATTTGCAAAAACTGGTTGATATTACAATGAGCAAACATTAAAAAAAACTGTGTTTTTAATTTTACTGTGATTGCATTTAAATGCTCTGCCTTTAATAACAAGTACAACACTCAATAGTTCCATTTTTTTGGTCTCGCTATTTTGCTATTCGTAAGCCCAAAAGTTCAGCTTTTTAAAAATAAATTTATTCAATCTTAAATTCACTAAGACACAAAACACTGTCTAAATAATTTTATCTCTATTGATTTCTTCCAGTTCCAGAATGCCAAGCAAATCAATACATTCCATTCAAGTGATGAGGGGGTTTGTGCAGGGAATTAGACATGTCTCCCACATGACAGCTGAACCAGAATTCAAGATGAAAAAAAAAAGAACAAAGCGAGGGCAATAGTGTTTGTGTATTGGTTATGCATTTTACGGTATGTGATTTTTATAATAAATATAGATGAAAGCATGTAATGATCCTCATGTTCCACTAGGTGGCACTAATCAACGGGTTTATGCTTCATATCTCAAGAAACACACGTTAGTTGGAAAGTAGTTAAATATATTTACATGTACGTATATATGTATATATATAAATTGTACACACACATTATACATACCTATATTCTTTATATATGATACATATAAAATTGTGTAAGATTGTGTGAATGGTAAAAGAGAAAAAGACTTACGGCTGGTGACATTTCTGCTTGAATTATATTGGCTCCCTCTGGATCCTTTCAGGGTAATGAGAAATAGAAAGTGTGAGGATGCTGAATGCTTGGAGTGTGTTTTCATATGAGGCTCTTGGATTAGACAAGGGTGGTACGGGACACACAGTATGTCCATCTGTTGGGAAAGGAAACAGCTTGCATCCTGCAGCATGTCATGACTCCATCACGTGCGAAAGACGGCAGATATGGCTCTGACACATTTCAGATTTCGAGTTTGACCAATGTAATGCTCCTTGTTAGACTTAGCGCGAGGTGAGGTAAGTTTACCGGTTAGTAGAAAAAAGCTATACAATGTCCATGTACAGTACAATAAAACAATTAATTGAAAAATTTAGACGGCTCTGCTACTGGATAACGTAAATACTGTATGTATGTATTTGTATAAATGTGTGGCAAAAGTATGGTACTGATAATTAGTCTAGCTGAAAAGACATATGGTCTGTGCGCAGTGCGCATGCGCACGCATTCATCTGAGAGACTGAATAATTGAATTGCACTCTATTCTTTCTATAAGTGCGCTGTGATTTTAGCTTTGCAAAAAACTGTGTTGTGAAGTGTGATTAATGGCGTTAATAAAATTTGACGCGATTAAACAGATTTAATTAATCGCACGAGTTAACGCGTTAACTTTGACAGCCCTAGTATCAACATAAATACTGTACTGTATGTGTTACTTATTGTAATACTGTTTTATTTGTTAATATTTTATAGTTGGTTTTACCGTTTGGTCAATAGCATCACTGAAAAAGTATTTGTTCCTATTTATTTATCACTCAGATTATTTTATGTGCAAACAATTATCTCTTCTGATTAATTACAGTTTTAAGTGATTTAAAACAAATAGAGATGATTAATTATTTTAGTCCAATCAACATCAAGCATGAACCATGTCAATAATAGTAAAACATTGACGCAATTGGTAAATTTTATTCATCCTTTTATAAAATTGCAATTAGTCAAAGTTACCTAAAGCTTCTAACCTCCGGAATGTTTCGTGCTACATATAAAGCGACGGTAAGGCCGAACCCCAAATCCAATACTTTTGACTGACTTGACCATTGTCGAATTGAAATTGCGCATTCTACACTCCAACCAATGAGTAAACAAGTAACCCCGATCAAGCCCCGCCTCTTCAACGGGTTAGGATGCGCCGGAGTGAGTTGAGAAGACCCGCAGTTCTCACGCTGGATATTGGAAACCATTCCCAGAAAACGTTTATCGATTATGTAGCAAACATGCATTTTTAGGTTAAAAAAGCTGCGTTATCGGTCGCTCGAGGGATATACGGAGTCTGCGACGCAGAACGCGTCATTTAAGGGTAAGATTAAATACCTTTTGAGTGTTTGTTTGTGGAGTCTGATGCAGCCTAAGTGGAGCTACCGCAGTCGATTGTAAAAAGAAAGGCGATCGGGAAAGCTTAAATGCAAAACGATGTAAATATAGAGCAAACGAGAAGATCTTCCTTGTACTTCTGTAGCTGATAAATCACTGAATATCTCAGGGATCAGGGGAAGACTGCGCTCGGGCCTCACACCGCTGTGATTGCTGGACAAACTGGCATCAATGGAGATTTACAGCAGATGCGGTGAATTCACTCGTTAAAGATTCATTTCACGAATAACCTGTAAATTAACCTGAAACCTTCTCACAGCAATTGAAAGCCGACGACAGCTCACTGGACTTTTTGCGTTGTGCCTTTAACGTTTTTATGTTCTGGCTCTTTGTTCTAGCTAAAGTTTATTTTGTTTAATTTATACAATATTTATGTTAATGTTTTCTTTTCTGAGTTGTTTACTTGTGTGTTTATTGCAGTTTTATTTTAAGGCCGTTTTATTTGACATTTCTGTGTCAAGCAACAGTTACAACAAAAAGTTGTATACTATTAATGTTTCGCATCCTCCTGTTCGGTGTAATCAGAATGTTTTATAATTCTACGTAAAAATTGTATTAAATATACTCTGTACATAAATAAATATATAGATGTATTTTTTATCACGTAATTATCCCAAATAGATGATTTTTCCCCCAACAGTTCTTGGGAATTTTTAGCAAATGCCGAATTGTCTCACCCAGAGTCAGGAAACACAATCCATTACGGAAAATTCCACAAATACAGTGCGCTTCAGTGTCCCATGTCTGTTAAACTATTAATAGTTTAAAGTATGTGTGCCAAAATGTGGGCTTTCCATTTCCCCTTTTCTGTTTTGTGGCGCATATGCTTCATTTAATTACCAGCTTTAGATTTTGGCTGACTTGTTGTGATGAAATAAATAATGATATACAGTTTAAAAATAAAATATTCAATCCATTTGAATCATAAAAACTGAATCGGTGTGTTAATATCTGGTAAATTGAAAAATGCAGTGTGGAATGGATTTATTGACCGTCTAGATTAAGCAGTACATCTGCATTGCGTGTTTAAAACGGCATTGTTTTAGTTACATCACCATTTATTATACACTACAACCAGTAATCTTTTATAAGGTCTTAAACAAACTCGTCTGGAAGGTATGCCATTTACACATTGTCATTCAGAAATTTCCAGACATTGCTCTAATTTATTTTTCTGTTCTGTCTCTGTCCTGTTAGTGACTCTGTTAATATACCTGTGTGTGTGCGCGTGTGTGTCACTTGCAAAGGCTCTGCATTATCTGAATTACAGGGATGAAGACTCATAACCACTGTTATTTGATTCTCTACCGTCTTCTTATTAAACCAACCCAGTGTTCACTGTCTAGGTTGAGATAAAATAACCGCACAACTTGGCTTTGTGTCTCTGTGCTCCATGAACGGTTGAGTGTGTTTGTAGCTCGGGTAATGTTGCGGGGCCCGGGGCCTGTTGCAGCTGGTGAGCGGTGTAGTTTCTGTAATTATTGTCACACTGACAGGTCTATCCGCAACCTCTCATTAGGCTAAAAAAGAGAAGATGGAGAGAGCTCGAGAGCAAACTCAAAGGAACGGACTAGAGACGTTTTGTCTGGGGCCCCGGCTCCTGCTGAGATGAGGGGCCTGGGATCAAGGAGAAAGGGTTGGGAAGATGGTGAAAGCAGCTATTTATTTTTAGCCATTTCCTCCGCTCGAGCAGAGGCGCCCAATGAGCGGGACACACAGGCTTGGTGGTGTATCTGTGGGGACTCGTCTCCTTTACCATCAGTGAAAGCACAGTCCTGGCAAGCCCTGGCTCTCAGGACAACACCTGCTGTGCAACCGCCTGCAGTGACGTGGCATTGATTTGGCGCACGTGTCGCTCTTTTACTGCTTTTGTCAGCTTGGCTGGTCAGGAAGAACGGCAGGGTTATAGGTTTCTGGCTAGTTAGAGGCCTTAACATTTGCTGAGAATGGTAACGGATGTCTTACATCTTTTTTTTTTTTTGCACTATATAGCTGACTTTAGATCGTTAAAAATGTCTATTTCCTAATATTTTTTATCACATACTATAAGTCACACATTTTTTACTACAAGCCACACAGTCAATTAACCAGTTTTTGTATAAAAAAATAAAATAATAAATAAATAAATATATAATATGTAATATCTGGGGTCGACAATATAAATGGCCCGGTGGCCCGAACGTAATGGCTCGGCACTCGGGATCTTGTAACTTGCTCGCTTTCCTTCGCTCAAGTTGTGTAGAAATTTGTTTTTCACATTTTAATCTTTTCAAAATAGTGCAATGTTAAGTGTTAATCATGATTCTGACTAGGGCTTATTTTGGGACCACTAGCACCACGTGGGTGGCCTAGATTCAACTGTAATGTAAATCACAAGATTACCCAAACATTGCAAGTATGTGGTGATGTCTTGATAAATGACTTTTTGGTAAATCTGCAAGTTTGTATCAGGAAACTGCTGAAAACCAGTTGTTTCTGTTCTTCATTTCTACTTAATAACGGTTGTTTGTGAAGATTTATGGTTTTACTTGAGCAAACATGATGCAGTTGGAAGGACAGAAGTAGAACTTATTCTTTGGAATTTAGTTTCATTTTTGTTTTTTATTATTCTCTTAATTGTTTTATCTATTAAAAAATGTGTAATATAAAAATTATTATTGTGTAATCCATCTGTGTTTTTTTTTTGTTTATGCATGATGCATATTAATGTTCTTTTTGCTCATTTCAGTGTAACTGAAACAAATTTTCCACCTTGCAACCACAACAAATGTATTTATTTTCAATTTGATAGTTATAGTTACCTTGTAAAGAAAAAAGCTGTTCAAAACATGGATAGGATTTATGAATGACATGTTTTTATGGTATTTTTTAAATAGAAATTCAGAATAATGTTCAAATGCATGACATTTTTCAATTACCTTTTGTTCATGGTTGGTATCTTTTGCCATTTATTGTGCAGATATTGTAGGGCCAGTTGTGTTCTGTAGAGTTGTCTGCAAACATACAAACAATTCGGAGTGCGTTTTCAAGGTTCTTTAACCCACATCAAGACACGTGGAACGTTTGTCACCTGTGTGTCTGAGCGAAATATTTCTGCGTTTGACCTGGATCTGTAACTAGGCCAGGAAAGAAACAGGTGTTCTGCGTGTGAACCGTCGGCTCTCCACATCTTCTCAGGCTTCTCTCTTATTTGGTGGGTTTTGAAGAGTTCTGCTCTATTTATGGCAGCGTGTCCTTGTAGTATATTAGCACAGCGTGATGGAGCTCAGACTCTCTACAGTTAAATATCAGCACAGATTAACCTGCTCTTTCTCTTTTAAATCCTGGTTCAAAAAACAGAACAAATAACGAGCTTGTGTTGAAAAAGAAGCCTGCTGTTGGTTTTAGTAAACAGTAAGCAAATTTGTTCAATTCTCTTTATAAGATAAGGCTTCTGTGCGGTTTATTCCACACTGTTATCACATGGAGTATCTCAGCTTCTCTGCGATCTCCAGCCATCAGGCCAATAAATAATATGCCACAAATCTGAACAACCGTACTCTTAAAGGTGGAAACAGATTATCAAGACGGTTTCTATTGGACTAATGGATGCGGCGGTCAGGGTGGGTGCATTCATTTAAAGTCTGTGGGGACTGGGTTAACTCATCTAAATGGTTGGTTAAATTATGACCATGCTATTACCGCATGGTGCACTACCATTGGCTAATGATTGTACTAGCACAAAGACATTTTTTTTCTGGATATTTCTGTGTAGGAGAAAAAGAACCTGGCTCTTTTGTGAAATGGTAGGCAGGGATGGGGTGAAATTTGAATTGCAGAATATAGTTAAAAGTCTGCTTTTTAAAATGTGTTCATAAATAAAGCAATAAAAACCTTCATAATGGAACATTGAAAAAAAAAAATATGATTTTGATTAAATTTTTTACAAGCTCGGGTGGGCGTGGTGAAACAAAATGTATTCGTTTGAGATCACATGGTGTGTTCACGCGCTGAACCGCTTCGAGAGCATTTGAAAGAGTTAAACGAGGCAAAAAAGCTGAATCTATGAAAAGAGCCGAATTTCCCATCACTATAATGAAGACCTTCTGTGCGAAAACACTGCTACGTGCTGTGACAGACCAAACGGATTGGTCGAATTTGCGGTAAATTTTCGGTGATTGGATGAAATTGTAAGGTCGCAAATAAATCGCAGGGTTTCGCTGAATTCGTGTGAATTGGCGCGATCGCGAAACCTGGAGTGACTGAATACTGGCTGCGGGCCGTATTCCATTCATTTTATGAATCAAGTCACGGGCCGGTCAAAATTTGATTAAGGGCCGCATTTGGCCCCCGGGCCGGACTTTGGACATGCCTGGTGTAGGTGGTCGGTTTACTGCATATTAAGTTAAAACTGGTAATTCGTTTTGCCAGCATTTTTGTTTATTCCCTAAAAAAAAAAAGATATTTAATAATAAACACTTAAGCTAATTTAGCTTTAGCAATTAGATTGTGGAGATGATAAATAATTAGCGGACAGACAAGTGTTTAGTACTTCGATCTGTTTTGGTTTTTTTTTTTTTTTGGATCATTGGTTCGTCTTGACTGAAGGAA
>CM051497.1:20619535-20634046 GCA_028031935.1 Paedocypris micromegethes | reverse complement strand
TTTTTTTTTTTTTTTTTTTTTTTTTGTGGTACTGCAGCAGCAACAACAACAGGAAAACAGTACAAAGACAAATATCAATAAAAATATTATTAATAAAGCATAAAGTGCAACCTAAATCTAATCTGTAAGTTGTCAAACCTTTTAACCTGCTCGCCACCTTTTCTTCAAGATTAGGTACAGTTGAACGTCTGTGTGATTTGTCAAAGGTAATGAGTCTGTGCTGGAGGGTATAATGTACACATTGCATTCCAGCAGATTCTGTGTCTGTGATTTAAACTACCTGTCAGGCATTGGGTTATAGTTTGTTTAAAGTTTGTGTGGGTAGGACCAACTGCTAGTTACAGGGATCAGGCACAACCTAGTTATAACTTTGGCCGTTACTGTGCTAGTACAGTTGTGAATGGTACCTGTGAGGTTTTGTGTACTTAACCAGAAGGTGTTTTTTTTCGACACCAAAGAAACCAACCTAATGAGTCTCAATGCTGCAGAATCATCTACAAACGCTGTCCGTTTCTGCGTGCTATAAAACACAAGTAACTTAGGATTGTGAATAAAAAATGAAATTATTCAACCTGGGATGAGTACTTAAGCTGCTGTACTCGTTCATGTTGTATAAATGTTCTTTGGTAACTTGCAATTGGCTATAATTGCACCTTTCCATGTTTGTATTGTAAAACCAATCCCTCTTTGCAGTGGATTGGCTGGAATGATCTTAGCTCGAACATGGAGAGGAAGTCGTGCAGTGTCGGAGCAGCAGCACGTGTCAGGTGTGGGTCTGCTGTGCTGGAACCGATAGAATCCTCATTTGTTTGAAGGTTTTTTTTTTTATGTAATTCTTTGTGACTGTGTTTGAATGTTAGTAGGCTTTTAGGTTTTTCATGCAGCATAAACTAACACTAACTGTTTTTCAACAAGCATTCCTTAACGTGTTTACTTTTCAGTGGTACTTTTTTTCTTGTTTTGCTCACTATTTATCAACGAGTATGGATCATTGAATTTTGGTTTATTTAACATTGGTCTTAAGGATTTCTTTTAGTGATGATAGAAGGAAAATTGTCCTGTAGTCCAGGAAAATGGCATTAGCAATGGAGTAATTCATAAATGTTTTATTGATATGTAGAATAAAAACAAAATTGCGTTTGTTCTGTATTTCCATTTGTATCATGTCAAGTTTTATTTATGTTTCTGTTTAATTACGTTTAAAACTCATTGTTATAGTGAAATTATTTAAAATAATGTGAAGCAACAGGTACAGACATTTTAGAAAAAAACTTGAAGCCATCTGCCGATCCTTCACCTGAGTGAAAAGGTTTCTGGGCCTGCGGGATTCAGAGACAGATGGAGAGGAACAATAGCGTCTTATTTGTTTTCCGTGGCCTTTCTAGCGTAGATGCAACTGCTTGTGCAGACTCTTGACAGAAGTGCATCTTTTCTTGCATCTTCCCGCATGTCAAAGCTTGTCGACCACAGACGCACACAGCAGAAGATTGCAGTGCTGATGTTTGTTAGTTATGCCTATCTCTGTCTATCTTTTTGTTTAGCTACACATTTTATCGCCAATTGTTTCATTGCCTTAAAGGCTCAAAATGTGCTTCCTAATTAAATGTAGCTTTTTTTTGGATTCAAATGTTTGACCAGTTCAGCCTGCATGTGATGTACCAAATCTTTAGTTCATACTTTGTTTGTTCTTGTTTTATTTGTTTATCCCCCCTATTTGTTCTTTCGCTTTCTTTTGTTCGTTCTTCCTCTCTCTCGCTCTCTCTCTTGCTGGCTCTCTTTTGCTGTCTTATTCTTATTCTCACTCACTTTCGTTCTCTCATTTCTTTTCTTTTTTCACTTCTCACTCTCTTGTTGTTTCATGCAAGTTGGTTATTGTGCTTTCTTGCTTGTTTTTCTTTTGCTTTCTCTGGAAGCGTTCTCTTCCGCTCTTTTTGTTTGTCTTTTTTTCCGGTCTTCCGACTAGGTGAGTGTCATCTGAGAATATTGTTCTATCATGTTGAAAAAATTAAATTAAAATAGAAAGTGAGTTTCTCAATGTGACCACTAGGGGCCTATTTCTTATCTCTTTCTTTTTATTTTTTTATACTTACCCACAAGAAACCCAAGAAATGTAATTTGTGACATCACTAATAGTATAATTTTTAGAAAGACTTTTGGAGTATCGAACGTATTATTGGTAATGTAATTGTTGGATTAGCTTGTTGCATCTGATTCTCTGTGTTTTCTGGCTGTGAACTCCAACTATTCAGTGGGAGTGATTGAGCTTTGAGTTTGTCGTTCAGATTTAGGGAGTGACTCTGGGATTGTCTCTGCTCAGTGTTTCTTAATCTAGAGAGGTATGAACTCCTACAATGTTTCATTCTTAAGAATGGAACCAAGCCGAGGTTGGATTTGGACATCAGTCATGAGTTGTTCTGCCATTTCTGGTTATTTTTGCAATTTGTTTAATTTGTTTTCTTTTTGATTATCCAATTATCCACCCATTCAGAGTGAGTGCCACACCTCAGGCGCAGAGTTTCTAAGACTGGCATCTACTTCCCGTGACCCAGAAATAGGGTAAGCGTTAGAAAATGGATGGGCGATGCTAGTCGGCAAAATTGTGGCAAAGTTTTTACGTTTTCGATGTCACACCATACTTCAGATCTTGTTTCTTGCTGTACAACGCAGAGCTGTAGAAATGCAGCCATAATGAAACTATGTAAATGCCAATTTATGTAGTTTTGACATGAACATTCTAGCTTTGAATGAAAAACGTGCATGTTCTGGCTGTAGTTTTGTCCAGGCTGAACTCGCAGCCAGCAGGAAATCGCTGCCATGTGATGAAGGACAAATGCCAGCCAAAGTGCAGTTGGTTTCTGAGTTCTTGATTCATGCCGTATCTTGGTTTCTTGACTATTGCTGCCTGTCCTGTTCGTCTGTGTTCTAACCGTGAATAATAGTTATCTCTATATTTAATATGGATCATGACCCGAGTCATTCATACCACACAGCATCCTCCCCACAGCTGTTTTACTGTAAAACATCAATTACTAACATGAGCTATGTTCTGCTCTTTCTTCTACAAACCATTTTTGATATTTAAACCGTTTAAACACAGAGATATAATTCAAATGTTTACCAACTCATAACATTTGTGAATGATGTGAAATTTTGAAAATACAACTGTTGGTATCTTGCGTAACATGTCGTTGCAAAAGAGCGGACAGATCTCAGCTCTGTGTCCAAACACATTAATGATAATAATAATAAGAATTCATCCGATACAAGACCACCAGGGTCTTCTCAAAGCGACTCTTACAACGCAGAACACCATTCTTTCTATTGCCCGGTGAAATAGTGGTAACCAAGTTTTGAAATATCAGTGTAATGAAAGTAAAACCCTAAAACCTCTAATAGAAGGCCACCACGAAGGCCATCAAGGTTTGAAAAATGGTAGGCCATCTCTATTATAAAGCCACTTTTATACAGGTCATATAGGTTCAAGTTCATTTATATAGCGCTTTTCTTAGTCCGAGACCATGTGAAAAAAAGTCTTTAAAAAGAGAAACGTCGATTCTTTATATGAGTTTTAAAAATTTGGTGGGAAAAAGAGTCAGTTAAAAAGGGAATAATATGGCTGTTGTTGTTGTTGTTCAGACTATGGGCTATGACCAGAAGAGCAAGCTAGTTCGCGACAGTGACTAGGAATAAAACCTCTCTGGTGGGGTGAGAGGAAAAAGCCTAGGGAGAACCCGACTTCCTGGTGCCAGTCTCCTGTGGCATGCTAACATTACAAAGTCATTGGTGAAGATGAAGACGGACGTTATGTCCTGCGGGGCATAAAGTGTGGTGGCTCTTCCCCTCATGATGACGCAGTGGCTCATGATAGAAAACTGTTCGAATTAATAAATGTGTAACAGACAGATCACACCCTGTGTCTTTTGTGCACACGATGTAACAGCTGGAATTATTTTACACGCACTCTCTCCCACTAACGAGGGTCTGACAACCAGTTACTCAAAAAATACAGCGTCTACCCTCTAGTAGAAGGCAACTATGGTGGAAACCCATGGCCTTCTAATCGAGGTTTTATATCTTTTAATAGAGGAGTAGAGTATAATTTTAACTTTTTGAACAGACTTGGTGAAATAAACATTTGGTGATGTCCGAATTAAATGACCAGCACCTCTATAAAAAGATAATTTTTTCTCATTTATTATTTATCACTCATTTTAGTGAATATTCCATTCTTGAATTTAAACGGTATTTCCTGGTTTAGGGGTTTGGTATTTATTTATTTATTTTTTTTGCTTATTGGCTCTCCTCCCACTATCTTCCTGGCTCATGTTTGGACAATAGACAATTGCTGGCCATCACTCTCGTCTAGAGGAAGTGATCTCTCACTTTGACTGTGCAGAGATCATTTGACTAAACATTGTACTGGCAGTGAAAATGTGAAACAATGGTCATCTTTTTCTTCATGTGTTATTTAGTCGAATGACATACACTCGCTTGGGTGATTGTCTCTGGCGTGTAAACTGTCCTCGCTTCACTTCGTATGTATCTGGGTGTGCCAGCGCCACCGTCACCTATTCACATGCCTGACATTTTAGAAGACGCTCAACTTGATTTTCTTTACCTAATCTAGGTCTGCTTTTTTCCATTTTTTTTCTTTTTCTCCAGGTCCTTCCTAGAGCTTTTCACCCAAGAGATCCACAGCTTTAATGCAGCACAGGTAGGTTTTCTTCATACACTTTCTTCTGTGTGAGACTGTAACATTTCTGGGAGGTATGAGTTTTGTGTACGTCCAAGCAGATAGATATAGTGTCTACGCTTTGAATAGATTTTTGAAGAGTCTACCAGAACCGTGTGTACCATGGACTCTATGCCCTATTTCTTTCGCTGTACTATTAATGTCTGTACTATTTAGGATTTTCACGTAAGTAGCTACAGTTTGGGGGATAGATTTTAGCTTGTTTATTGTATTTTTTGGACTATAAGTCACACTGGATTATAAGGATCAATAATAATAATAATAAACTAATCTAACGAACATATTAATCAATTATTTTAACAAGGATTTTAAGTGTGCCTTGTAGTCTGAAGAAAACATGATAAATGTAATGCTTCCTTGTGTTGGTTTTAATTAATTTTTTCCCCAAATTTTTATTTTCAATTTATTGTTAGATAGAAAAGAAAAAGAAAAACCTTTATTTGTCCCAACAATGAGAAATTTACATTTTACAGCAGCCACAATGGTAAAATAAATAAATAAATAAAGATAAGGAATATGAACGGATAAAAGTAGATGAAGTGATAATCAAAAGATAAGCGTGTGTCAAATTATTAAATTGGCTTTTTTTTTTTTTTTTTTGGCTAAAAAAAGCCAAGAACTACAGCTTCATCTCGATCAAGATTTCATACCATTGTACCATTTTTGTTTTCTGTCTTCCAGTTGCTTAAATGTGGTTTCATTAAATCATCTCTGCCTATTTAGGCCTAGCTAAAGATACGCAGTTTAGGTTCAGTTGCATAAACAGAATATCTGCATCATGTTTAATGAACAGACTAGAAAAGACAATAGATGTAGGTCACATATGTTATGGCCTGGAGTTGCTCAGGGGAACGAAAACGGTAATCCTTTCTGACGGCAAGGTTTGTGGTACCTGAGCTCGTCCGGAAGGTTCAGAAGACCTCAGTGGACCAATTGCTCTCAAGTCCTTTACTTGTTGTAATAAACCGAGTGTTAAAACCGTTATGGCTGGCTTGGTTGTGGAACAAAAAGTCGGGATCTCCACAACCTTTCACTGTAGCAGTTTGTAGCATAGATACTGTATCAGATTTTCAACCTACTTATCGTCTTCAGTGTTGAAGAAAACGCAAGATGACGGAAGAGGTGATTGTCATCGCCAAGTTTGATTACATGGCGCAGCAGGACCAGGAGTTGGACATCAAGAAGAATGAGCGTCTCTGGCTTCTGGATGACTCCAAGTCGTGGTGGCGAGTTCGAAACGCTACCAACAAGACTGGTTTCGTGCCATCTAACTACGTGGAGAGGAAGAACAGTGCAAGAAAAGCCTCGATCGTTAAAAACCTCAAAGACACTTTAGGTAAATCCTAATTTTTTGTTGGTGATGTCACTGCTCCAAGAAAGAGAGAGTGCGTGTGCGCGTGTTGGTTGTGTGTGCTGGGTTAATTCTGAAACCTGTCCAAAACAGTGTTATACCCTGGAATTCACGTAATATAAATCCCATTTCATATGTGTCCCATTTCATATAAATCCCATTTCATAAAAGTACATGGTGTAACGTTTGCACATTGTTTAACTTGTTCCCAGGTTTACTTTAATTGTATAATACATTATTTAGATACTGAGTGAAAATGCATTCGCAAGGTGTCGCTGGTAGAAGTATTTATATAAAACGCTAAAAACGATGATCAATGAGAATATAATATTTATTCTTATTAACATATTGTCTTATGGTTTTATCTCAGTGTGAATGTCAGACCAAGGAATGGTCTTAACTATATGCTTCTGAATAGTAAAAAGGCAAAATACTGTCCTCAGGCCCACAGTCGATCCAGAAATAGAACAAAGTGGTAGAATATTGATGCAGGAATGGATTTAAAAAAATTATTGACACTTAATTTCATTTAGTGTCAGGCTGTGGAGAGGAGGTAAATGGTTAACTGAAGTCTTGATGTTCAGTTCAAGTGTGTGTGTGTGTGTGTGTGTGTGTGTAGCAGGGGCATTTCCTGTGCTGTCTTGACTACGGTGATACTAAGAGAGATGCAGGAAGACTCATTGTTGTAGCAAAACCCCAGATCTTTCACTTGTGAATCATCTCACAGACTGTAGCTCGCTGCGAGTGAAATCCAAGTGGATTGTAGTTTTGCATTGTTTCAGGTACGCTACACGTTTGTGAGGTTGTTTTTGTTCTGTTTACCTTTTAGGTAAATGGAGGAAAGTAATCATTATCTGTAAAATGTTTATCTTTTTAGCTTGTTTGCAGCCACATTCTATAATTTTAATTATTGAAATAATGTTAATTGCTCATTTGAATTTAGTAAATACACAAACATTTAAGTTAAAGTTACTGCTATAATTTTAATTAATCTTGTTTAATTAGAACTGAAGCCGTACATTTTGCTTGTCAGAGTGTCTGTCTGCCCTATATATTAGATGCTATAATAGAAAATCAAGATGTCTGTACTACTGTAAGTGACTGTACTTTATTTGACTCAACAACATAAACGAGATGGTCACCACTTCAAAAGTATTTCAATGAACAAAATTTACTCAATTGTTACTCATGTTAATGTAGCAGCAACTTTTTTTAAAAGACCTACACATGGACCATCCTTACAAGTAACATGAGGTCAACCCAAAAGCATAATTAAATAAAAGACAATGTTTGGGATATAAAATGCAATGTTTGGCTAAACGGAAATTCTCTCTCTCCACTATATGAATGAGGATTATAATAAATGACCAAATTAAATTGCAGAAACAATAAAATTCAGTATTCAATTATTAAAACAGCAGAAACAAACAGTGGTTTTTGCACGGAATCATTGGACCGTAGTTTTTTCAGTGTTTTATGCCAGTCTTTCAGACATATCAACTTATGTCTGAGAGAGTGGCACAAACTGTTGTACACACTTGTACATACACATATGTACTAGGTGTGTGTATGTGGCACATTTTTACACATATACCGGTACACGTGTATAAGTGGCCTTTTTCAAAAGTAGCAATAAGCATTTTTATTGCTAATGTTTTTGTCTTTGAAAAATACAAAACCAAAATCTAATAAAAGAAATACTAAAAAACTGTATCGTACAATTTAATTGTATTTAACTTGTATACATATCTTTTCTAGTTTCAGTTTATTTTTACTATTTTAAAGTACAGCAGATTTCGAGTGCTCTTTTTGTGTCCAGTTTTTTTTCCAAGATTTTACATATTAAAAAATGTCGGCAGTTCCACTTGTGCTCCGACTGATGATTCCGAGGCTCGGCTGCGCTGCTGATGGGGCGGTTTTCGACACAGGAATGTGTTGCGTAGTGTCAGGAGATGAGGAGCACAAAGAAGTGGAGATTGAAAGATTAGCTCATCATGTTCTTGTTGAGACTAGACCTCATGCTTGTCACGGCTGAAGATCTCAGAGACCCCTGAGCCAGAGTGGAAGCACTGTTGACGGGAAATAAATGCATCCTAGTGTAAAGGTTCCCCGGGGGTCTTGGCTCATGCATCAATTTATGAACGTTAAGGTCGATTTAGGAGAGTTCCTGAATGATGCTGTGAATAATTAAAGTTAGCGGTGCGGAGTTCGTTAAATGCTGCACGTTTAGGTTTTCTGAAGCAGATGTTTGACAGGATAAGGGCCGGAGGTGTGTGCTGATGTCTCCATCATTGTCTTTCCGTGTGTTTGGAAAGCGACTGCTTTTGTTTTTTCGAACTGCTGGAGAGTGTTTTATGTGTTTGTGCAGAAGTTCTTTGTGTGGTTGGTCTTTTCATTTCTTGTGTTTACGGTGCATTCTGACCGGTACACAGAGTTCTGGCCAGGACTCAAGTGCTTTCATTAGCCAGAGTAGCTATTTTCAACAGGGTTCTTAAATGAAAATCTTTTTTATTTTCAGAATTTAATACATTTCTGCTGTTTCGAGTGGAATTACAGGTCATTTCTAACTACGTTTGTTTTGCTTTGTTTAGCAATTCAGATTATAACCAAAACGTAAAAACGTTTGTTTGATTAATTTATCCTGATGCACAGACATAGCCCAGTCAATTATTCAGGAAAAAACATGATCTATTTCTGTATATTTTTGATTTAATAATCTTTAATGAGGTCATTATGGCTGGATCTGGTTCAAGTTCTGGCCTCCAGCATTGTGTGTGCGCTCGCTATTGTATAGTTCTTCTCCGGTAGATAAACTACTAGTTATTCACTATTTGATATTAAGAATACAGTTACATGTCAATTTCAAGCTTTCTTAAATGTACATCTCACAATTGTGATGAATTGTACATTCATTGCACAAAATAAAACAAATGGCATAATTGTTTTGTTATTACTGTGTAAACATTCATTTTTGTTATTGCTGTTGTTCTGTTTCCACATTATGAAACACAGCATGTTTAAATCTTCCTCGCTACAGATTAGCTGGTCTTGCAATTTATTTTAGATAGAATTGTGTGTATTATAGCACGTTCACACTGCAATTCTTCTTACGTTAAGGAGGGAGTTACATGGTACAGTCTCTTTTTCTATCAATGAGTGAATCAGAAGTAATCGGGTTAAGTTTCTGCTCTTCTGCTGTTTCAGTGTGTAGTGTATTAAAGACATTTTGTTGAAGTTAAGTTGGTGAAAGGTTTTTTTTGTATGTTTTTTCGTATTTCATTACTATTTGACTGATTTTATTTTAAATTGTTTTAATTGTGAGCCATTAATTATCAGTTTTTATGATTCACTGTCACACACACACACACACACACACACACACACACACACACACACACACACACACATGTTGTCTATGTGCTTTACTTAACTGCATAAACCACACGGCACAATGCAACTATGGACATTTATTGAGCATTACTTTCGATTCTGTGGTTCACTTGAAGAAAAAGTTCTGAAAACTGCGATTTGATTGTTTGCTTTTTCAGCTCAATAAATGGTTTCAAAGTTTTTATAAACGGGTAACATTTTCTTTTCTTTGCAACAGCGATTGTTATTGGCAGGTGAGACGATAACACATGCTAAAATAAATAACACCTTTAAAAATGTACATTTTATATAATACAACATTGCATTTGAAAATTAAGTTGTAACCAGACTTAAACGGTGTAACTCAAATGCTGTTCTTTGTGCTAGTTTCTTATCATTCAATAATCTTTTTTTGAACATAAATTCATAGTGGATGTTTTTGTTTTCTTGGGCATTTATGTGGTGTTTTTTTGAGATATAATTGAGACTTCAGTAGTCAGGACTGCCTGATTTACCATAGGGCATATACATGGTGTGTGTGTGTGTGTGTAGGAAGGTGGACTTTCAAGGATAAGGGAGGGATTCATTCCCATTGGCTCTTGTGGTCACATGGTCGGGCAGTTTGATTGTGCAGGCAGTGAGCAGCTCACTCGCAAGTGGGTGTTTCGCATGGAATAGCTGCACAGCTGCAGTAGAAAGCGCTGAATTGCCGGGATAGCCCAAAATGGATATGGCTAACCTCTTCAAACACTTCTTTCGTGAGTTTTTCTCTCTTCTACTTTTTTCTCTAGTCACTAGTTATGAGCGTTGATTTAACTAGAGTGTGGGGAGTTGTTGGATTAGGGAACTTAAAAGACGTTTCCTCCTCTGAGTTGGGTGGAAGTATGTAAGCAAATCCTCAACAACCCCCGCCACACACGCACACAGTGCCCGTACTCCCTTTTTTCACAAAGACATGTTCTTTTTAACAACTGGAGCAGCTTTTCTGTTGTTTGGTCTTACATTAGTTTTTTTTTTATTTTCTTTTTCATCGTTCTCCTCGAATGTCTGTCGAGCAGCTGGTCGAGCAGTGCTGTGAAAAGCCTGTAATTGCACTTCTCACACAAACACACACACACACACACACACACACACACACACACACACACACACACACAGCAATCATTGCGGTGTTAAAAAATGTGACTTGTCCTTGTTCACTTGGATTCTTCTGTTACACTCAACAGGAATGTTCATTCCCAGCACCGCTCTTCCGCGTTTGAAAGCAAAGTTCTTTCTCAGTCAGATGATGGTGGTGTTTTTTTGTCGTTTGAGGGTCAGCTCGTGGGGGTTTCCTCCGAGGGCCACAGTTGAGCAACATCAGCTCGAGTCGAACACTGAAAGCATTGTATCATCATTGCCGGCTTGGCTGATGGATGAAACCCGTATCTCTTCTGGGAGAGCTGCTGGGCGAATATATCATTACCTTTCACTGCTGCCAGATCCCTTCTGGATAGACTGACGTGCTTCAGAGGCCTGATCTGCTCCATTTCTGCAGACTGTTTGTTTAATTTGTATGGTTTGTGGATCCTGTTCATATTAATGAAGGATTCTTGCCTGGCGTAGAGACAACTTTTAGCAGAGCCATTCAGAAGATGTTTGAAACATCTGGGTTTGAATTTGTTCAAAAAGTGTCTTAAGGATAATATACAGTCAATTCCGGTTTATTGCGTCTTTGGTTAATTGTAGCAGCGCGATACATAAGCCTAAAGCTGTTCACTTATTTGGGACAAGCTTTGGCTTCAAAGGGAAAAAGAATATTAAGTGGAAAAAGTGTCAGTGTTTACCACTGTGAATACAGAGCTGAAGATGCTTCCTGCTGAACAGTTTCCTGCTCTTGTAGAAACATATCATACTGATCTGTAATCAGTATTACCATATACAGAATTTACCACACAAAATGAATGAATCCGTTTAGAGTGACTCATCACTCATGCATAGTGTTCAAGTTATTAACTAGCATGAAAACGGCAAGTGAATGTGAAAATATAAAGTTTTTGATATATGTATAAGTTTGTATATGTACGTATATACACACACGTGAGTAGAATATTGTAACTTTCTTGGTGTTTACTGTCTCTTTTCCACTTGTTGTTCACTCTCTACTGATAGCGGAAGTGTTCTAATTTAAGAGCATTTTCTCTTCAGATCCTTGGAGCCTGTGGGTAAAGAAGTGAGGAAACCGGATTGTTGGCTCATTGTAACGTCAGCTCATCCGTCTGTTTTTCCACACTTCCCACTTTGCAAATGTCCACTGACTCTTCCTCTGTGGTGGAAAAGATAGCGAAGCTTAAGAGAGGGACTGTTCTTGCATCCTCACGCACAAGACCGGAAGTTCTAACTGCTGGTGGAGCTAGCTCTCAACATAAATGCTCACACCATGGCAGATATACAATGAGAGTTATTTATACCCACACACGTTGTCCGAGTACCTGCAGTGAAAATGGGTGGGAATCATTTTTGTGGCCCAGTTCGGGTCTTTTTGTGAGGAGTGTGCATGTTCTGCTTTTCCTGAAGGTCTGTAGTTTGCGCACAGTTCACATTGTCCATTGCAGTGAGTGGGAGTGTGAATTTGTGTGTGTGTGTCCTGCTCTCTGATTGGTTGGCCACCAGGCCGGTGTGCCCTGCCTTCAGGACCAGAGTTGCTGAAATTGCTTTTAGGTCCCTTAAACCCATAAATGGAAAAGGATTTTTTGGTAATCCATTACATTTTCTTTTTAGATTCATTTTTGGTACTGAGGAAAGTGTGACGCTCTTCACAACAGTTGAATAAATGGAGCCATGTTCACGTGACTTGAGTTACATCAAATAAATTTGGAAAAAAAATAATATTTAAAAAAAAAACAGCCTCTAGCATTCATTATTAATTCGGCAAAGACCTTTTTCAAAGAGACCGTTTGAAGAGATACAACTAGTCTTCATACGAGAAACCGTAATTATGTATAAAAAAATCAGTATACGTACCTGGGGTCGACAATATAAATGGCCCGGTGGCCCGGACCTACTTTTAAAACCAACCGGGCCACCAGATCGGTCCAACTGCTGGCCCGGTGGGGCCAGTGAAAATGACTCGATAAAAAAAATCTAATTTCTCATTATTTATGTTAAATCGTTTCGCTCGCTAACTACCGCTAACGCGTTATGTGGTCTTATTATGCAGCGAGTTTTTAGTGCTCCGCCTCCGCGGTCACTCCTGCCGAGACCCGCGGCTCCGCCTGTGCGCGCGCGCTCCGCGGTAAATACATGTAGCGATTTCCTCGCGAATGATCTCGTTAAAACTGGGCATCAAAACCGAAAAGCGAGATTAAATGAAGCAGCACAATGGTGATTGTACAATACAATGGTCAAACTACTATCATGAATATTGCCCGAAGAACAGCGTATCTGTCGCGTGATGTCTGTCACATTCAGATGCAGTGTCATCACAGGAAGTGATCCTTTTGTCCAAGATTTCAAACGGCTAAACACACGTTTGAAATAATTTATTTGATGGTCTTAAATAAAAATATCCTGACACTCTGGGAGTTAGATTAAATTAAAATATATTTTTGTATCTCCAGTTATTTGGTGGTGTTGTTGTTGTTGTTGTTGTTGTCGTCGTCATTGCAAAATGATTTTTGCATTTTTTTTGTAAGGTCAAAACCTTTCGCAGTTTAAATCACTCTTTTACTTTTACTCTTGCAGTTGGACGATAAACGTTCTTTTATTATTGATGTTTTTCAACTGATAATTCTGAACAGAGCAAACCAGACACTGCAGGGGAACTATATGACAAAACACTTAAAAATTGCAAACTTTTTAAGATTGGATGCAGAATAATTTGTGCAGCAGCTCAGTCAGTAGAGCTGGGGTTGGAAACACCAGATCATGGGTTCGATTCCCAGGAAAAACTACAATTTTTAAAATCTTAACACATTTTTAATTAAATGAAAGTTGCTTTGGATAGAAGCATCTAACTGACAGTAGGATGTAAAAAAAATCGGTGCTGTATTGGGCCCAAGACACAACAATGTTTTCCAATGGGCGCCACTGAGCTAGGTGACATGTGGTTTTTTTTTTCTTCCTTCCTGAAACGAGAGAAATTGAGGGAAAGCAAAAGAGAATACGAAAAGAAAAATTGAAAAACAGAGAATTGCACTTGTTCTGTTTTTGATCAGTTTTGCTGCACTTTGCACTAAACCTACATTAAACAAATTAAATGATTTTCATGTTGTTCAAGCTAGAATGGTTTTTTTTTTTTTTTTTTCTCGATTTTTGGGTTAAATGCACAACGCGTCGACCTGGGCCAGTGGTTTTGATAGTCGGGCCAGTGAACCTCAAAAGTTACTGAAAAATTTCCCGTATTGTCTACCCCTGCGTACTGATAGTAATTATTTAAATGGTGCCAAACAGAAAATTGTAGTGTCGAACCCTTGGTGTTATTGAGACGCTTGTGAAGTTATGAAGATTTTTTTGATTTCATTTAATTGTATAACATGCAATATTGTTTGGCCTTGGCCTCATCTAATATTGAAAGATTTTCTCTGGTTTTCACTCAGAGCTCCAAGTCAACACGTTTCTCGTGGCATTCACTTTTTATTTAGATAGAATTATTCTATTTGTTTTTGTTTGTTGGCATGACTTTAAAAAAAAACACAGACCACAATAAAGAACAGTGCAAAGAACAGTGTAACAAAGATGAGGAATAAGTTATCCATGTCAGGATATCCGTGAAAGGGAAAGTCTTGTGGGAAGAACAAAGCTTTAGGTCTTCTTTGTAGCACTCAACCATTTTAGCAAGAATTGTACGTATGTGTATATTTGGCCTGACAAAATGTGTAAGTAAATGACTGCTACATTTATAGACACAAAGAATCAGTTTTCTTGAACTACATAGTCTTCATTACTGTTCTGAGGCCTATATATACTTGGGAATTCAGGAAAGTACCTATTTTCACATTCAGGAAACATACCATGGATTCATACAATGTGTTTTTCTTTTTTTTTTTTTTTTTTTTTT
>CM051497.1:20607216-20619528 GCA_028031935.1 Paedocypris micromegethes | reverse complement strand
TTTTTTTTTTTTTTTTTACCAGCTCCGCCTGCAAAATCACATACCAGAATACACAGACATCCTTTATCATTGATGTGTTTAATCCAGCGAGAAACCGAAACAAACCTAAACGTATCTGCTTCAGATTCTCATACCGTTGGCAATTCTCAGGCAGACATGCACCAGCATGTCCACAAATGGTGCAATGAATGTTCCAATTATTGCTCGTAAAGAACACGTTCTCTTCCTGCTCACGTTTACCACGTACCCATCTCTTCCCCTGTCAATTGGGAAAAGAAGGGTCAGTCAGAAGTCACGGTTTGAGACTTTGTCTGAATCCTTGACCTGCTTGATTTGCATTACAAATACACAAAGCAGAAAAAATGTCTTCTGGGTGAATTTATCAGAACCTCAGTTGGGCCTTGGAAAAGCTTTATGTTGCCGTTTGGTTAACCTTTGACCTGAGTGAGCATAAAGTTGTTTCGAGTGCTTTCCTTGTCAGTTAGGTAAGCATGAATCTTGCAGGTTTCTCCTGTTTCTTGGTCATGGTCAGATTTTGCTTTTGTTATATGAGGAGTCAATAAATGTACAGATATGGAATCTCACACTTAGATAACACTCTTTAGAACTTTATTGTTGGCAACCAGCAACGCTGTAAAATAATTTGTTATTGCTCTGTAGTAGAAGGAATGCTTTGGTTAAAGTTCTGTAAAGTAAATGTGCTTTTGGATCCTCTTAAACAGAAAAATGTGAACTCTGATTGGATGCAGCTGAACAATGTCTTGATGCATAGAATCAAACCTCAATGTTCCTCAAAAACATAGTAGCTCCAGGTTTCTATTGGACCTAAAAGACTGTCACTAAATTTCTCGCCTCCCCTGTGTCAACCTTCACTTTTGTGCGTCTACTTCAGATTTTTTTTTTTTTAGCATTACAGTAATCCCTCGTTTATCGCGGTAGATACGTTCCAAGCCCGACCGCGATAGGTGAATTTCCGTGAAGTGGAGGAACAATATTTACATATTTACTTAACACTTATTCAGACTTTTAAAACACCTTATTCAAGTAGTAATCTTTATTAAAGTAATTTTAACAAACATCTCCCCGCCGCACGCGTCGTCCCCGCGGAGATATTCATTTTCAAAGGGTGTGAACGGGAGGATCGGGCGCAGACAAGGTGAGGGGAGACGGCCGACATAGCGATTCGTTTCTCCGTGGTGAGACGCGTCCAGCGGTGGTCCGTCTCGAGGCACTGCGAGCATCCTCCGCCGAGATACGTTCGGGAAAAAATGAATCCGCAAATATATGTAATGAAAACAAATCCGCGAAACAGTGAATCCGCGATAGTCGAACCGCGAAATAGCGAGGGATTACTGTATTTATATACAACTGACGCTGGGATTAGAGCATTTTGCTGCATGCCCTCTGTCCGCCAAAATAACAGCGTGACAAATTATACGTAGTGTTGCAAAGTAACTGTTGCAAAATTAGATTTATGTTAAATGAAAATGACATCATGACCTGCATTGTTTCCTTAACCTACATATGATCATCATACAACTTGTTATTTTTTCTATATCATTGGGTTTGTGTGAAGAGTGAAAAACACTAATAGAAGAGCTTGAACTCTTCCCCCTTAGCGCAGAAGAACACCACACACAGCCATTGCGTCCCTTTAAACAACTGAAACGCTGTAATGATGTGTTATTCATGAATGAATGAGTTTTGAGTCATTTCAGAGAGAAATGTGTTCATTTTGTGTTGATTGTTTATGGTAACACTGTACTGATCCCAAATCTGATCCATGCATGCAAGAGCCAGAAACTGTTGTTCTGAAGAAGCCGAATATGATGAGCAGTAGTGTGTTCAGCTCCCTCTTCACAGACTTTTTGGCGACTTGGGCCTCTCACACATTTTGTGGCCCTATTAAGTGGAATTAAGTTGGCCCTATTAAGTGGAATTTTGGTCCAAATAAGTGAACACATTTTGACTTTTAACCATTTTCAACCAGAATCGACTAAATAAGTAATAGTGTTATGCTGTATGTAATGAATTAGAATGTGTTGTGTTTTTGGACCATTTATTGTTTACCACAAAAACAAGGACATTGAAATTAATTCAAGCATTTAATGGGACGAGACACACAGCAAGACATACTGGAGTTTTACTTGGAGTCAAGGCTTTGTGGGTTTACCTGAAGCAAACCCATATTTTCTGAACACTGCTGTGAGCGGACATTAAGATTCTGATATAAGTTTATGGGAACTTTTAGTTCACTTTGATGTAATGTCTTTGCCGTTGCATTTATAAAATTGCCAGGGAAAGGCTAATGCCTGTTGGCTATGGACCTAAGTTTTGTACAAAATAGGTACAAGTTATATTCAGAATGACCTCTTGGCCATTTGGGTGCATCAAAACTCCTCAAGTTTGATTGACAATGCAAATTCAATTCCATACTTGGCAATGTACAATCTTTCATTGAGTTATCTAAGTGATGAAAGGTGGGAGGAATGTGGGGCTTATGTTGTATAATCTGTAAGTATGGGAAAAGCATGACGTGATTAGTAAGAATTTGACAGCGTTGGAACTGGAGCGGTACTGGTGTTTATGTAAAGGAGACATTGCTGAAGCAGATGGGAGATGTTAGCTACTGTACCCATCAGTGTGAAACACTGCACTGTAATATGTGTTTGAACAAGTTCCCTGTTCATTCATTCCCTGCCTGTTGGTGCTCGCTTAAAACTACAATGCTCATTGGCTTCAATGGTAATCCCGACAAGAATTAAATATTAAAATTAGGCGGTTGAATTGAAAGGTTTTTTCGTGGAATGTATTAATATGGCATTATTATATTAAACTCAAGAACTTAAGGAAGCTATTTTCAAAAGCAATGACATCAAAGAATACATTGGATGTTATAAAAAGGAATCTTATTAGTAAGAGGTCCAAGAAAAATGGTGCAAATAAACTCAAAAGGTGGCGGAACATTCTGAACAAAATTTGAAAGTTGTGGAATTGAATTTGCAATCTGGTTAATCTGGCCGTGTGGGTGTGTGTGTGGTGTGTAAACCAGGGTGAAGTGGATGCAGATTGCCTGCCGCTATTTCATCGGGCAATTGGTGTGCGTGTGCTTTTTGTGTGTTCTGTAAGACAACCTGGAGTGTCTTGAAAGGTGGCGAAAAAAAAAATTTAATTTGTTTTTATTTATTTATTTTATAACTATAAGGCACACTTACAATTCTTCAAAATGTTTAAAATTTGACTCTGCACTTTATAATCCAAAAATATAATGTGTTCTTTATATATGGAAAAATGATTAGGAAATAGACGTTAAATAATGGTGCGCCTTATAATCAGATGCGCTTTATAGTCCGAAAGATGTGGTAATCAGTGAATATGAGGAGGAATTTTTAATAACAAATTAATGATATGTTAATTTATTGTGGAGAAACACTCAAAACAGATTTATAAAAGCCTGTCAGTCAGACGCTGTATAGGAATGTGGTTGATCTGTCCACTATGCTAATCTAAAATTGATTTCTCCAATTGACTTTTCGAGATACTTTGCATTTGCTTTTTGAGTTTTTGTTTGTTTCTTGCATCAAAGCGAATGCAATTTGATACATATTTTTTAAATGTATCCGTGTTTTTGCTCCACAATAAAAACTGCAAGTTAGAATTCTCCATATTTGTGCAAATGTACACCTATTCTTCCAGTCATATAATTCTATCAATTTCCTTTCCAGGAATTGGGAAGGTGAAAAGGAAAACAGGCATGCGTGAAACAGCTTCCAACTCTGACACAGACTCCTACGCAGACAACGGTGAACGTCTTTATGACCTGAACCTCCCTGCGCATGTCAAATTCAGCTACACGGCGGAGCGAGAAGACGAGTTGTCGCTGGTTAAAGGCACTAGAGTGATAGTCATGGAGAAATGCAGTGATGGCTGGTGGAGAGGAAGCTACAATGGCAATTCCGGTTGGTTTCCATCCAACTATGTAACTGAAGATGCGGATGGATCAGCAAGCAACGACTCCGCCGGCCTCTCTGAGAAATTAACTGCGGTTGTTCACAGCGCCAATGGCAACAGAGTTCTTCATACTGTACAGGCGCTCTACCCGTTCAGTTCAGGCAACGATGAAGAGCTTAATTTTGAGAAAGGAGAAGTTATGGATGTTGTGGAAAAACCAGAGAACGATCCAGAGTGGTGGAAGTGTCGCAAGGCCGATGGCCAAGTGGGGCTTGTACCAAAAAACTATGTTACTGTGTTGCAAGAATCACACAACTCTGCGAGCATGGCTGGACCACCTACACCTGACTGTGACTACATTGAGCCATCCTCCAGTGGACGTTTTGCTGGAAAGCAGTGGTACTATGGGAGAGTGACGCGTCACCAAGCAGAAGTGGCTCTCAATCAGAGAGGAACTGAGGGAGACTTTCTCGTCCGGGACAGCGAGTCTTCGGTAAGTTCTTATTTAGCATTTCATCGAGAAGACACAAACAACAATCCTGGAGATAGGGCAGTTACATATTTGCAAAAATTAAACAAGGTACATCAGGCCTTAGCATGAACTGCCCTCCAAGATTACAATATTAATTTATATTTTAGTGTATTGGGGTGTATTCAGACCTGCGTTGTTTGGTTTGCTTGAAACTAATTTTCTGCTGTGGTCCAGACTGATAAGAGACCACATCTTCCGATTAGTCTCTGTTTGGTTCTTGGTTTTTTGCTACTAAACAAACTCTATGTATCGAGTTTTTTTTTCATTTATTACCAATAATTTATCATTTATAAAATAATGTTTGTCTGAATTTACAGATTAACTTCCCAAGTCGGGGTACCACTGTTTTGCTAATACGCCGCATGAAGTTGCAGTGTAATAGAGATTGTTGGTAAAAACGAGTGAGTTATAGCAAGCCAAACTAACATTTTAAACCTCCACAGAGACTCTTTTTTGAAAAACATTTTCTAGTTGCGCTTTCTGTGTGTTTTCCACATTGTCCGCAACTGTCGGGGAGGTTTAAATCTTAATAATGCTTGATCATTCTTTTCTCTCATTCAACTCATTCTTTTCTGTGTCATATTACGCTGTGGGTCGCCGTAATACTTATACAATTCACCAGGCGTAATTAGACTGAAATATTTTGACAGATTGTTGAGCTGAGTGAAACGCAAATTTGTTCCGTAGCAGAGATAAAGTTTAAAGATTTTGTTCATTCTCTTTTGTTTGAATAATCGTGCTCTTAAAAATATGTTCAATGTGTTCTGGCCTGATACACCTTCACTAACTAACTTTCACTCATCTAATGTGGTCTTCAACAAGACATTTTTAAATTGACACTTTTTTTTTCTTCCCCTTTGTATTTTTCTAGCCAAATGACTTTTCAATATCACTGAAAGCTCAGTCCAAAAACAAGCATTTTAAAGTCCTGTACAACATGAAGGACAGTCTGTACTGCATCGGACAACGCAAGTTCAGTACAATGGAGGAGCTGGTGGAACACTACAAAAAGGCGCCCATCTTTACCAGTGAACAGGGAGACAAACTCTACCTGATCAAGGCCTTGGCAGCCTCTTGATCCTGGTTGGAAGGTAACGAACTTCAAGTGGAATATCTAGCATGGGAATATCAACCATTCCGTGGAAGAGAAAGTACAGGGGGAGATCAACTACAGACTCTGATTTGTTGTTCTGTAATCCACTCAGATTTTGTTCACCCCATGTATCAATTTCAGATGAGTAGGTCGTAGGTGATGCAATGTGTTTTGATGTCAACATGTATTAGAATTCAAAAATAGGTCTTCTTTTGTAATATATAAATATATTCTTTCCAGTTGTTTATCGCACACAACTATTTAGCCAATTATCTTCCCTGCCAATTTATTCTGACGATCTTTGCTCAAAAGTTCTTGCGCATTTTCTGCTTGCATAACCTGAAACCCCGACATTAGAAAATGCCAAGTTGTTTTATGTATCAGAACTGTTACTAATCAATATTTTAAAAACTGGAGACATTTTTTTTCTAAAACTGACATTTAGGAAATTTCATTTTGGGATTACACTTAAACTTGAACACAGATTAGCCAGTAGATTCAATCGTGTGTTAGCCGGTCATGGTAATGAAATAATGCGTCAGGAATTGTCTAAGTCCATTCTGTCTGTGTCTGGACTGTGTCCTGTCAGACGTCAGTCTTGGTGTTTCATTCACTAGAACTTGAAATTTAGCTTGTTTGCTCAATCTGAAAGAATAGCCTCATTCCGAGTCTTTTCTGACAAGGATTTATCTGAAACGCGCAACGCTCCAAATGTTTGAGATTGATAGGAATCTGGAGTGGTTTTCCTTTCTGTCATTCAGCGTGGAGACGTCATGGTTTTGAAGAAGAATCCATCTGATGCAGGTTGGGATCCCTTGCTTCCTTTTGCAGTATTTTACATGCGTAGATAAATCACTCAGTTGGACGTTCCGTTGAAGATCTGATATGTAAATCTGAGCAGGACGTTTGGAGCAGCCAGTGCCACAGAAAGAACATGCATCTTTTTTTTTTATTTGGAAAAACATGAGATGAAGATCTGGGCTTCTTCCAGGAGACTGTGGCTATGACTATGATTACTTCCCCGTCTGTTTGGATCTGGCTTAGACAAAGGCAACTGGGATTTATTTTTTTATTTTCCAGTGCGAGTACATGGAAAAACGGTTTGAACCGCTTGGAGTTTGACAGCACGTATCAAGAATGGAATGGGAATATGAGATTTCTATCAATCTGTTAAAGCTCAAAGTAGATTTGTTCTTGAAGGACGACTCTTCTCAGCTGGTTTTATCAAATTTAGTTTAGTTTAGTTAGCTTTTCATCTCTGCGGTTGACGGCTGATTTCAAACTTCTGCTCTCGCCACACGGTTTCTTTTCAAAATGTGCCTTTGTATCGCTTGAACCAGTTTGTTGCATCACTACCACATTTTGGCTTGGCTGACTGATCGTTTTGCATGTCCGCAACAGATCCCTGATATGCGATGGATTTTCAGCGTGCCCTGGCCATGCAAACGCCATCCGACTTCCTGACTACAGTGGCCTTACTCCGTCGACACACTTGCTTCATCTGAGATGGATTAGGAATCTCAAAGTGCCATGCTGCAGAGCTCTGCTTAATCACCACACCCTAGGAGTTCTCGTGAAGACTTTTATTAACTCGGGCCGGGCTGAGAGCAGAACTCTGAGGAAAGGTGGTTTGGACCCTTCTTGGGCTTTACGGCCATCTACTTTGATGTTGATCATTTGAAACATTAACGGTGTGTATTCAAGCTGTTGTGAGGATCCTGTCACAGCAGTGATTCATACTAAATGTCCTCCGCTATGGCTAAGGGCAGTAGGCCCAGCACACATGGTGTTTGTTTGAGTAAAACTGTCCTTTTGCTGCTACAAATCTTCAGTCTGTGAGTTGAACAGTCGATCTCTCACTACCCAACAGTTTTGTTTTTTTTTTTCATGATGATTAGTGTTTGAATTTTCTTTGTGACCAAATCGCATTCAGTTCATGTTTTTCATGCAGTTCGGAGCAGACGGGAATCCAAGTTGAGCTGATCTAGTTTAAAGTCAACCAAAATAAAAGTTCTGGTTCTGGTGCAATGGAAACTTCTTTTTCTTCTTGGGATTGTTTATCTGTGCATTATGTGTATCTATGGAAGTTATTATGCTATAACGATGCATTATTGCAAACTAATGTCTGTAATTGGGATCACATTGGTAAATCGGTCTAACCTGAAGCGTCGAAAGTAAATCGCTAACCATCGTCTTACCATCTCCATTCTGAGATTTCAGTTGACTAATGCCATTTTTTATTTCTGTGGTGCCTTCATCCCATAGTGGATCGCGGCACTTGGACTGTCTATTCGAGCGACCTTGGTGGATTCATTGGGCTGAATGGACTGTTGCATGACTGATCCTGGACCAGCTCTCATGCTTGTTTTGTGTGTGTGTGTGTCCGTGCACGGGACAGGGATGCTGTGAAAACGACTGTAGCTGTATCTCGCCGTCTGTGAGAGATGAAACTCTTCCGTATGTAACAGGAGTCTATTAGATTGTACAAAGAAAGAAATAAACAACTTGAAACTGCTCTGTGTTGCTGTGGTGGAGTCGGAATTGTTAGATTCTTTGCATTTTGCATGAATGTGTAAGGATAGAATTGACCAATATAGATTTTATATAGTTTATTTAATTTAGTATCGTTTTTTTTTACTCTTGAAATGGTTTAAAAAAAATGCAGATAAGAGACTTGGAGATACCTTGAATTTAGAAAAAAATACAAAACTTAATTTGAAATGCCAAAATGTTTTAGACAATATATATAATGCACAATTATGGAATCGATAGGGCATGATAGGACTTATTTATATTAAAAAGTTGACCTCACAATTGTATCAACAAATATCACTAAAGAATTTTGGAACTTTAGACGTGTTTCTATGGATGGGCTAGTATTAAACTGACTTGACGGCTCCCTCATGTGGCCAAGTTTTTCATTGGCATAAAAGGTAACTCCTAACTTGTGAGGTTTTGTGTGGTATTTTTATTTTTAGTGAGCAACAAAAGTCGATTTATTTTAGGCAATTTGTAAGTCTCACAAATGTATCAACAAAAATCACTTAAGAATCACTTATAGAGCTACTGTATTTCTATTTCTGAGCCACTATTAAACTGGCTCTACTGCTGCCTCGTGTGGCCAAGACAAAAAACTAATCTGTTGGCATAGCAAGCAACTCAAGATTTGTGAGCTTTTGTGCGGTATATATATTTTAGCAATGAAAAGCAATGAAAGTTAATTTACTTATTTTAGGCATTGTGTAAGTCTCACAAACATATCAAATGTAACTAAAGAACTACAGAATTATTTTTATACCTCTTGCCCACTATAATGCTTGTTTGACTTCGCCCTCGTGTTGAAAAAGCACGGAATTATTTCGTTGATATAAAACGGTTTGATTTATTTTTAATGTAGGCAATTGGCCCATTGTACACATGTATCAATGAGTATATTTTGCTTGAGAGAATAATATAAATATGTAATAAAAAGAATGGCAACTAAAAATAATACTGGCTCGACTGCGCCCTCAGGCGACCATTGCGAAAAGGTCTGCGAATGTGTCAATCAGTAACTCATTTTGTGAGGATTCTATTGTTAACAACACCAAGTACAGGACAATTGAGGACAGACTGGAAAAATTAGCACTTAACATACTAATAACATCATTAATATTGCTTCACATTAAAAAAGGTTTATTTGAAGTTGCATAATGAACTGATTCATGTTTATGGAATAAACAGTTCTAAGAAAGGAATGTTTCACTCGCAGTCAAACACTCACAAAAAACAGGAAGCGTGTTTCCTGAGTAAATATTAACAAAACCACATTCTTCGATCAGCTGAAAAAGAGATTATGATTATTCAGCTCTACGGAAGTATTAGCAAGCGATCGTCATGCTTTCTGTGCCATTTGGCCAATACTGATACAAATTCGAGTAGTGCATAATTAAACATGCATAAATGAGGCGACTAGAAATGAAAGCTCCTCCCACTCGCATTAACTGTGTCTATGTTTGTCTTCATGATCAATGTGAGTGCTACAGCTACAGTGGTGCACCGATTAACCAGTCAATCAAATGAACTGTCTGGATTCGGATCTCAAAAGTAAAGTCTGTCCGAAACGGCCCCAGGAAGATGAGTCATGATCTGCATGCGGATCCACCAGTGTGGCTCCATGGGATTGTAACGCGTGTACGGCCTCTTGGACATGACGGCGTCCTGGATGTCCTCCAACACGGGTTCTATCTCTCTCTGCCCGCTGCCACAGTAGGAGCGCATGAGCGCCATGTACTGCTCAAAGTGAGCCTTCCCGTAGTCCTCCTGAACACCAGGGGGCGCCTCCTTCCAGAGCTTGTCTGCCGTCGACGTGACAATGTCCCTAGTTAGGATCCCCGTGGCCACTATGAAGTTTCCAGGCTCGATGACGCAGACTTTGACGCCCCATGACTTCATCTCGTACCTCAGGCAGTCTGAAAACGCCTCTACTCCGTATTTGGAAACGCAGTACGGAGAACGGAGAGCGTTTCCCATTCGTCCGTACATGCTAGCAATGTTCACCACACGGCCTGGAACAGAAATGGAAGAAAATGTGCTTAAGTGTGTTTGTGTGTAAGCTCTCTAAGTACAAGTCTAAGTGTGTGTTACCTTTGGCCCGGCGGATGAGAGGCAGAAACGCTTTGGTGACGCGGATGGTTCCCCACAGATTGACTTCAGAAACCTGCTTGTACGTGTCCATGGTGGTGAACTCCACTTCACCGAAGGTTGAGATGCCTGCGTTGTTCACCACAGCCCACAGACCTGCACAGCCACACCATCGTTAGTGTTGTCAGATTGGCGTTGGAGGTTTGATTCTCCACCGGAGCTGGTTGGATGTGTCTCCTCCACACAAGGTTGCACTTGAGAAGAACAATGTGAGGAAAACAAACAGCACCAACCTTTCTCTGGATCTTCCAGATGTTTCCTCACAAACTCCACCGCGCTGGAGACCTGCTCCTCGCTGCAGACGTCCAGCTGCACCACCTTCAGCTTCTCGGAACACAGACTCTCCAGATTCCTGCCACCGTCTCCGTCCTTTCTCCACAAAATCATTAGTCCACAAAAAGCGCTTAAAACAACCGAGAAAGTTGTCTAAAGATAATGCAATAAAACAAAGCAAGTAGCTTAATAAATAAAATATTTTTATTCAGTTTTCAGAATTGTAAATGTTGAATTATAATAGAATTATACTAATTATTATTTTTAAATTATTTAAAATATGTTATGTAAATGAAACATTGTCAAACTTTTTTTCATTAACATATTGAAATAATATTTTGTGTAATAATGTTTATACTTGTAGTATTACATGGATGAAAACAATATTATTGCATATTATGCATTAATGATTAGTTTTTAAAAAAATATTTTAACAAACATGTTATAGTAATAAAATTATGTAAATTTTATTGATTGGAATTACATTTTCAGATTTATTTCACAATACTTGTGAAAACCTAATAGTTTTTTTGCTATTTGTCCAGTTTTTATATCGTGTATATATATTGACTATAAAAGAGAAATTATGACGTGCTTATATATCATACCTATTCATTAGACGACCATTTTTCATAACTTTAAATGTAATAAACATTTAAAACCATATATATTCACAGATATTTCTGGATTTTGCAGAACTTCTCTACCTTCATCACAGTTTACAAACTGATTTAGGAAACCTTGTGAAATACATTTCATCATCTTCAGTTACAATTTCACGCTACAGTAAACTGAACAGTAAACTGAAAGTCAAAAGCTCAGCCAGTGCAAGAATGGTTGAGTCATTACCTTAAAAAGACAAGCAGCAAACACGGTGAAGCCGAGCGTGTGGAAGTGCTTGGCCAAGGCAAGACCGAAGCCGCTGTCACAGCCAGTGATGAGAACAGCCTTTCCCTCCACCTGCAGCCACACCCACATTACTGCCACGCCCAGCACTCACAACAGCATGTTCAATAATAATAAAAACATATAATAAGGCGAGTCCCTAATTAATGTGCATGTAGATTAGAAGAGGGAGTCACAAAGGTAGTGTCAAAATAAAAACTTGTATTTTTTTTATTGTACAAATATAAAAGATTGTAAATACGCAGATTAGTGCCATTTCTGATGGAAGAAGATTGAATGATTGATGGAAAAGGATGGGGCAAGTGTGGGTGTTTATGCACGCGAGTACTTACAGTACAAGTACAGAGCCAATGGTATGTAGTTAGTACATTAGAAGATTAAAATAAAACACATATATATATATATATATATATATGTGTGTGTGTGTGTGTGTGTGTGTGTGTGTGTGTGTGTGTGTGCACATACATACATGTCAAACATTATTTTTACATAGCTGCCCTAATAACAAAATAAGCTGCAATTCACAAAAATCAGTAATATACACATAGTTCCTTATTACATATACTATAAATTAAGAAGAAAAACATGTATATAACTAGTGACTTACTAAGACGTTTTGTAAATATTATATTACAAAATACATTTTAATTAAAATAACAAAACAAATGTCACTAGTCACCACATGCAATGAAAATATTTATAAAAAAAACATACATCACTAGCCACTAAGAAATTGATAAATATTATAAAAAACACAAAGAAAAAAATAAGAAAACTACTTCTCTTAAAAAAGTAAAAAAAAACATGTATTTTTGTAATTAACTTATTATCTCTCTCTCTCTCACACTCTCTCTCACACTCTCTCTCTCTCACA